>CAHIKZ030005012.1:2302500-2606481 GCA_903632075.3 Acanthosepion pharaonis
AGACGCCATGAACATTATACACACATACACATACGTACGAACATTCACCAAAGAACAGACACAAACGTTCACACACACACAAATATTATTGTCTATGTTCATTGTAAAATTGTTTTGTTTTTAATACGTATATTTATATATATATTATATATATATATATATATATATATATATATATATATATATATATATATATATATATCGGTCTTGTTGTCTTCTTTATCTTCAGTTGCACTTTTCACTTTTTAACTTGTGCTGTCGTTCAGTTCTCTCTACGGCGACAATGCACTCTTGCACTGCCTAACCCAGGAATTGAACACCTGATTTCTAGGAAACGAGACAGTACATATACGTTTTGGACCATGTCATGGACAAAATAAAAAACTTCATTCGTCATCCCCATCTTGTTTTGACTCCAATGTTTCAACCACATTAAACTCAGATCTTCCCTTCAGTGTCAGTAATTTAAAAAATTGAAGAGAAACATTTTTTTGTTCAGTGGAATAGTTTGTCCTGATTCTTTGTTTTTCTCCTGCCTGGCACCTGTTTTAGGGATATGAGACTTTCTTAATAACCTGCTTCCTCTGTTGATTCGATCGTGGTTTTTTATGATTTGGTAAATCTTTTCGTCTGTGATTCTGTAGCGCCAGTCTGTTTAGTCTGAAGAAGGATTGTGCATGTATTTTGTGATAATATTTACGAGTCGGTGAACAAAGATGATCGAAAATGATATATATATATATATATATATATATATATATATATATATATATATATATATATATAGATAGAGAGAGAGAGATTTCCCTAATGTTAAGTATCGGGACACAACCTCCCCACCCTAGTGTCGCTGTTATGGCTTTCGTGGCAGATAGCCTTTTTACGGAGTGGAGTTGCTTCACCACGCTCCACCGGTTTTGAATTCAGAATTATCATTCTTTTAGTCTGGTTCCCCATCAAGGCTAGCGAGCCCAGTCTACCTTGCTATTTAACCTATACCTTGTAGTGGTGAGAAGAGGAAACAGATACATACCTTTACCAAGAGTATTTATAAAAATGGAGAAACAAAGAAAAATTAAAACGGTTCGTTGCTAAATGTGATGGCAAGTAAAGGGCTTGAGTCACTTGTTAATTTTACATATCTCTTTGATTTAGCGAGACAGATCTTACAGACGGAGATGGAAAGAAACACAGAAAAACATTCAAGTTTAATTATCATTACTAAACTTATTCTGGTTGTCATTCCTATGACAAAGAATAGGACGAATTCCGTTCTTTAGCTCTACAAATTCCGACTTTTACAGCCAAGACCCGCCATGTTGCAGCCACGAAGCCGAACCACCTTCATTCTCTACGTATTCCAATTGTAAGATATAGCTTTTCCTAGGAAGCGTTGCTTTGTGGAACTCCCACGTGGATGCTTCCCCGAACGCTACACTTTTGACCTCTTCAAGTCGTTACATATCCTCAATATTCACATAAGTCTTTATTTCCTACTCTTATATTCATATCACGCCTAATTCAATAACTCTCTACCTTGAGTGGCTCTTGGACCTTGTATTAAGTGAACATATAAAAAAATCCCAAACTAACTAGAATCCGCGACTAGAAAGATTGCATTGCATCATTTTCAAAACCATGAAAGGCTACTTGCCTTGAAATCTTAATCTATGAATACAGACCAGTCAGTGCTTGAAAAATCGACCGATTCCATAGAGCATAAAGGGAATGATTCTTGTTTGTGGAATTTGGTTATATGCTGGAGGAGATCACACTCATTTGACCATGCTTGCGAATAGACTGCTTCAAAATGATTATCGAGGGACAAAATGAAGTAAATTCGCGTTCATGCTTTTCTCTGAGCGAAGAGAAATTGGTGGATGGCAGACAATTTAGTGTTGCCATTCTCCCCTGTCTCTAACATGATCCAGAAACAGTTGCCGCAGTTTAATTTTTGGCGCTTTTGGGTTTGTTTGGTAGATAAAAGGATTCTACTTTCGATGGAGGCCCGATCGTTGATTTAGACTCGAAGCATCGACAAGAGACGCTTGGAAAAATGTCTGTTGAACTTTCCGCCTCCACATCATCCAGAAAAAATAGACGTTCTTTTCGTATGAGTATCGTCGAAAAAAATGAAACTGACGTCAAGCAGGTAAGTGAACGTAAGGTTTTCTTTCTTTCTTTCTTTCTTTCTTTCTTTCTTTCTTTCTTTCTTTCACAATCTGATTTTCTTTGTTTGTTTGTTTGTTTCTTTCTTTCTTTCTTTCTTTCTTTCGCAATCTGATTTTCAATTCTTTCTTTCTTTCTTTCACAATCTGATTTTCTTTCTTTCTTTCTTTCTTTTTTCTTTCTTTCTTTCTTTCTTTCTTTCACAATCTGATTTTCTTTCTTTCTTTCTTTCTTTCACAATCTGATTTTCTTTCTTTCTTTCTTTCTTTCTTTCTTTCTTTCTTTCTTTTACAATCTGATTTTCTTTCTTTCTTTCTTTCTTTCTTTCACAATCTGATTTTCAATTCTTTCTTTCTTTCTTTCTTTCTTTCTTTCTTTCTTTCTTTCTTTCACAATCTGCTTTTCTTTCTTTCTTTCTTTCTTTCTTTTACAATCTAATTTTCTTTCTTTCTTTCTTTTTTTACAATCTGATTTTCTTTCTTTCTATCTTTCTTTCTTTCACAATTCTTTCTTCCTTTCTTTCACAATCTGATTTTCTTTCTTTCTTTCTTTCTTTCTTTCTTTCTTTCTTTCTTTCTTTCTTTCTTTCTTTTACAATCTGATTTTCTTTCTTTCTTTCTTTCTTTCTTTGTTTCTTTCTTTCTTTCTTTTACAATCTGATTTTCTTTCTTTCTTTCACAATCTGATTTTCTTGTTTCTTTCTTTCTTTCTTTCTTTCTTTCTTTTACTTTCTTTCTTTTACAATCTGATTTTCTTTCTTTCTTTCTTTCTTTCTTTCTTTCTTTCTTTCTTTCTTTCTTTCTTTCACAATCCGATTTTCAATTCTTTCCTTCTTTCTTTCTTTCTTTTTTTCTTTCTTTCACAGTCTGATTTTCTTTCCTTCTTTTTGTGTATTTTTCAGTCTTTTTCTCTCTTTCTCGAGATGATATTTTTCTTTTCGCTTTAACCCGTCTGTTTTTCGTTTTTCTTTTCGTTTTTTTTTCTCAGTCTGACTTTCTTTCTTTCTTTATTTCCTCCTCAAACTGATTTTAAACAAAACTTAGAAAACAAAAAGAAAAAAATGAAAACAATAACACAAAAAATGATTTGATTTGTTTAATGGCATATCAACTCCTTTATGGGTCATTTAATGCTGAAATTTGATTTTATTGGGATCTTTGAAGTAATAAATATGATATATGTTATTCTGCTTTCACAATTGAATACATGGTAGATGATGCTCAGATTTTGTGCATATACATGTTTGTGTGGACTAGAGGCGGTGATATCTGTATTTTCTGTTGTAGTTTTGTTGAAGTAATATTTTGGAATACAGTTTGATTTCTTTAAGAAATTGTATAATATTTGTATTAATGTCATGAAAGTGTTCGTTCATGTTGGTTGATTTTGTCGGGTAGCATATCAACACCTCTATGGGTTATTTAATGCCGAAATCTAAATATTTTGAAGACAGTTTTATGACTTCAACTAAATATATGCTATAAATATGTAGTGTTGATAATTTTATTATAAATAGGTATTGTTGGTATTTTTACTATAAAAATATATTTTTATACTTTCATAGTGTTTTGTTTTTGTTTGGGGTTTTACTATTTAGCCATAGCCGGGACCCGAACAGGTGCTACCACGTCGGGTCACTGTGGACCTGGGAGCAAAAAGCAATTAAAAGGTGGCTCCACGCCTCTCCAAACCTCAAATCTGTCGATCAGAGGCCTTGCTGATGGGCTTAATAACAATAATAATAATAACGTAAAAAACACTATTAAACTATTTTACAGGGACCAACTGCACACTAATCACAGGCTAGATGAAAACGGTCAAGGAGACCTAATATATCTATATATATATATATTACCTAATGATAAAAACAAAGAAATTAAACTGTTCGTCTTCTTTTATGTGCTGTGTCCCTTCAGGACGTAGGCGATCATGGCTCTCCACATCTTCCTGTCCTTTATAGCTCTCAATAAACTTTGCCTTTTTGTTATTTCTCCAAGACCCTGTTCTGTCATCCACTTGCTTAAGCCCGTTAAGTATGTCACAACGTTGCTTTCCCTAATCTCTCTTTCCCTCTATCCGCCCATTGAGTATCAGATTTTCTAAGCCCTCCTTTCTCATGACTTGTCTCAGAAATTTCAGCAACCTCTTCCTGGTGTTAAGTATGAGTTTCCTTTTTGTTTGCATCCTCTGCAAGACCCCATCGTTGCTCACATGTTCGATCTATGGTGCACTTATCATCCTTCTGTAGAACCATACCTCTGTTGCCTCGAGTCACTCCTTCATCTTTGAGGAGACTGCCCAACATCCGCTGTCGTAAAGGTGGCTATATATATATATATATATATATATATATATATATATATATATATATATATATATATACCCAAGTATAGGATTGGTGTATACGGAATATATTCCAATAACCAACAAATGCTATTCTTAAAAAGTGCTCAATACAGAGTAGAGCAAATATAATTATTTATTCGAAAATTATAACATAAATCTTATAAGATCACACCTAAATCTAAACTAGTCACGATTTAGGTGTGATTTTATAAAATATTTATGTTATAATTTTCGAATAAAAATTATATATATATATATATATATATATATATATATATATATATCCAGGTTCGATGAGAACGAATAGAGTACACTTCTAACGTTCGTAACATTTAATTTAAAAGAGGGCTCAGTACATAGTAGAGCAATATTATTAATCGTTCACTCGCCGGTAATTTACAAACGCCTGAGGAGACGCATCGTTATGTGTTGAAACACGACTGCAATTGTGTAGCGATTCTTACAGGTTTTTGTTGTAATATCTTAAAGTAAATATTGGGTAAGCATTCAACTGTCGGGTGCCAGCGACTAAACTGGCTACCCCCACACCATGTTCCTGTGAATGAGGCGGATTGTTAGCAACCCAGTAGGGCGGAAGAACTCTCGATGAGTCAACCCCCGGCTAACTAGAGGCGGTGTCTTCATAAACCACCGTGGAGAAGGGACACCACTCCACTACTAATTCCAAGAAATATCATGGCAAATTAAACTGACAACTTCCTAAAAAAAGCTAAACAACTTCCAAGATGGCTACCATCAACAATATAACACACAAAAGAATCAAGACTTCAACAAAGCAATGTACGGATTAATGTCCTATTTATCTGATTAATTAAATTAAAAACAACAGAACAAGAAATCCAACAGATCCTTATCAATAACACAGAAATATTCTATCAGATAAACTGTAAAAACAATTACAAACACTAGAAGCATTAAGCATAAAAAATAAACAATAAAATGCTATCAAATTTAGGACAAGAAAATAGTATTTCATAAATAAAAAAGAACGGCACATTAACACGAACTGTCACATTAAGCCGCGATAATGAGAGGCGAAGATACGATATTTGAAAATAATGAAACCGATATAACCCCGTACCACACATTCACAAATTGATGGTGGATTATGAAAACCAAAAGTACCAAGACATTAGACAATTTACATTTAAATATGTACTGGAAGCCAGAAAAATGGCACGAAACAGAAAAATAAAATAAAATGAAACAAATCTTTAACAAAGAAATATCGTTTCTCTTTAACTAAACTTATCTAAATTTCAATTTGCTATCTCTCTCCTCTCTCCCAATCTTTTTCCACGCGCGCACACGCACACACACACACACACACACACACACACACACACACACACACATATATATATATATATATATATATATATATATATATATATATATTGATAATATTAGTGATCAGTATGGATATTTCCAAAGGGATATAAATCTAGGGAGAGCTCTATGTCAGAGACAGAACAATTCGTCATGAAAACACTCCAACGAGTGCACAGGATCGCCTCGTCAGTTATGTTATGACTTGGGGTCATGACAAGTTTCGGGTCTTGCAACATCATACTTGTTCGCCCAAGAGAGCCTATCGAAAAAATACCATTCCTGCAGGCGATCCTGAAGCAAAAAATTCGCAACAAATGGGCACATTAAGTAACTGTCACTGCTGATCTTGAAATTACAATCATTAACGACTTACGTCACTTCCTCCTCAGCCAAGACGATACAAAAAAAAAAAAAAAAAAGAATAGCATGCTGCTCGTCTTTTTTTCCATCTTAGGTCAAGCACGCGGAAAGACCCATATTCTCAACGAAAGTTTGACATAACAGGTAAGTAATAATAATTATTATAAAGGCATGAACACTTAAAATTTCATGAGGTTATATTTATTTCTTTAGGGTCGTAAAAACGAACCCAATTCATCAAACCTTTCGGATTTGAAGGTCATACAACCTTAAAGAAATAAATATAACCTCATGAAATTTTAAGTGTTCATGTCTTTTATAATAATAATAATTATATATATATATATATATATATATATATATATATATATATATATATTTTTTCTTTTCGGATGATAAATTATATAAAAACTGTCCGAATGTTCTTTTATCGAGCGCTTTCGGCTATACATTTAGCCATTTTCAAGGTTGAAATAGTTTAACTGTTAAATAAGAAATAGTTTGTTGCATGTATTATTTATATTTCATTTTCATTATATTTTTCATTTTCAGAACACGGTCAATATATATATATATATATATATATATATATATATATATATATATATATATATATATAAACAACACAATAATATCAACTGAAAATTATTAGATCACATGAGAAATTCTATAAAAAAACTAAATCAAAGCACCTTGTCTGTCGTATTCAATGAAATGCATATAAAAGAAGAATTGCTGCCTAAATAAACACACACACACACACACACACACATACATATATGTATATATTATTGTTCATACATTATTTATATAGATACAAATATTTAAGTAAATGCTCTGTTTATAATAATACTGTTTATAAACAGAGCATTTACTTAAATATTTGTATCTATAAAAATAACGCATGAACAATAAATATATTAAAATAATTGTTGGACTTAGTTCATTTCATAATGTATTATGTTATTTGTTTACGTTAAGATACACTTCATGTATGTATGAACGTTCGAGGAAAATCATGCGATATTTGTTGTTTAAAACAATGATTCGACCTTACCGACCAGGCGTTTCCTTTCGGGTATAGCAAAGCAGGTTATACAATGCTTCCGTGTAGGATATAGGTTCGATTCCTGTCGGAGGACGCATATTTTTTAGGACATTTATCGGACAGTCAGACCGGTAAATGTCGATAATACTGTTTATTTTAACCGATTACCTGCCATGAGCCCCATTTGGGGATCTGTTAAAATTAAACTCACTACATGTTATTCATTGTATTTACATTGAATTACTTACATACATTGCATTTGCAGAGGAATATTTTACAACACTTAGCCTTTAAAGTTTTTATTATTAGTCGTAAGAAGACACTTTCTATCATAATTTTATATTTCACGAGTAGAAAAATAATGACCATTTTGAAAAGTATTTTATTATTTCTAATCGATATTATTTTTTGATGTTTTATACACATATATATTTGATGTTCTAGTTTCTATAAAAACGACAATGGTAACTACTGAAATTAAACATAAGGAATAAATGAACTCCCAAGACACCTGTCTGGGCCAAAAATGAGCATTAAAAAAATTTGAAGTTAACTTTTATATTTACACACTCTCTATCTCTGAAATTGAGCACTTTATCCCATAAATATAGCACACCTTAAGACTATATTTCTTCATATATATATATATATATATATATATATATATATATATATATATATATATATATATATATACACTTGGGCATTCTTTGGTTTTGAAGTGTAAAAAAAACGGTATTTAGTTTTTGTTAGTCAATCCCGATTGTCATGACTGGACTTAAAATTGCTTGCTGTGTGTTGCTATTTGAACATATTGTCACTCACGCACCGTGTCGTATAAAAAAGATTATCCATCATTTATTGCCACCCATCTCTTCAAATAAAATAACACAAATAGTAATTCCCGTTGGTCGAAAAAAGAAAACTTAATTCAGTTTCAACCTGCGTTACTTAGCGAGTCAAGCGAGTGATATCAATAATCATTAAAAACGACTGACAGTGTAAAGGTGCGTCAGGTAACTGACAACAAATTATAATATAAAGAAAGATAAAAACTTTTGCTTGATTTTTTAAAATAAGGACTTATCATTATTTACACTCGGCTATTGTTCTCGTCTTTACTGTCATTATCACAACGTTTCGGCCGTTGTGTTCTCCAACCTTCATCAGATGGTTGTCGTTCTTGGTAAACTTCAGGAGATTTCAAACTGAACCCTTTATTTAATTTATGGAGTCGACTGTTCTCGTTCCGCTGACCAGGTCTTGCAAATACCTCGTCTAGTTCTTATTTATTACTGCTCAGTTATTACTCGCCCTGTTTCCACTGAGTCTAAATCTGCTCTACCTCACCCAGAGATTGAACCTACAATTATTTCTTTAGTACAGCTCAATTATTACTTGCCCCGTTGCCACTGAATATATGTTTGTACTGCCTGGCCTAGGGATTGAACTCACAATTATTTCTTTAGTACTGCTCAATTATGACACGTCCTGTTTCCACTGAATCTATGTCGGCACTAACAGACGGATACGCAATGAAATTGGCCCTGATCTGGCATATCGTCTACAGCCGCTATCTCATAGGCGTGACGTCGCCTCCATCTGTCTTTTCTACAAATACTTTCAGGGTAATTGCTCCGACGAGCTACTTTCGCTAGTTTCAGACTGCATGAATTTAAACATGCTAATAGGCTGGCAACTTAGTCCCACTCTTTCACAGTCGAAACGGTCAAATGTGACCGTCTCTTCTACTCCAATAGCTTCATGTCTCGGACCTCCCGTCTCTGGAATTCTTTTCCTATTACTTGTTTCCCTGATAGCTATAATCACCAACTATTCAAATGTAATGTCAATCGACGTCTCCAGACGCTTTGATCTATTCTCTGTCCTTCTCTTTATCCTTTACTCGATCACGCCTCTTTACTCTCGCGCCCACTATCTGTAACCCTTTGCGTGCTAGTGGCACTCCCTAGTGGCACTCCCGACTTGCTTGGGGTGAAATGCTAAAAATTAAAAAAAAACAAAAAAAAACTGGCCCACAATTACTTCTTTAGTACTGCTCAGTTATTACACGTTCTGTTTCCACTGAATATATGTTTGTACTGCCTGGCCTAGGGATGGAACTCACAATTACTTCTTTAGTACTGCGGTTAATTATTTTCCCAGTTTCCACTGAGTCTAAGTCCACACTACCCTGCCTAGAGATTGTTCAATAATCTAGTGTATTAAAACGTTGTTCGCGAATTTGATGACATACTAAGCGTGCGTTCAATCCATGCGCTGAGTTGTAGTCATTAAGACCCAAATTGATCATCGCTGATATATCTTGGCTGGGGTTGGGCACCTCGAGATGGTGTAATGGTTAGCAAGCTTGTCTCGCTAGAACAATTACGACTGAGTAGTAAGTTTGATCCTCACTGGGTGCCCCTTACTTTCGGCCCTGTGCCACATCCAACCTACGCTTGGAAAAAAGGGGCACCTCGAGGCGGTGTAATGGTTAGCAAGCTTGTCTCGTTAAAACAATTACGACTGAGTAGCGAGTTCGATCCTCACTGGGTGCCCCATACTTTCGGCCTTGTGCCATATCTAAGCTATCCTTAGGAAATCACTATCTTGGCTGGGGCTATCCAACCGTCACTTCCCAGCTTTGACAGCATTCAAAATCACTTACGCAGCCTTTGGGGGTGGGGGCGATGACATTTTCTAGCCTACAGTTCCTATCCCACAGACACAACGACGCAAGCCGAATCGCTTTTCTATCGCTATTTCCATGACAAATGTTCAGACGACCTCTATTCCTTAGTCTAACCCGTTCAGATCTTTACGACCAAGGCCCGCCTTTCTACACCCACAGTACTGAACCACCCGCATTCCCTACGTATTCGTGTTGGCACGAAGGGCTTTCTACCCCGAAAGCTTCTTCATAAGGATCGCTGCTTTGTGGAACAGGGTAGATGCTTCCCCATCCATTACAATCTTAACGTCTCCAAGTCGAGATTCAATCGTTATCTATCCAGCACATCCTCGTAACCCTCACATCCTAGTTCCTCGTCTTAGGTTCATATCATACACGTCATTCAGTAGCCCTCTGCATTGAGTGGCTCTTAGGCTTTGTGTTGGGCGAACTATATTAATCAAGGAAAAGTTCGGTTTCCATTTATGACCTCGAAAGTCGTGTTCTCAAATACCTGGCCCACACTGTATTTATTACTTGTTTTTAGTGAACAGATACTAGCTTCTGTTACAGATCCAGCGACAAATAAATGTTTACACTCATGAAATAGATTGTTAAAATATATTTGCTGTAAAAAAACAAATCACTACAATAAGTGAGACAGATAATCAGCAAAACCTCTTCCCCAATCTGCAAGAGAAAATGTAATGCAGAGGCCCGAAGGCGCATTGGAATCACGAAGGATATTTTCCAGGGCTTAAACAAAGTATTAATGATAGAAAATTTTCGTTAGAAACAAACAAACGAGTGCTGAACTGCTATGCAATATCTAATCTCCTATAGCAGTGAATGATGAACAATCTAATCATGCCTTTCATAAACTAAGCAAAGTAGTAAGAGATAAGAAAATGCCGTTAGAAACAAAGAAACGAGAACTGCTATGCAATATCTAATCTCTTACAGAGCGGTGAATGATGGTTGATATTCACACAGATGAAGAAGAGACTTGAAGCAATTATTCTACCGATGACTGCTGAGAATACCATGGACAGAACATGTGAGCAACAAGGAAGTCTTAACGAAAATAATAACTGCTAGGAAATGTTATATTAGCTAGTAATCTCCCTTGATAGGAACTCTCGAGTTAGGAGAATTAACCCCCTTAGTTCAATAGTAACCCCTTTCTCTTTTCTATGCCACTCTTGAATCAATAAACTTGTGTGTACATATATATATATATATATATATATATATATATATATATATATATATATATATCGTCCTTGTCTCGTCTCTACGCCGAAACCAGGCAGAAAACTAAACAGGAAGTCTATTCTTATAATCCGTAAAAAGATAGTTGAAATCTCAAGGATATATAATGAAGAAAGATGGCATAGAGAATTTAACACACTCAGGATATTATTGAAGGCAAGGGTGAAACAGAGAAGAACCTACTTCACAAGATTTTGTGAATGAATGTCAAATCGGGGACACGATGAAGGACGACAAATGACCGGAAGTTATCTGTCTATATTTCTGAGATGAGGTATTATGTATATTATTTACATTATTCGGACTATTGTCCTCATCTTTGTCGCCATATTTCTTACAACGTTTCGGCCTTTCAGTATCTGTCTATATTTCTGAGATGAGGTATTATGTACATTATTTACATTATTCGGACTATTGTCCTCATCTTTGTCGCCATATTTATTACAACGTTTCGGCCGTTGTACGCTCCGACCTTCTTCAGGTGATTGGATTGCTGAACTAAACCCTTTATTTCGCTCACTGGGATAGACTGTTTAAGTTCCACGTGCCATGTTTAATGGATGTCAGTTATCAGTTATCTCCTGTTAATTTTCCTTCTCCACTGCCTTAACCGGGTATTGAACTCACACTCCTGGTTAGATCTAGTGACAGGACCCAAAGAGTGTGAGTTCAATACCCGGTTAAGGCAGTGGAGAACTTTCAGAGGGAAATTAACAGGAGATAACTGATAACTGACATCCATCAAACATGGCACGTGGAACTAGAACAGTCTACCCCAGTGAGGGTTCAGTTCGAAATTCCAACCACCTGAAGAAGGCCGGAGCGTACAACGGCCGAAACGTTGTAATAAATATGGCGACAAAGATGAGGACAATAGTTACTTAGAGCAACAACAAAAGGAAGTGTGGCGAACCATTATTGTTCACGGTCTGTAAGGACATGGCACATGAAAGAGGAAGAATGGCTGATAAAAGGGGGTCTTGTATTGCAAACAAAAGCTTGAAGGAGTCTTTCTTTTTATGTACCATGTCCTTTCAGGACGTAGGAGATCATGGCTCACCCCCCCTCAATCCCTTGCAGATCTCCAGTTCCTTCCCTCTGCCACCTCACCCTGTCATCCACTTGCTTAAAGCCCCTAGGTATGTTATCCGTTGGTTTCCCTTGTCTCACTTTCCCTCTATTCAACCCGTGAGTATCAGATTCTCCAGGCCTTCCTTCCTCATTATGTATCCCAGAAACTCTAGCTGCCTCTTCCTGAAGTATAAGCCTCCTCCTTGTTTGCATCCTCTTTAAGATGTCATCGTTGCTTCCACACGCTCGGTCTATGATATCGTCAGCACCCTTCTGTGGAACTACATCTCCGTCGCCTCGAGTCTCTTCTTTATCTTTGAGGAGACCGTCCAACATTCGCTGCCGTAAAGAAGGACAGATCTCACGTAACGGCTCAGTATTCTTTTCTTCGTTATAAAAGAAATCCTCCTCTCTCGTAATACTCTGCCCAGCTTTTGGAATGCGTCTTTGGCCATTCCAATATATCTGCGGGTCTCAGTGTCGCATTTACCTTCCTCTGTCAGAACACTTCCCAGATATTTAAACTTCCGCGTCTGCTTGATCCTCGTGTCCCCGACCTGCAAATCGCATTTCGGGTTAATCCTCTTACTGATGATCATTCATTCTGTCTTCTTGTAGTTTATGCTTAGTCCCTTCTTCACACTCTCCGTTGCTACCTTCTGTAGGAGACTTGGTTATTTATTTTCCGTGTCTCTAATCAATATTGTGTCGTCTGTGTATCTTAAGAAATTCTTCCTTAAAAACCCCAATATGTCGAAAAGAAATTAAAGCCTAAACGTTTATTAATTCTGCACTTATCCCGAAAGCTCAAACAGGAAGCAGTAAATATTATTATTGGTTCAAGTTTTTAGTAGTAAGATTTTATGATTGCATTGTTTAATAAAATACTGTTCCAATGTTCTTTCTAGAATTACGACGTTCTGTACCAAAATCAAACAGTGCAATAATTTCAATATCTTTGTATATATATATATATTTTAAGCGTTTCACCCCAAGCAAGGCGGGAAGCCACTATGACGCAAAACATAGAAATACTAAAAAATGTTATAAGTATAAAGCCAACAACAAGTACTGTATATTATGTGTGGAGGAGAAGTTAGCAATAGCTACCTTCAACAAACCCAAAAATTTATTAAACCAGTTCAGAAATCCTTCAAAGATGCAAGCATAAGAAAGTCTGGTTATTAGAATAAAGGTTTGTTTTTTTTAGTCACGTGGTTTATGTCTTTTTAGGCTTATGCTAGTTTTAGGTTTTAGCTGTAATTTTATCAATAAATTTGTTTCTCGTTAATTCCTCCTTAGCCACTTCACCCGGATGATCCCTTGTGGTGAAACATAGGTAGGTAGTACCTGGCTCATTAGGATTTATTATGTATATATATATATATATATATGTGTGTGTGTGTGTGTGTGTGTGTGTTATACCTGGTATTTAACTGATCTTGTGTGGGCTATAAAAAGACAAATTAATGTAATATTAGGCAGCACATGCCAACTTTTTTTTTCTTTGTTGTTGTTGTTGTTCCCAGGCCCACCCTGACCCGGTGTGGTAGCAACTGTTAGGGTCCCAGCTATGAAGGAATAGTGACAAAAAACAAAAACAAAAACAAAAAAACATTATAAAAGTATAAAAATACCAGCAATACATTTTTTATATAAAAAAATTGTCAACAACACCTATTGATAGTAAAATTATCAATAGTGCATTTTATCTGTAGTTGAAGGCAAACAAATGCATTCAAAATATTTAGATTTCGGCATTAATTAATCCATAGAGGTTGAATTGCCGCTAAAGAAAATCAATAACTAATCCTACACCCGGGTATCCTGGGTCTAACGATAAACTACATTCGGCAGCAAGGCCTTTGATCAGGAGGTTTAAGGGGCGTGTAACTAACTGTTAATTGCTGTTGTTCCCAGGTCCACTCTGATTCGGGGTGGTAGCACCTGTTAGGGTCCAAGCTGTGGACAAATAGTTAACCCCTAAACTGGGGTTAAAATACTATGTAAAAATATATTTTAAAACCAGTAATACATTTTTGGAAAATAAAAAATTTCCAACAGTACATTTTTGAAAAATAACCATATTACCAGCAATAAAAACTTGTCGGTATTAAATAACTCATTGAGGTTGATATGCCGTAAAACGAAACAAAACAAATTAAACCAAACCTACTTCCGGTCTGATTCTATTACGAACTCTTTTCATTAGAATTTTAATGATTAGTTTAATTATGCGACTGGTGAAGCTGATTGTTTATTTGAGTTTGCATTCAATTTCCTTTGGTTTCTTTGGTTGTAATATGAATATTGATCGTCTGAATAAATATGGCAAGTACTAAATTTTTACTTACATACATAGAGAGTGTCTCGCAATAGAGTAAACCAAATTAGTAGACTATAATGACTTTCTCATTTGTCATCTCACACTTCTGACTCAAGGCGGATTATGTGCCGAAAACGGTCTGAATAAGAACTTGGTTCTAGCGAGAGTGGCGTGTGTAGGAGGTCAGTGGAAAGTAATACAACTAAGTCACGGAGAAAAAGAAAATATTGCATCTTGGTTCCACAGAAAAATGCTGAAAATACCACGGTCGGAGCGCGTAAGCAACGAAAAAGGCCTAAGGAAAATGGAAGGAAAAAATGGAAAATGGAAGCAAAAAATGGAAAATGGAACCAAAAAAATGGAAAATGGAACCAAAAAAATGGAAAATGGAACCAAAAAGCAAACTTACAGTCAAAATCGGAAAGCGGCTGCTAGAATTTGTTTGATACATAATGAGAATTGAGGAATTGACACTCACAGGACTTATTGGAAGCAAAATTGGACAGAGGAAAGCAGCAAGCTACCTAACTGACAAGTTTGAGAATCGATGACGAAACAGGTACTGGAAAAGATAGCAAAGGAACACATATTAATAATAAGAGCTACAAGGGGGATAGGTTGGAGAGAGCCATGATCGCCCACGTCCTGAATGGACACGGCACTTAGAAAGAAAAACCAATGAGGCTGCTGAAAATATTTTAAGTAGCCGCGTATATTTACAAATATGATTATTGACACAAATATTGCTGCTCATTTCCTTAACACTTTTGTTTACTTGCATTATTTCCATTATACTCATTTTCATTGCCATATTCACAACGTTTCGGCCGTTTTACGCTCCGGCCTTCTTCGGGTAATTGGAATTTTGAGTCGAAGACTTTATTTCGTTCACTGGGCGGTAAATTTTTCTAGTTCTACGTGCCATGCCTCTTCCTGAAGTCTCAGCTATTTTCTTTTAACTCAAATCTCTAATTTTTTTTTGGTCCACCACTGCTGTGGCCTGGTATTGTACTCACAACTCTTTGGGTCTAGTCATTGGATTTAACCAAAGTCTTTATCCACGAGACGCTGTGAATAGGGCAACGAAGATGAGGATAACAATCCAAATAATGTAAATAATGCAAGTAATCATAATCCCTCATCTCAGAGATATAGAGAGATATCAATTTTGTTTGTTTTTCAGATTTTTCACACACACACACACACACACACACACACACACACACATATATATATATATATATATATATATATATATATATATATATATATATATTACTGCTTATAAAGACACATCTTCGAAGCGATATATCACTTCTGCTCTGAAACGTAACCTAACGTAAACAACGACAACATATTACATGAAATGAATGAAATCCGATAAATATTTTATGTTTTCTATTTATATGTTATTTTTATTGATACATCAATATATATATATATATATATATATATATATATATATATATATATATACATATATATATATATATATATATATATATATATCTGTATATATATTTATACATATATATATATATATATATATATATATATATATATATATATATATATATATACATATATATATATATATATATATATATATATATATATATATATATATATATATATATATATATATATATAAAGTGAACACTGAAGTCAAAACTCAGAGGCGACAGACTCATGCTTGACGCAATCATCAGGCCATGTCTAGCATGAAACAGCCTGTCGCCTCTGAGTAGTCACTTCAATGTTCATTTTTATATTTACATACGCTCTATCTCTGATATTGAGAACTTTATCCCATAAATATAGCACACCTTAAAACTCTATTTCTTCATATATATATATATATACATGTGTGTGTGTGTGTGTGTGTTAGAGCCGTTGGTGTCTGTTGGATTTAAATCAACCAACTCAACCAGAAGGTATTTTTTTATGTATATATTTTTACACACATATACATACATACACACCTACACAGGCATATAATACACACATATACATATATAATGTTCTTTTGGTGACTAACCTACGATCTGATTAGCCCCATTCGTGACATAAGAATGAAGCTTTTTTCCTTTTTACAACACAGAACTCATTCACCATTCACATTTTTATCAATTAACATTTACTGTATAGTATCTACAATAGTTGAATATTCCATTCACACGTACATACACATATTATTATAAATGCTATATTTAGTAAGTCTTTGCATTTGAGTAGAGATTATTAGACAGTGAAATGAGTGCCTATCGACCTAGAGATCAAAAGTTTTAATAATGAAAATGCCTTTCCCGATGGGGATGAAACCTGTATCATCATTTTTATCTGGGAAACCGCTGTCAAGCCAAGCAGTTTACCATTACAGCAAAATCACTTAGTCAGTTATGTGCCATGCGTGATTTCGATACATGACTGACGAGTTAGATTTTTTCCCGCAGTAGGTTGCCATTTCTTTCTGCGGTAGACCAGTTGCCATCCGGTCGGTCCTTGTATGCAACCCTTAACTGGGGAGCGGAGAAGAAGAGGATTCATACCTTTTCCAAGGGTATTAGCACGTAAGTGAATGTAAATGAGCTGACTGGAATTCGAACTCGGCTCTCCGATTTCTCAGTCCGCGCCGCTATCCATTACTCCAAGCAAAACTCAGTAACGTTTTTAAGAAATGCACATCTCCCGTTGGAAAAAAGGATCCATTTTAAACCAATACTAGGTGTAAAATGATTATGATTATTATTCTATTGCTGCTGCTTTGCTGTTACGACTTCCCGTAGCTTAATGGTAAGAAGAATAAGAAGATTAATAGATTTTTTTCTCCAAGCTATATTACAGAGGTTTTGAATTTTCTCTTGAACCCACCCATGTTTAGGCTAACAGTCTATGTAAAATGAGAGCTGTATCCGACCCCATTTTCTTTCGGAGTTTGGCGCAGATATCTAGCCACATTTTTTTCTCGAGTTTCACTTTTTTAAGTGGATTTATTGAGTTTGAAAACCACTTTATTACCCCCCCTTCTTTCCTGGTTTTGTCAGTTCTTCCCACCCCTCGCTAGAAGAAGATAAGAATCTAATTAAATATGCGTATGAAAACTCATGTAAAAAGAAAATTCAAGCTGCAAGAAAATAAATAACGGGATGCATATATAGTAAAAATACATATTATTAAATATCAAAGTGGACACTGAAGTCAACACCGCGTAGCGACAGTCTGTTTCATGCTTGAGACAAACAGCTACTGCTCGGTGTTGACTTCAGTGTCCACTTATATAAATAAAATACGTTCTCTCCGTGATATTGAACACAATAAATATAACAAACCAAAATTATTATTTTTTACCATATTAGAAAACTAGCAGCCATACCCATCTGGTCGATCAGAAAAAAGCGTTCAATTAGAATGGAGAAAAAAAAAAGCATCATGTTTAGATGTAACAGAGTCTATCTTCATCAATTACTTTAAATTACTTTGATTAAAACATTTTGAATTGATGCAGTTACTGATATAACTGAAGTCGTCCTGGCATCTTTTGGAGTGTTAGAATTAAAATATAAGCATATCGCATAAGCTGTAAACATACAACAGCAGCGTTTCCCCGGTCTTTCATTGACTGGACCATCGTTCTAGTTTCTGTTTCGATTCTCGTTTTCGTCTCTGAGAACAAAAACTAGGAAAAACCCGTTGCACGTTCACAGAGGAACAGAAAGTGAAATAACGTCAAGTCGAGAAATGAAAGCAGAAATACTATTTCCAATATATTTGGTTATTTATTCTGGTGGGTATATAGGTAACACACGGGACATCTTCATTTCTGTCTTTAATGAATCAGATCTCCCTATCGGTCAGTGAGAACTCTGACCGCTTCTCTGCCCAACCCTGATTGTAACTGACTTTACATCTCCAACCGACGGATCGTTACGCCACTGACCTTCGTCTTACTGTGTTTAAATGCTGGGAGTGGGGGAGTGTAAAAAAATGTGTGTATTGTCCATTGTCCCAAGAGCTTTCGGCCACTATCAACCTCACTGAGGGATACAGAAATTTTATTATTGCAATAAAAATATACCGTATTTTCCGGCTTACAAGACGCACTTTTTTCCTTCTAAAAATACCATGAAAAATACGTGTGCATATTGCAAGACGAATGTAAGGTCGTGCAAAAAATTGTGTGTATTGTCCATTGTCCCAAGAGCTTTCGGCCACTATCAACCTCGCTTCGGGGTACAGAAATTTTATTATTGTAAATATGTCGTTGCATTTAAACACATAGTTCTGTTGATAAAATTCCTTTCTCTCACATGGTCATGTACGATGGCATAGAACCGCATTAGGAATTTTCGACCTGCATCGGCTATTCCGCGACAATTATAATAATGGTTCCTGAGTGATATGGCGGCCGAGCATACTAGGGTGGACTATGGAGAGGATTGCAGTTTCACCTAGTATTTCTGAGAAGGGATGAAAGTGTTCATGCCGGCTTTGACCCAAGAAGAAGCCTTTTTAATTGGGAGGCTTAAGATGTCAGTTCAAAGGGCGTCACGAAGAAAATTCCCGAATGAATCACAATCAGTATACTGGTACCAGAAAGAGGTCTTATGGATAGAGGGTTACTGTTTAATGGAAGCTTTGAAGGAGATATCAATAGTTACCACAGAGTGGTCTGAGTTACCAAGAGGGCAGTATTGTGACACTCGGCAAGAGCGAGGAGAGGAGCTAAGAAATAGATACAATAGGGAAGCATATTGCTTGGTTTGGCTCGGGAAACAAGGAAGGAAGGCCACGATTTGAGTGAAGGATTGGTCAGTAGAAAAATTTAATGTCACCGAAGACAAAACATGTTGGTGCTACTATAGGAGGGGGGTGTACCGCAATATGTCGTCTACCCAGGTGCAGCGTGGAGGTCTACCGTAACCCTCCCCTCACGTGGACATCAGCCAAATGCGAGGTGTTGGTAATCAGCTGTTCCAGTCACATCTTGATCATTTTTGCTGGAAAATGATGAGAAAAAATTCCAGTGATCTATTCGTGTCATTCCTAGAAATGTACGAAGTGTTTATCGCTAAAATAAATTTATGTATTATATTTGATAGCGTGTTTATTTTTTACCTCTAAATAGCCGAAACGGGACTTAGATCTCACGCTATAGACGAAACGGGACGTAGACCTCATGCTATAGCCGAAACGGGACTTAGATCTCACGCTATAGACGAAACGGAACTTAGATCTTACGCTATAGACGAAAGGGGACGTAGACCTCACGATATAGACGAAACTGGACCTCACGCTATAGACAAAACGGGACGTAGATCTCACGCTATAGACGAAACTGGACCTCACGCTATAGACGAAACGAGAGGTAGACGTCACGCTATAGCCGAAACGGGACTTAGATCTTACGCTATAGACGAAACGGGACGTAGACCTCACGCTATAGACGAAACGTAACTTAGATCTTACGCTATAGACGAAACGTGACGTAGATCTCACGCTATAGACGAAACGGAACTTAGACCTTACGCTATAGACGGAACGGAACTTAGATCTCACGCTATAGACGAAACGGGACGTAGACCTCACGCTATAGACGAAACGGGACGTAGATCTCACGCTATAGACGAAACGAGAGGCAGACCTCACGCTATAGACGAAACTGGACGTAGATTTCACGCTATAGACGAAACTGGACGGAGATTTCACGCTATAGACGAAACGGGAGGTAGACCTCACGCTATAGTAGCACCAAAATTTTGGCAGATGAATGGATGGAAAGTGCCTTTTCTATACCGTCAGCTATTATGTCTAACATACAGACTTGGGAAGAGGTGGAGCGATAACGGAAAAAAGAGATGACTGATAGTATAGAAAAGAAAGACGAAAGCGCATGAAATTGTGAGGCATCAGTGAAAATCGGTACGCCAACGAAATAATCTTGCCAGGGACAGCGTCTTACATACGTAAAAATATAATGTAAACAATTTCCATAGATTAGCCGACTTAAACAATTTCCAGAGTTTTCTTGGCTCACTTTCTCTGTCAGCAAGCGAGGGAAGAATCGTTGGTTTTATTGGCTGATTAAATGCCATTAATGTGGAGAGACAAAACGTCCGCATTGCCCTCATTATTTTGTATCGTGTTGATCACCAGTGAATGATGTCAACACGTCTTAACAAGTTAAAATCTTAACAAGCGTTCGGGCCAATACTGTCCGCTTGTTAGCCGTTTTAGAACAATAATGAAATAAATAATATCGGCTCTTCTTTTGCCTCAACCTGTTTCTGACTTCGCCATATATATATATATATATATATATATATATATATATATATATATATATATATATATATATATATATATATATATATATATAGGTAACTCCACGAAATCGCTAAAAAAAAAATTGCATAGCATGATAAAAAGACGCCAAACTTGAAGAAAACAAAATTTTATCGTCTAAATGTTAATGTTATTATAAAGAGGAAAGATCAAAGTTTTTTTTAAAATTATTTTAAAAAATTTTTCTTTCTTTTTAGAACATTCTAAATTTTGATTAAAAAAACCTTGTTTCTCTTTGTATCACCGGAACTAGTAAAATAGCACGTTTTTTTTTGTTGTATGACACACATTAATTTGGAAAATCTTGCAAAAATAAAAATAATTGTCGGATATTAATGAAACTTTCAGAAACTATTCACAGATGATTGAAATTATTATAAATAAGTTTTTTTTTTTTCATTAAAGTCATGGCAGAAATATTTTTTATATTTATTAATGCCCCCATAACTAATTATATGAAAACGCTAAAAGTTCGATCGAGTCTAGTTTAATGATTATAATAGTTAAAAGCACAAGGCTTTGAGGAATGCAAATCATGTTTTTTTTTGTTTTTAATTGGATCCGCAGTACCTGAAAATCAGCTCTGAATTGTAACATACAAAACTCAATAAATCAAATATATTATTTAATTTCAAATGCTTTTATTTGCTTTTAGTTGTTTTTATCAATATGGACAATATTTTCTGAAAGCAAAATATTTTTTCGATGAAAAATGAATTTTTAATACAGTTATTTGTTATTTTTTTTTAAATATAATAGATTTTTACATTTAAGTTGTTAAAATATTATAAAATTAGTTAAAAACCGCATCAGGTTTCCTAAGTGTCCTTATGGGATAGATCTTTTTTAGCGCGTTGTAAATTGTATCTTGACTAATCAGAAGATCCGCAGTAATTAAGAAATGTAATTTTGTGTTCATAAAAATCATTAAAATGGCTGTAATTAAAAAGTACGGAAGGTCACAAGCAATAAAACGTCACGTGGCTTGAGTGTAAGCGTTCTCCGCTGAACGTCGATTATATTATTGCAAATTCTTCGTGCGAAACACACGCTGAGCATTTTGAATTAGCGTTTTTTACTCATTAAAAAAATTGAACATCATCCTAAGCCATTTTCACCATCAACATTACTACATTTTTAAAAGTACCATTTTTATTTTATTTACATATTTCATTGCAATTTCAATTTTTTGAAGTTGTTTTACAGTTTTCAGTGAGTCGTCTTTATTTTAATTTTATGTGAATTTCTTATTTCAAACAAACTGTTTTCGGGTTCAATCCTAAAGTGTTGTTGTCATCACCCTGCTCAAAAGGTGTTAAAAAACAAAAATACATCAAGCCATTGTTCAAACATTGATTAAAAATTTTTTTACCAGGTGATGACAGCTTGGTACTGTCGGCGGGCTGGCCTTTGACCCAGCATTGTTAAAAGTCAATTTTGGCTTAATTTCAACACTGTTTTCCTTATCGCTGATTTAAAAAAAAATAAAAAATAAAAATACAAAAAAACATATAAAAAAAATCCTGGTTTCCTGTGTCCAGGAATAGCAATTTTAACTATTTTTTTTCATATTTTATCCTCAGAAAAAAATTTTTATAATCATTTACACCAACCAATTTCACTAAGAAATGAAAGAGCATTCTTTGCTTTCAGGAAATACCTAGTTTCATGGTGTGCAGATCAAAAGTTTCCTTGATATTTTGTTCAGATGATGACAAAAGTCATTTTTCAATTTCTTTTCAATTCAAATTAGCTGTAGTGTAACAAAATAACTTTTGATATGTTTGTGATGATTTTTACTTGGGATAGAAATGTTTTATTATAGCAGATCTGTATTGACTTTAGGGGGTTATAGTTTCCCTCAAAAAGCTGTACAACACTTGTATTTTAATTTATTTATAGTATTTATAATTTCTACAGATAGTATCAACAAACTTATGGTGTAAGCTACAGTAATAAAAAAACAAAATAAAAGAAATTGGAATGCTGAAAGTTTTTTTTTAATTTAATAATTACGAGGTACTACATAAGCTGGTTCACGTAAAAAAAAACGTTGCGTCAATTATGTCCTTTCGTATGATAACTCGAATCTCACGTTAGCTGTCGATATGTGATGATAAGTCATCAGTCATCACCTGTCAATAGCCAACGATGTTAAGATCGCCTCCTTTTATTTTAAACAATATTTTTCTTCGAAGATAGTAAGTAAAAGTTTCTTTCAAAATATATTAAATAATCTTTAAATTTGCTAATTTTCGTCAAATAAATTTTGAAAAACGTATAATTGATTTTTGGACGAATTTTAAACTAGGATTTTAACTTAGTTGACAAAATTAAAAAAAAATGTGTGATGCCGAGTTTTTTTAGTAATTTCACTGACAAAAAAAATGTTTTTAAGTAAAATTTTGGATATGCTAAGAATGAGTAAAAAATTAAAAAAATAATCCCAAAATACTTAGGTATTTCTTCTTAATAATGATATATATTAAGCAGATAAAATTTTTTTTCATCAAATTTTAGGCCGTTCTTGTCATGCTATGCTCTTTTTATAGATTTTCATGGAGGTACCTATATATATATATATATATAATAAAAAGGCTTAAGCCTTTTTATTATATTCTTACTCTTTCCTGCACATTGAGTTCTACGTGGATTCTCTCCTCTTGGAAACTTTTATATGTATATGTATGTGTATGTATGTATGTATGTATATATATTTTATATATATATATGTGTATATATTAACCACTAATATTATCAACACACACACACACACACACACACACACACACACACACACACACACACATATATATATATATATATATGAATTTAGCAGCGGTAAAAATGGCAACGGAAAAAATGGCAACGGAAAAAATGTCAGGGTAAAAATGGCAACGGTAAAAATGGCAAAAATGGATAAATAAGAAAAAATGACAAAAGATAAAAAAAAATATAGATGAATATTTCACAATGTGTTTATTAAAATCTTGGATACAATACATAATGGAAAAACATGAGAAGTTTGTCAAATTAAAAAGAATATTCAGTTAAAGCTCCCCACTCCCATGAGATTTTTTCTTTTTAGGCGATTACGTCTGAACACACTGAAAAACTTGGGGAAAAAAAAATTATAGGTCCCCTTGATGACGGCTTCCGGTATTGAAATCAGAAACCGACATTAAGCGGTGTTTATCGGAAAACAGTTCCTTGTCAGTTTTGTACATTTAGAGTTGTTTTTTTTTTTATTTCACCAGTTTGAACACGTGGGAATCAGTAATGCAGTCGAATAAAAAAAAACAATATATTGGATACATTATTATGACGTTTAATATATTTAAATTTTGTTACATTTCTATTTAAAAAAACTATTAGACTATTTAAAAAATAGAATAAACTATATAAAAATGTTTACAATATAAACTATTTAAAAAGTATTTTCATACAAAAAGAAAACATTCCAATTATAAAAAATAACAAATAAACTATTTAAAAAATATTTTCAAAGAAAACATTCCTATTATAAAAAAAGTTTTATTTGATTATTTGTAAGAAAAACATTCCAATTAAAAAAAAAGTTTTATTTGAATGGGATTCCTAACCTTTGATTTGCGATATTTCCGATTCCCCGATTCCGATTAATCGTCCCAACAGTAATATATATATATATATATATATATATATATATATATATATATATATATATATACACTAATACACTTATATATATATATACACTAATACACTTATTATATATATATATAAACACTAATACGCTTTTTTTTATATATATATATATATATATATATATATATATATATATACACATCTAATCCTAATGTCAGCTATCAATTATAAAATTAATTATAGTCATCAAATTCACTTAAACACGCTACGATTTGTGCTTTTACTGCAATTAGGAGTAGGAACCTAGCGCCCCCCCCATAAAACTTCTAAAAATCGATATCGAAAATTAAAAAAAAATGTTTTTAATACTAGTAGCTGGAACTTAGCCCCTATTTAAAACAAGAGGAGAAGGAGCCTAGCTCCCCCCCACTAGAATAAATATCTATTTAAAAATATTTATTTTAAAATATTGAAGTGGGTGGGGACTTAGCCCTATTTTAAACTAGAAGGATGGGAGCTTAGACCCATCCTTCTTGAACGGTCATAATTTTCTGTTGTCGAATTGCCATTTTTTCCTATTTATCCACTTTTGCCATTTTTTCCTATTTATCCACTTGTGCCATTTTTACCCTGCCATTTTTTCCGCTGCCATTTTTACCGAGCACCATATATATATATATATATATAAACAAATGTTTGGTGGTACAAAATTTATAAATAGTTTTAAAAACAAGGAAACCATTGATTTTAATTTTAAAAGTCTCTAGGGCCCTTTCAGCCAACATCTCATCAGGAGACAATCGTTGGATTAGCGAAAAGAATATTAACGATATTGAAGAGCAAAAAAAAAAAAAAAGAGGGGGAAACAAACTAAAATAACAAACAAGTATATATACTTGTAACGAGGGAAGGGATCGTGTAAATAAATTAGCGAGGGACAGTTAAAATAAAATATCCCCCAACAGATTCAGAGACCTTATAAATTCTTTCTGCCGGCAGAGAGAAGGTTTTCTTAATCCTATACAAACCGATTCCAAAATCTTCAAATGATTATTGGAATCGGCTGTATGAATAATTTTAAAACACTCTTTTTTATACAACTTGGCACAAGCTATATTTTCAATTAATGTTGAGCAATAGCCGATTCCATATTCATGGGGGGAAGATAGCATATTCTATCTATCTTACCAAGTCGTATTTTGGAAGGTACGTGCTGATTAATTCTAATTTCCAAATGCAAGGTTGTACGCCCCACATAACCAGCAGCACACTGGCAATTAAATTCATATACTAAATTACTCAATTTGATGTAGGGCAATACATCCTTGCGAAAAGACGGAAACGCAGACCTAGTTTCAAAAATGCTACGTAAAGCAACTGATGGGAAACAAACGGAAACCGACTTGCTAACCTGCTTAATTAAGCCCTGACCCCTATCCTATATATATATATATATATATATATATATATATATATATATATATATATATATATGTATGTATGTATGTATGTATGAATAAAAGACATAAGAAAAACTTAACCTAGCTGACACGTATCGTCTTCCGAGGGACTTTATCAAGACAAATACCCAGAAAGGCGTCGGCGGCTTTGTTTTCCTTTTCTCTTTATTCATATTGTCCTTTTAGAGATATATTCTATCTGAACTTTACACACACACACACACACACACACACACACACACACACACACACACACACACACATTCTCTCTCTCTCTCTCTTTCTTTCTATGTATCTCTCGCTCACACGCACACACATGCACACACACAAACATATATATATATATTTTCTGCGGGCTACAGAATTTTATTATAGCAATAAAAAAGTTAGACTTATTTTATTTTTTATAATGAAAAAGAAAAACGAAAATAAAAGCAAATCCAGCCGACCAATTACGCCCTCACTCAACAGAGCCGGATCGAGGGATTATATATTGCAAGAAAAATAAAGCATAAAAAAGATATATAATGTTAATGAAGCCGGAATACAACTTAAATGGAAATTACGTTAAGTGTGACGTCATACTGTGCTATCCTGTGACGATCTAACCCTTGGCTGGTTCGGATGGAAATCTGGTTAGATTCGATATCAGCCTTGTCGTTCCCAGCTCGCTTCCAACGTCTGGTTACCGAAGTAACTGCTTTGATTTCTAGTCTAACCTACCCACGTTGTGATTTGATCTCAGGTAGACGAAATCAATCAGGCGTCGGGCTGTAGTGCAAGCTGAATCCGGGGCAAAGGTGATACCGCACAAGTATATGTAAAAGAAAATAATGTAACAACTCAAAAGATTCAAATGTGTTGGAAAAAAATAACTAGTATCTTTATATCTGTTTTCTGAATACAGGACTGCGTCTTTCTTCCAAACCGCTTCTATGGATTCGTGACACTTTGCGTTTCTTAGGCGAGTCTTAATATCTTAAGTTGTTTTTCAATAAACTGTTTTTTGGTATCTTCAGGTGATATTCGTAAAACTTGTTTTGGTGGTGTGAATCTAAGTCGTTCTTCAAAAAAAAATTGTTTTTGGTTAGAAGTCTAAGTTGGAATGCGTGGAAATCTTTCAATCAGCTCCTACGAGGCTGGTCTCCGAGTTCACAGCTCAACTGCAACTCAACTCTGTGACTCCAACTGTCACCAACTGTCGCCAACTATGTCTTTACTCTGGGGGCATTCGTTTATATGGACGCCGACCAAAACCGGGTGGGGGCCTGTCGTGTTTTGGGTTCCTCGATAACTCCAAATCCGCAATAAGGATTTTCTTTGTTTTCGGACAGGAAAATTTATCACTTCCCATTTTTGGAAGTCAATTACTTTCTGTTTTAGAGGGGTTCTTAAGGGAATTGTCCTCCTACATTCTTCATTTCTCACATTAGTATCTCACACCAATCCCCTCAGAGGGCGTCAACAGATTTCCCTTCTTTCTCATATGTTTACCTTCGCCCATCGCTCACGCCACCATTCAGCTAATGACTGCTCGGCAGTGTGGGTGTGGCTAGACTGGCCTCAGTTTACAATTATCGCTCAAAGAAAAAAAAATATCTTCGCTTTTCTTTTCTTTCTTTTCCATCGGCCAGAACACCCCACGAATCGTACTGTGGACATTAAATTTTTATCTTAACTTGATGTCATCTGGGATTCATTAATGGGATTTTCGCCGACTTATTATCTGGGTGGTCAACTAAATCTCTTTGTCTTTCTCAACATCATCGCATTTTGTCGCCAACAGCTTGTCCAGGTAACAAACTTTTATCATGGCAAGTTCTGGACATACAACGGATGGTTCTCCTTCCAAAACCAAATGATATCTCCGAAAGATAGTTAATGGCTCATTCTTTTTCGTTTTCTCTTTTTTCTTCCTTTTTCTTTGGGGTGGTCTCTCCTAATTCTTTCTCGGTCGCATGCTTGACCCAGTTCCGATTATCTCCTAGCATTCTGCTTTGTAAGCCGCTGACCGAATTCAAATTTTCATCATCCTTTATCCATATTCTGTTTACCTTGTCGTGTCATGATATTAATTAATTCTGACAGGATCCGATACCTGTTTTTCTTACGAATTTTCTATCTTCTGCGAAAAAAATACCTTTCTTCGCAAATGAAAATAAAATCTTTACCCATTTTTCTTTTGTTAAAAAAAAATAAATCGCTCAGTATGTCTTTCGTTATAGCTTTTTTTCGCATTAAGTATTTCTCGTTTTTAATTTCCATGCTTAATTAGTTAGCCAGTTACCATAGCTAAATAGTGTCACATAAGTTCGAACATATATATATATATATATATATATATATATATATATATATATATATATATATAAAATATTACTGGTTATATATATATATATATATATATATATATATATATATATATATTATTGATTTTCTCAAGACATATATATATATATAATGCATATATTAATATATATATATATTAATTCTCAAGGACAGGTAGAACATCAATGTCCAGGACAGAGTAAGAACATAATATAAAATGGTTATTATAATTTATTACATTGGAATCGTAATTACGGTTGATTACGATTCCAATGTAATAAATAATAACCATGGAATATTAGTTTGAGTTTTATATATATATATATATATATATATATATATATATATATATATATATATATATATATATATTATTTTTAAAAAAAGTTTGACATCTCAAAACTTGTATATAGATTTGAAAACGCAGTGTGAATTTTTATTCTGTCAATTCAATATTTACTAACGTATTTTTTGACAAAAGTGTTGGTTGAAAAGGATTCTTAAAGGGTAATACTTTCCTACTTTTAAAAATCTTTCTCTCTCTCTCTCTCACATATATAAATGTGTGTGTTTCGTTGAATATGAGAGACAAAGGAAATTAATTTATTTATTTAGTTTTTACAGCATTCCTACATTTTTCCGTTTGCTGTGAGTGAGGGAGTGCAAAAATTGTGTGTATTATCCATTGTCCCAAGAGCTTTCGGCCACTATCATCCTCACCCTGTTCAACAGTGGTAATAATGGAGTGTTGAAAGTGTTTGTTTTTTTTAAACAATAGAAAGAGGTTCACTTGAATCCTAGCCGTGCTCAACATGCTCAACATGCGAAGGCTGGGAATAAACGCTTCTACTAGCATTCAAAGCAGCACAAAAGCAAATCTTACACAGTCAAGCATGAAGAAGAATTAGCAACACCCATAAACAACCCCCCTCTTCTTGAAAATTTCTTTAAGAAATGAGTGATAGCGCTTGCGAGAATGGACAATACGGACATTCCTTTACTCTCACGAAAGAGTAAAATGTATGTTAGTTGGAAAAACTAAATAGAAATTTAATTGAATTTTCCTTATCTGTCACATTCAACGAAATATATATGGTGGACTGTCTCGTATAAAGACCTAACATATTTAGTTTTTTTTTTAAAATAAACCTAGAGGCTACCCAAGTATATAAATCGAACAGAAGCACACGTTTATTGAAATGTCACCTTTCAGAATGTGTATACCATATTTTCCAGCTTACAAGACGCACCTTTTTTACCCTAAAAATACGTGTGCGTCTTCCAGGATGAATGTAAGACAACGCCCAGGTCCAAGTAAGTTTGGACGGTCACCTAATTGGCGTGACTGATAAGGACGTGGATTTTTGTATGTTGAGTCATTACGCTATAATGTTAGCTGTCTAATTCAGCCTGTTATATGATGTAACCTCAGTACTTAATTATTACAAATATTTCCAAGACCTTCCTGGTGCCGAGACACAAGCTTAAACATGCTTTGTTTACTAGCAGCGACGGAAGCCTTTCTGCTCTTGACTAGTATGTCATTGCTATACGAACAAAATTGGACAAGTGATTAATATAATCAATATGTAGCGCCAGTATGTGAGGGATGCATGGTGAATGCATTGTTGTATGAGAATTACTTTCTTTTTCTTAGAAATTTCTTTCAAATAGTAGGGTGCGTCTTCCATGCTGAAGCGTCTTGTAAGCCGGAAAATACGTTATATGTCATAAATTTTAGTCATATTTGAAACAAACAACGTGTTCGGGGTATGGAAAAACACATCGAAATACATCACGAACTTTTGTTCCGACCCAATATATTAACCACGCCAAAAGCTTTTTAATTTAACAGTAAAATACGACACAACAGTGTTCACAAATTTACTAAGGAATCTATCAAAAGTTTCATTTTTGTTATGCAAAATGTGATGTTTAATGATTATTGCTATAAAAGATATTTTTAGTAGGTAAACGTGTTTGTATTGTTATCCCCGTTTTTATCTTATTTTATTATACAGTAAAATAAAAAAAAAACGGCTTTTCAAAGAAAAATTACACCTCCAACAACAGTATTACTTCTTTAGTAAGACTTCTTAATATAGGCCGGTTGCTATTAATTTCACGATTTAATAAAATAAAATAAAAACAGGCGTAGTAACTCAAACACAGATATACTGTTAAATATAACAGACAATGAATGTCTATTATGTTTGATCAGGAGCCTTTCTAAACTCCGTATATTTGCTTTAATTTCGGGTGGAAATAAAGACAAAAAATTGTCCAACCTTGATGTAAGCTTTCGGCTCACATGAGCCATCTTCAGAGTGGTTATATGGACATTTAAACAAAGATATTCACCATCAAAAATGATATTCTGTTATGTTGGCATAGAAGATTGCTATTTGACGATAACGGCTTCAGAATAGCAGACGCAGGTCGTAAATTCTTGATGCAGTTCTATGACGTCTTACGACGTGATAGACCGAAGTATTACAACAGAACCAATGTCTAGATGCAATGTAATGTGTTGTGACTATTTTGTTATGTAGTTTTGTTGTTATATATATATATATATATATATATATATGAAAAAGAACGAAAAGAATAAAATATATATATATATATATATATATATATATATATATATATATTTATATATATATATATATATATATATATATATATGTAAAAGAACGAAAAGAATAAAATTCAAAAGTTCATAACATTAATTTGAAAAAAGGGCTCAATACAAGAGCAGACCAATAAATATTTATTATAAACTGTTACATTAGAAGATGCAACTTACTACTACAAAATTGCAAATTTTGTTTCGACGTTCAACACATCTCATCAGGTAGTTAGCAATGATGGCAGTTGTTAACTACCTAATGAACTGTGTTAAACGTCGGCACAAAATATGCAATTTTGTAGTAGTAACTTGCATGTTCTAATGTAACAGTTTATAATATATAACTTGCATGTTCCAATGTAACTGTTTAATGTTTCTCTCACTTAAACCTCTTCGTCCCATACTCTCATATTTACACTCTCTCCAAATTCTATTTTTATTTCCAGAGTTGTTTTTTCTGTTTTCTTTTTAATTTGTAGGTCTGATGAATTGGATCGTATTTACGATTCCAATGGAATAAATTATGACCATGGAATATTAGTGTTTAAGCCTTTTTATTATATCCTTACTCTGTCCTGGACATTGAGTTCTACCTGGGTTCTTCCTCTTGGAATTTTTTATTCAAAAAAATATACATGTGTGTATGTACCTATGTATATATATGTATATATGTATATATATGTATATATTTTGCTATATGTATATATATATATATATGATATATATATATATATATATATATATATATATATATATATATATATATATATATATATATATATATATATATATATATATATATTGTCCTAGGATTTAAAAATATAATTTCCACATTTTCTTTTAGTATTCCAAAATAATTTTAAACAGAATGAAAATCGAAATATATAAAATATATTCCTATTTAATTACGATATATTATTTAACGTCAATATTCTCCATTTTTGACTTCACACACACACACTCTTTCGATAGCATTCTATATAAAAGTAGTTAATACCTCTGGTTGCAGACCCCGAATTTCTGCACAGATGTTATCCTTGCGTTGTTGAATTTTCAGGCGTTTATTGATGTATACACGTAGTTTTCGACATCCTGGCAAATCACTTACTGAACCATATTGCCAAAAACAGCCATATTCTTTTTGAGCGAAAATAACGGATTAGTTAAATCTAAAATAACGGTTTAGTTAAATCCAAAATGATGGATTGGTTAAATCTAAAATCCAATTTCAAGATTTCAGTTCTTTGTTCAGTTGTCAACTTTTTAGTGGGTAATTTCCTCATGTTAATCTCAGTTCTGAAAAACAAAACGAAATAAAAAATATAAAAAATTTATCACTATAAAGAGGCAGTCCATATTTTATACGGAGATTGTTGTTGTTTTTTTAATTTTGTAAAAAGAGATGTCTACTTAAGTTTTTTAGATTATGTAAAAGTGTTTGACAATGTAAGTCACGAATAACTGTTGAAAATACTAGTTAACCTTGACATATTTGGGAAGGAGATTAGAATAATCCAGAACCTATACTGAGAGCAAACCACTTGCATCCGGATAGAAAATGAATTCGGTAAATATTCTCACTGGACTTATTCAATTTATACAGTGAGGTTATTGTGAGAGAATTAGAAGTCCTCGGAAGATTCATTGTTGGCGGCCACAATCTTAACAACATTAGATATGCAGATGACACAGTGTTGATAACAGACGCAGAAAAGAAAGGACAAGAACTTCGACAGAAGATAGTGAAGGAAAGCGAGAAGAAAGGACTAAACATCAATGACAAAAAGACAGGGGCGGGGCATGGTTATTAGCAAAAGGAGCAACTTAAAATTCAAATTACAAATTGGAGATACCAAAATCAACCAAGTACAAAAATTTAAATATCTGAGGGTGTTTTAACAGAGGGCAGAAAGTGCGGCAATGAAATCCGAATGCGCAATGGGATAGGGAAAATGCCATCCTAAAGCTAAGCAAAGTATTAAGAAACAGGAAAATTTCATAAGAAACAAAGAAAAGAGTACTGAATATGAGGAGCAAATACATTTAGACACTTATTATAATGCCATCCTAAAGCTAAGCAAAGTATTAAGAAACAGGAAAATTACATTAGAAACAAAGAAAAGAGTACTGAATATGAGAAGCAAATACATTTAGACACTTATTATGATGCCATCCTAAATACAAAATTATTTTTTAATTAGAAACAAAGAAAAGAGTACTGAATATGAAGAGCAAATACATTTAGAACTTGTTATACAAATTTTTTTAATAAATTGGAGATACCAAAATCAAACAAGTAGAAAAATTTAAATATATGGGAAGTGTTTTAACAGATGATGGAAATTGCGACATTGAACTTCGAAGGTGTATTGGGAAAGCGAAAGATGCCTTCCATAAGTTAAGCAAACTATTAAGAAACAGTAAAAATTGAACTTAAGTGAACTGTTATGTAATATCAATCCTCCTATATGACAGTAAATCCTGGGCAATCTCTTCACAGATGAAGAAGCAACAGAAATATGGTTCTACAGAAGTCTGCTGAGGATACCATGGACTAAATATGTGAGCAACGATGAAGTTTTAGATTTAGAGAAAATGGAAACAAAAAGGACGCTTTTACTTAGCATCATAGCTGAAATCTCTAGGGTACATAATAAGGAAAGAGAGCTTAGAAAATCTGACACCCCCAGGAGGCAAGGTGGGGGACAGAGCAAAACAGTGCACTAACAAACTTGTATAAATGATTGGCAGAACAGGGTTTAGGCGAGATAGAAAAAAGATATACTTTACTAAGAGCTACAAAGAACAGGACATTGTGGAGAGACATAATTGTCTACGTCATGAAGGGACACAGCACATAGAAGAAGAAGAAGAAGAAGAAGAAGAAGAAGAAGAAGAAGAAGAAGAAACACAATTCACGTGGCTATGGTTGTTAGCGTGTTAATATGGAAGCCTATACATGATAATACAAACACTATAGAAACCGCTGCAAAATCGTGACTATTTCGCGGATAAGCTGTCTTCAGGCGTTATTTATAGTATAACTGACATAAGCATAGAAAGAGAGACTCGGCGTTATCGAAGAACTATAACTTTGTTAGGCTGAAAACAAGGCTTTCACAAACTTATTTGCTTGCTGTCCTGACTGTACCATCTCGCCATGTTTACCAGTCACCTCATTGCCAATGATATCCAGCTAGCAGTTTCATGCTGTAGAGCAATGATTCCCAACGTGGGGCGCATATCCCACCGGTGGGGCATGGTAATGTTTTAGTGGGGCATGCGTAGGATGTGCACCCTTCGGCTTACTATACCAACATGAGCTCAAATTTCATTTTGTATTATTATTTCATGATTAAAAAGGTCAATTTATCTTACAGAATAAGTTTTCATTCAAATATTTTATATTTCTGCCTTTCAGATATCCATTATATGCTTTGAAACTATATATATTTAACTGTCCTTTTTTTTTAAAAATTTTTTCTCTTTCATGGACACCATGGTTTTTGGTGTCTTGCTTAGAGACCAAGTTAATGACCTTTTAAGCTTCCTTCACGTGAATTGCAGTAAAATATATCTAAACTCTTATAAACAATGTTTGGGATTTCAACCATAGTGAAAAGTTTTGTCTAACCATCTCTCTGTTAGTGGTAATTCTTTGATAGCTACTTAAATGTTTTATCCATTTGACATTCAGATAATTTTCGTCTGAGATAATCTTACTTGATTGTTCTTTTTGTTTTTTAATTTTTCTCTTTCATAGACGCCATGGTCTTTGGAGGCTTGTATAGAGACCACGTTAATGACCTTTTAAGCTTCTTTCACGTGAATTGCAGTAAAATTTTGAATATGTAAGAATTAAATATTACAGGGGAGAGAGCACCAGACTTTTAGAAATACGAAAGTGGTGTATGGCCCCAAAATCGGTTGTGAACCACTGCTGTAGAGAGATACCAAGTGATACGAAACTGTGCTTATACTGACAGGAAAGATTAGCTCTTTACAACAATAACATTTCCAGATATACATTTCAGGTAGTTATAATTGTAACTGTTATGCAAATGCATAACGTTGATTGACCAATCACCAAACAGGAGTCAAAGGGCTTAAGAGATAAGTACTGATATGTCGACAGCTTGATAACAATTCTTTTCTCTTGCTAAGGGTGAATAATCAAGAGTGGTCTCCCCTTGTTTTGTTACTCTCCGCTTTGAAAGAGCTATTTCAGTTTACTGGGACTATAAAAGGACACTATACGCGAACCTTGTATTTTCAGTTGATTAAAGCTTTCTTAAAGCCTTCACCTAGGGACTTGTTTCATTAGAAAGGGGTGAATTTTGTTGTTGAAACTCCCAGATGCATTAAGTTTTAGGCTCAGGATTTTCTCACTAGTATAGGAGTCGGCAACCTTTTGCTGAGTATGTACCGACTTGGGGTTTTAAATTCATTCAGTGTGCCAAAAACATACGTATTTTTATACAAGTCAAGGTCAATATAAATGTTCTACAATATATTGTAATATATACAATATGTAAACGACATTAATAGAAAAACTGTTTTTAAAAGTTTTTTTAAAAAAGTTTTTATTATTAATGGGAGTCTAATGAGTGAGGAATTTTGAAATAACTAAATATCTTCTTTGTGTTGTAGTAGTTATTGGTTCGGATTTTGTGATGTCATTTGTGGCTGCATGTCATTGGAAATTGCATGGCCTGCCATGTGGGACTCGCGTGCCGTAGGTGGCCGACCTCTGGCCTAGTAGATTAAAGCACGGATTCGTGAATTAGACGACATGATGATTATGCGTTCAATTTCTGGACTGGGCAGTACAGATTTTTACTTTATCCGATTTCTACATGACTCAGGAAGAAAGCAAAAATTCGCCAAAATCATGTTTATGTTCTCGCTATATTAGTGACCTATTTCATCTCTATAAAAGGCAGGAGGTGTGTGTGTGTGTAACGAATGCACGGCCGCAATTTTCGACGGATTTGCACCAAAATTTACATGCACATGCTTCAAGTTAGCGGGAAGGCCAAGACCGACTTTGCATTTCCCAACTCCTATCGATAGTGGAAATAATCGATTTTTTCATGCTTCTACGGAAGCTTTCATGTAGTTTGCGGCTATTTTCTACTGGCCAGAGTGAGAGCCTATAGCTGGCTGCCACGAATAGGCAGGAAGATTCTATTGGCCAGCGTGAGAGCCAACAGCTGACTGACATGAATGTTAACTAGCATGCTAGCATGCAAAAAAAAGATCGATAGTTGCATTCGTCACAAGTGGGAAAAATTTAAATCTGCATGGCACTTTACTCCAATTGGCTCATTCGCTTGCTTAAATTCAACGTTGATTCTGATTCGGCACAACTGGGTTTGGTGTGAAAAAGTATTTGTTGTTAACATTCTTTTTTCATTCGGTTTTTTCAGTTACGAGTCCTTTTTTAAAGCTGATCGTTTTGTGTTCATTTTGTTTAGTTCTTTTTTCGTAACAGATTTAATGTTTAGTATAGAGCTTAGAAAAAATTCGCAGTGTGAGAGGCAAGAAGTAAGACATGTATCAACATCAGCATGGCAAAGGGCACTCCTTTAAAGGTAAGGAAGGGCAAAAATATTTTAAGTCAAGTGATAGCGATTATTGTATGAGTCGTACGATTTTTGAATCACGCACAGGCAACGCTGGGCCATGCTGCTAGTATTAACTAAAAAACTAAAAGAGAAATTTAAAGAAATCTTCGAAGAAACTCTACTTTACCTATGAGCTTAATAACAAAATCCTTTTCTTCGAAATTTTATTAGATGCTAATAAACACAATTTTAATACTTCACTGTATTAAAAAAATACAAGCAAAAATTCATGTCCTCTTACTGACAAAAGTGAAAGCCGTCACGAATATAAAATAGGTGTAAAAAAAAAAAATGACATGATTAACCGGACAAAAATAATTTCTTCTTTGCACGTAATATTTTATAGAGTTGTGTATCATAAAACAAATATTTATAAACAATTATTTCCTCAGTTGACGAGCAAATAAATGGCACATATCAGTTAATGACCACAATAAACAATTTAGATTTATCATATATTATAAGTTTAAAACAACTAACCTAATTCTTACCAATAACTCGAGAATTTTTTTTTATAAGCATTTCACCCCAAGCAAGGCGAGAGTGCCACTAGCACGCAATGGGTGACAGAGCGTGAGAGCAAGAGTAAAGAGAGGTGTTTGAGGAAAGGACAAAGAGAAGGAAGGTGATCAGGATCAAGGAATCAGAAGATATCGATTGACATTACTTTGAATATTTGAAGATTATGGCTATCAGGGAAGCAAGTAAGAGGAAGGGAGTTCCACTGTCGGGAAAGAAGAAGCTGTTGGAGTAGAAGAGGCGGTCAGGTTTAACTGTTTCGACAGTGAAAGTGTGGGACCGAGCTGCCAAACTATTAGCACGCTTAAATTCATGCAAATAGGGTACCAGTGAAAGTAGCTCGTCAAGAGCAGTTGCCATGAAAATATTTGTAGAAAAGACAACTTACCCCCCACACACCTATTTAAAACAAATGCTGTCTGTGAATTCACGCGTCCTTTGAGTAATAATAATAATAATAATAATACTAATTGAAGGGATTCCTGGAAGTCCATGCCTTAAAGAGATACATAAAATTGTTCTGACAAGTTCAGCCCATATTTTACGAAGGGCTTTATCTATGTAATTTTTTTTTTTTTTTTTAGCGGAAAGTGCCATGATGCCATCTCTAACCTTAGATCCCAGGCGGGACCCGGAAAGAAATGTGTAAACACCAGAAATAAAGAAAAAAATAAAAATAAAAATAATAATAATAATAATAACAATATCGTAATTAATATCCGCAAGAAAAGATTATGCTTTCTTATTGACATGGCAGTCCCTGCAGATTGTAATGTATCTTTGAAGATATTAAAAAAACTATCAAAATAAAGGATCATGAAGTGGAAATGTAAAAATGTGGCACATGAGGGCATCAATAATTCCAGCTGTAGTTGGAGCCCTCGGGTTGATTGGAAAAGGTTCCGATAGACTCATTGAAGTAATTTCTGATAGCTCATGACTTAAAGTAATACAGCAAACTGTACTCACAAATACAGCTCACGAAATACGAAGAGCTTTATCTAGGTAAAATAGGTGTGATCTTACTTTATTTTACAGAAATGATCAGTGGAAAATCTAATGAAGAAATTTATGACCTTAGGTCTCTGGTTGGGACCCGGAAAGAAATGTGTATACAACAGAAATAAAAGGAAACAACAACAGCAGCAGAAGCAGCAGCAGCAGCAACAACAACAAGAATAACAACAATAATAATAATAACGATGTAACTATCCTCTGGGACATGACAATTCAAACTAACAGGGAAATAAAAACTAACAGACCTGATATTATCATAAAAAACAAGAAATTCAGGAAATGTATGCTTATTGACATAGACATACCATCTGAGAGAAAGACCTTCATGAAAATTATCGAGACATTGTCCAGATACAAGGACCTGGAGATCGAGATTAACAGGATGTGGGGAATGAAGACTGAGACTGTACTAATAGTAATCGGGGCACTGGGTCACATGAGAAAAGGAATGGACAATTTTACTAACAGTCTCCCAGGTAACATCAACATAAAATTTACCCTGAAGATCGCCCTACTAGGAACATCCCATATACTAAGAAAAGTGCTATCTGTGACGTCTTCGCCGCGGCGTCAGCTGTTCGCTCCTCGCTGCTCCAAACGTGACGTTCTAACCCTTTGGTTTGATTGATACCAGCCTCGCCGTTCCCAACCCGCTTCCAACGCCTGGTTACCAGGGTAACTGCACTGATCTCCAGTCTGCCTACCCACGTTGTGAATTGATCTTAGACAGACGAGATCAAACAGGGGTTGGGACCGTAATGCAAGTTGAGTTCAACGGGGGTGATAACACACAATTATGTATAAAAGAAAATAAAATAAAAACTCACAAGGTCCAAAGTATCAAAGAAAAAGGTAACAAACTTTTTATGTCTATTTGCTCGGTACATAGGACTATGTCTACTTCCCGACCCGTTCTGTGGATTGTGACACGACGCTTTTACTAGGCAACTTTAAGGCTTCAAGTTGTCTGCTCTCTAAGAAATTTGTGTTTCGGTGTGTCTTTGGACGAAAGTCGAAAAAACTTATTTCTGTGGTCTTGATTCTAAGTCGCTCTTCAAACTACTTGTTCTTGGTTGGAGAAGAGTCCAGAAGTGTGCGTGAATCTTGGTCAGCTATCTTGACGCGGTTTCAACACTGGGCGCTCATCTCTGCTTGTCGTCCAAGGTTCAAAACTTCTCGCCAGGGTCCGCGGCTCAATCTGACTTCTTCTCTCCGGCTTGGGTCGAACGAACTGAACTTCCTCTTCAGAGTCTGAATTACTGGTCACTCATCTCCGCCGTCGGTGCGCGAACTAACTTCTTCTCTTCGGCTTGGGTCGGACGAACTAGGCCAAACGGACTGGCCTCTCCTGCCCGCAAAGTGGGCGAACGAATTCGGGCTGCCGTCCGCGGTTCCACTCCGCCCGCGGCTGAACTGATTTCTGTCGGTTGGGGTCTCGTTTTTATTGACGCCGTCAAAACTGGGGTGGGTCTGTCGGCGCCAGGGGTTCTTCGATAATTCTAAATACGTATCCACCCTTCTTATTTCTGGTTAGGGATTTTTCATTCTTTTCCATTTTCGGTAACTCGCTCTCACTCCCACTCCCTTACTGTGCCTTTGAGGGGCGTGTACCCGCTTCCCCACTTCTTCGTATCGGCTCCTCACACTTATACTTCTGATAGGAGCGTCGACCGATTCTCCTCGTGCGTCACGTGACCGCTCTCGGCCAATGAGGTCCTGGTCGGTTATCGTCCCTCCTCCTTCATATGTCATGTGATCTATTTAACCAATGACGTCTTAGTCGGGCGTGGATAATCTGTGGCTTTGTTTTGGGAAAGAATTACCTTGCTTAGAAAACAAAAATATTAATTTAAATCGCCCTTATCATGAGCGACTGAGATGACACTCTCGGCTTTTTAACACGTGGTATTTGTCAAGCAGTTTATCGCTAATTGGATATGATCTAAGAAAGGAATTTCTCAGACTCGTTGGCGTTTCTGAAGCGGAATAAAAATATTTCATTTTCTCTCCGCTCGAAGGTCTGATAACAAAAATCTTTATTATCGCAGGGCCGGCATTTATTCTGTCAAAAGAAAAATTTTGCCAGTGACAACATCTTGTGTGGGCTTTTTCTAATTCTGAAGACTGTCTGATTTCGTATTAACGGTTTGTCTTCATATCCTTAGATACACCTCCCCACCCACTTAGACCCTTACTATCATTCCAACGACACACTTTCCCACTTGTTACTTATCAATATTTTAATTGTCCCTAAACTTCGTTTCTTCTTTTCCTCCTTTCTTTCTTTTCCCTTGGTTGACATCCAATTGATAACAAACTTCCATTTTTCGTGGACCCGCGAAAATCGGTCAGATGCTTGTTTGCAGGTGACCTGAATATTTTTCGACACCTGCTATCTATCAGCTGTGTCCGTGTGTGCTCGCCTATGACCTGTTTTCGTATTATTTTTTATTTCTTTCTTCTTCGTTTACCCTTTCTTTCTCCCAGATCGCTTGAATGTAAAGAAAGAATTATTCTTAAAACCCAAAATATTTTTCGGCCTTAAATAATTATTAAATGGCTGATAAACCGTAAAAAACAAATCATATATCTATGAATATTTCTTTCAGCTCGTCAGGTATGCATGGTGCCACAATCAATTAAATGACAATTCGCCTGTAGGGCCTAAGGACCATAGTTTGAACCCGGCTCTACAGGATACAAGGCAGGAAGCATAACACACACAAATAATATGTTAGATTAGTAAATAATAGCCAAAGGACGACACAACACTCAAGGCAACGAAAGACTCAATGTACACAAGCCTAAAATTGGAATGCAGTAGAATTTAATACAACTGTTGAAATGGATTCTTGCTGCACACACACACAGACACACACACAGAACATATGTTGTAGTATACCTACGGACGATAATGGGTATGTCCCCATTCACAAAAATACAGTAGTAAATACTGTATGTTGGTCTGCAGTTGGAGATTCATCTCCAGTTGTGCTGGTCAAACTCTCTCCAGATTGACACTGGATGAACCCGACTGGAATTGGATCCCCAGACGAGGCTATGTCGAAAGGCAAAGTCTCGTCTCGGAAAACAGCTACCCGACCATGTTTTATTTGTGGAATTTATTTGATTCACTTCTAGCAGTTGACTACTTCTACGCGCCGCCGGCGAATCTTATATGTGTTGTTCTTGTCCTAAGTATTGTCGTTCATTACCAACCTTCGTATGATTATTCTATTCAGTAACCTTCCCTACGTTACAACACAGCATGAACATTATTTTCTGTCTGAGTTTCTAAGATGAGGAGTTATCAATACTTACACTATTTACATTGCCCTCATCTTTGCTGCTCTGAGTTCAATCCCTGGGCCGGATAGTGTGTACTTGAACTCAGTAGAAACAGGGCGAGCGATAACTGCACCTTACTAAAAATAAGAACTAGACGAGATATCTCTAGACGTGGACAGTGGAACGAGAACAGTCTACGTAGATTAAATAAAGGGTTCAGTTGGAAATTCCTTGTCGGTTACTTGGATCGACAGGCACCTGATGAAGGCCGGAGGGCTCAACAGCCGAAACGTTGTGATAACAACAACAAAAATGAGTCCGCATGTAAATAGTGTAAATAATCAACAGTATTATTATTATTACTGAGTTAGAGTCTAACGTACCAACAAAGAGTACAAATATAAAAATCCTAATGTATCCGTCATAACGCTCAGTATTATAAGGGTATACCAGGTACACGCATCTCAGGGAAATGTGAGCAATTTGGGGGCAAGAATTGATAAAAGCAGCACATAACCTTGTAGGGGAAACCCAGGTTGGATAACCCAGTCTGCTCAGATCTGCTTTGATCAAGGGTGTTCCCAACTATATAGATATGATACCTAAGTCGACTTGGATGCCTTATCTTTAAAACTTAAAGAAAAAAACAACACTTTTGATACTCGGTCATAATGCTACCTCACGACACACGCTTGTGAATAGAGCTGCGCAGTGTGTCAGCGTTTAGGGGACATGACAAATGATTAAAGTCAGGCATCTGTCAAGCATAACTGTGATACTATTATTTTAAAATCATTTCACGTAATGAGTTACTGGCAGTGAAAGATAATGAGAAGAATTTAGTGAGGAGAATGGACAATAAAAGAATAGAATTCAGAAAGATAGAAGATGGCGATAATGACACTAAGACGCAAGGGGTTACTGGGAGTGAAAGAGAATAAGTATTTAGGGAGGAGAAGCACAATAAAAAAACGGATGTCGGGAAGACAGAAGATGGCGATAACGTCGTTAAGACGCAAAAGGGTTACTGGGAGTGAAAGAGAATGCGAGGAATTTAGTGAGGAGAAAGGACAATAAAAGCATGGAATTCAGGAAGACAGAAGACGGCAATATTGCCACTAAGACGCAAGAGGTTATTGGGGGTGAAAGAGAATGATATAAAGAATAGGTTTCAGGAAGATAGAAGATGGCGATAATGCCACGAAGATGCAAGGGGTTACTGTGATTGAAAGAGAATGAGATGACTTTAGTGAGGAGAAAGGACAATAAAAGAACAGGTTTCAGGAAGACAGAAGATGGCTATAATGCCGCTAAGACGTAAGGGGTTACTGGGATTGAAAGAGAATGAGATGACTTTAGGAAAACAAAAGAATAGAATTCAGAAAGACAGAAGATGGCGATAATGTCACTAAGACGTAAGGAGTTGCTGGGACTAAAAGAAAATGAGAAGACTTTACTGGGGAGAAAGGTCAACAAGAGAACGGGATTCTGGAAGAGGAAGTCTCTGGTGAATATGAGAACTATTGACTTTCGACTGCCGCAACAGAACTCTATATTTCTGCACGTTTTTTCAGACATATGCAAATTTAGTCTAATGCAATCCATCTCTTTCAGTACTCTATGCCCAAGGCGTTCAAACAACTCCCACTCATTCTGAGTCGTCAATGTTCTGACTAATGCAGTAGGGTCCGGAATTATATTAATTGCAATTAGCATTTTGCTATTTTTTTTTTTTGCCTACGCATTCCGTACAGCGTTTTGTATGGTATTTTACCGGCTGTATTGAATTTTGTGGTCATCTTACTGGACTATTGTCTATGCGGATTAAGAAGTAGTGAATCAAGACGTTGGAGTTATCTCCCCTTTATAATTACTTTTATGTGTTTTCTATACTTAATTCAGGCTAACGACCACATTACTTTTAAAACACCGAACACCGAAGTTAAGCAACGTCGAGTCTGGTCAGTACCTAGATAGGTGATCTCTTGGGAATACCAGGTGCTGTAAGCTTGATTGTGCGGGTGGTGTAATAGATAATGACTCCGAATTATTAATCGGAGAGCCGAGTTCGAATTCCAGTTGGGTTTCATTATATTCCTCAACGCGCAAATACTCTTGGAAAAGGTATGAAACCACGTCTTCTCCCCACCAATTATGGGTTAATTAAGAATTATCACTAAACCATTATTATTCCACCCCCAAATTCTTACAATTTAAAAACATTTTCTGGCTTTAAATAACCTGAAACCAGTTGATAATCCGTAGAAAAGAATCAATCAATCAATCAAAAGTGCAACTGATCCCAACTCAAAAGAGTCCTGGATCAAACAGATACTACATTTTGATCTGAGATTAAAAAATGTTGAATGGTCATCCATACAAAACAGAATAGATTATTATCATCTTTTATTTTTAATATTTTTTATGCTAATTTCTTTTTAAAATCATTGTGTAATAGATAACAGCTGCAGGTTGGAAATCAGAGAGCAGGGCTTCAATTCCAGTCAGGTTCATCCTATTCACTTACACTTGGGAAATATATGAATCCACCACTTCTCCCCCCCAACTAGGGGTTAATTAGTAAGACTTGTATCATTGAATCATTATCTCAAAAAAATTCTGTCTTTAAATAACCTGCAATGGGTTGATAAGCCGTAAAAAAACGAATCAATCAGTCGATCAATTTACTTAATTCAATAATCTCAGTATGTATTGAATGTAATTTAATGAATGCAGGCAGAGAAGACGGTTACTTTCATAAAACGCCCGTCACTATTTAAATAGTTACCCATTGTCGTGATTTATTGCGCATAACATCATACGACAATTGTGGCACAAGGCCTAAAAGGAGGAATGATTTGAGACTGGTCGACACCATCTTACACCTTGCTAATCAGATTCACGAGCCATTAATTCATTACAATTTGCACATCCACCACAAGAAGGCATCGATCATCATTCAATACCACAATACCTTACACACACAGGGAACCTAAAAAACACCCCATGACGTAAAAATTATTTTTGTATTTTTTTATGTGTGACTTGTTTTTTTTTTTTTTTTTGGAAAAGCCAAGTTCTGTTACGTTTTGTTGTTTTGTTTGCCCACTCGCGACTCTAGCCCGGTTTTCTTTAGTTTTATTTGTTTATGTATTTATGTGAAACTATAAAATAAAAGGAAATAAGAAAAGAGAATTATATTGGTAGCACTAAATTAGTGCTATAAAATAAAAGGAAAAAAGAAATAAAGAAAAAAAATGTGCTATAAAATAAAAGGAAAAAAGAAAAGAGAATTATATTGGCAGCACTAAATTAGTGCTGCCAATGAGTGACGCTAACGTGACACCGCCGGTGAACGGCGAAGTAAACAAAACGGTCAGGTGTGAAAACAGGACAAAGATGAAAGGCGTGGTTTAATATGCCGAATTAAGATTAATGTCTGAGGAATTCGTCAAGGGAAATGAGTTCCTCACGATTCCAGAGGCGTTGGACGCCGTTAATACTCGGACAATCTTGCAGACCATCGACGTGAAGAGTCGGAAATTAATTGGGGTCAGCAGGGAAACCATGGAAGAAACCATCAATAGTCATTTGTTGTCGAGATTTATTGTAAATAAAATACAATTTTGGCAGAAAGCCTAAAATGAGGAGAGGCTGGTCGTCCCTTATATATCTAGCTAGGCAATTCACAACCCATTCACTCGTTACAATTTACACATTCCCGACAAGAACTCATTCATCATCGTTCAATCCTCCATATACAATATTCCCGCATACACTCAGGGAACCTACAAAAGACACCCCATTACATAAAAATTTAATCAGCATAAAAATTTATATATACACATTTGTAAATGATACGCGATGAGAGGGTGGTGGGGATGAGCCCCCAAAACAAACTAAAAATATCAAAACAAACAAAATAAAGATAACTGATGTTAATTGAACTTGTCAAACCCTCAAAAGATTTAAGAGAGGCCGCTGTATTCTGTCTTTAGACAAAATCCAGAGGCTCTCTCTCTAAGGGAAAGGATAAAATAAATACGTTCATGGGGGGAAAATAATTACTGGTTGTCGTAGCGTTCTTCATAACTTGGTAAACAGACGCAGTTTTCAAAAATTGTTAAAATCACGTGAGACTCCAAAGAAAGGATCAAATGGGCGACAGCGTTCGATAATAATAAAAGCCAATGATAACGGATCTTTTCTTTCGTTTTATTATTGAAGTTTCTTTGTTTCTTTTCTTTACTTTCTTTATTTTCCCGTTCTTTTCTTTTTCTTTTTCTTTTCCCTCTCTTTCTTTACTTCATCTCTTCTCATTTTATCCTTTCTTCTTTATCTTATTCTCCTTATTTATTATTCTCCTTTGTATTTCTGTTTCTCTTTTCTTCTTTATTTTCTCCCAATGATTCATTTTTTTCTCTTAATTTCTTCTTTTTTTTAAAATTCCTTCGTTTTTCGATTTATTATTTTTTCTAAATCTTTCTTCTATTTTGTTTCTTATTTTTCTTTCTTTCCTACTTCCTTCCGTTTTCTTTTTATTTATTTCTCTTTTTCTTCTTTCATCCTCTGCATTTTTCTCCAATACCTCACTTCATTCATTCTTTTTCTTTCTTCCTAATTTTTGCTTTTCTATCTCAAATTCTTTCTTTCTCTTTTAAATTTTCTTTCCTTTTTCTTCATTTTCTTTCCCCTCTATTTGATTTAATTCTTCCTCTTCTTTCTTTTTTTCTTTCTTTTTTTCTTTCTTTCTTTCTTTCTTTCTTTCTTTCTTTCTTTCTTTCTTTCTTAACTATTTCTTTCTTTATTACTATTTCTCTTTTACTTCATTTGCTTTCTTTAATTATCCTTTTTCTTTTCTACTTCTTCATTTTCTTTCTTTCTTGCTTTCTTTTTTACTATTTCTCTTTTACTTCATTTGCTTTCTTTACTTTTCCGGTTTTTTAAAATTTTCTACTTCATCATTTTCTTTCTTTCTTTCTTTCTTTCTTTCTTTCTTTTACTTTATTTTTTCTTTTTCTTTCCTTGCACTTTTTTTCTATCTCTCCGCTTTCTTCTTCCCTTCTCTTCTTTTTACTTAACTCCCCCTTTTTTCTTTCAATTTCCTTTTCCTCTTCTTTCTCTTTTTCTTATTCCGTTATTCTATTCATTGTTTGCCAGTCTTTCTTCTTTATCTTCAAATCTTTCGCTTCTAAATTTTTCTTTTCGTTTACCTGTTCTTCTTTGTTGTCATCACGTACGCCAAACGTTTTTCGTCATGTAAGACAAGAAGTGTCACACTGGTTGACAAGGGAGACGGCGTGTTTTGTTAATTGTGCAGAAGTCGTGCGAATTGGCTGGGGTAGTCGGTACAGTGCATTTGGTAGGAAAGTCTATTGTCCAACAGTTTCAGTGCATCTTAAAATTCTAAAGCCTCGTATTCTTAACTGAAAACAACCACTGAATACTTGATCCAAGTGGGATCTGACCTTGATCGAATAAGATAAACCATAGAAGTTATAGAAGTAACTAGTTATTTTTTTAAAAAATCGGTATCACCCCCAAGCAAGGCAATAAAGTCACTAAAATACGGGTTTTGATACGTTTCTACCTAGCCCATTTGGTGTCGCTGACTCGGCGTTAGAAAAATAATGGGGTTATTCGGTACAGTCGTTTAGGCATCAGATTGTTTCGACGTCACTGTCTTTGACCAGAAGCACCCCCCAACCTCCCAAGAATGGATAAAAGCATTGAAAACACCCAACTTTCGATATAACTTTTTATTCATTTATGGAATTAAAGATCCTATTAAAACACTAATGGAATAATGTAAATTAAAATCTTCATATGTAATCTCACTTTACATCGATCTTTCTGTTCACATCGGCAAAACTTTAATTCAAGATCTCTCTTGTTCATTGCATCAAAAAGAAAAAGTTATCCATCATGTATCATTCTCTTTCTTCCATGTTTTGATAAAATATTTGCTTCCATTTGGAATAAACGGGCTTTGACGACTGAAAAATATGAAGCCACACTGAAAGAAATATAATATAAAAATGCCTCCAACAACTCTTTTTCTTAAATATAAAAATGCCTGCAACTACTATTTTTCTTAAATTGGACGAAGTGCTAATTTAACCCTAGAAAACTAACCATCAATTAAAGTTACACCACTACTAACCATGGGTATATCATACCCGATTTTGAAAATATCAAAAATATATTAAATATAAATCTTTATTTGAAATATTTTACATGCCGGCACTTCAAACTTTGTACTTTGAGTTAACATTAATAGGAACTGGAAAACATTATTCAGGTAAGAAAATCGGGTACTGAAAATTGTAATTAAAAATAGGAAAATTTGCGCTGGGTACTATATACACATGGTTAGTGTTCTAGGGTTAACTACTATACGAGAGAGAGAGAGAGAGAGAGAGAGAGAGAGAGAGAGAACAAATTTGACTATAATGACGAAGTAAAAATCTGACGCCTAATCGTCCTTCTGCCAAAAATTCCTCTGTTGAATCGGCCACGCCGAATCAGCGATGTTAAATGGGTCACGCCAGAACGTCCCATCTCCCTAAGACAATAGGTTACAAGATGTGGGGGAATTAGGAACAGAAGCATTAATAATGGGCAGGAGAAAAAAGAGTACAGTAGACAGCGACTGACATAGTATTTAAATTTTTTTTCAGATTATAATTGGCTGGAAAGCATTGAGCCAGAAGAGAGGTCCACAAGCGAGAAGTGCGAAAAAATAAACTACTAGTTTAGCCAGCTGAACTGTAAATTGATGAGATCTTGACGCCAGTCTAGTATTGTGCTTAAATTTAAAAATAAATCTAGGTATCATTGAGCGAAGAGCTTTCTAGGTACCATTGAGCGAAGAGCTTTCTAGGTATCATAACGAAGAGCCAATAATATTGCTGATTCTTCTTTGGATTTTATCAAGGAGCTCAAGATTCAAGGAAAATAGCAGAGGCACCGGACAGCATGGACGATTGGTAGACTTAGAGATATATAAGATAGATTCTGGATTCGCCCGACACAGTGAACCAACTTATAGTAATAAGACATCCGAAAAATACATGAAAATGACGAGAATTGAACGTATTTTTCCGGTTATCGGATTTTCTGGATTGTTATATATATATATATATATATATATATATATATATATATATATATATATATATATAGAGAGAGAGAGAGAGAGAGAGAGGGTGAGTGAGATATCATCCGTCAGCGGATTTAAACATGAAAAGATTCTCGCCTCTGGATGTTGACCTCAATGTACATTTTTATATTTCCAATCGCTCTGTCTCTGGTATTGAGCACTGTTTTCACAAATATAGAATGCCTTAAAACTATATCTTTATCACACAAACGCACACACACACACACATATATATAAATGTAAATATAAAAGTGAACACTGAAGTCAACATTCAGAGGCGACAGGCTCTTACATGTTGGACGCAATCGTCAGGCCGTCAGACGCTTGCGTCCAGCATGAAACAGCCTGACGCCACTGAGTGTTGACTTCAGTGTTCACCTTATATTTATATTTACATACGCTCTATCTTTGATATTGAGCACTTTATCCCATAAATATAGCACACTTTAAAGCTATATATATATATATATATATATATATATATATATATATATATATATATTTGAATAAAACAGACTACTTTAAGGTTCCATGTAATAAGTTATTTCACTACAACCGTTTTAAAGTGCTCTGGATCATCAGACTTTACTTCAAAGGGTGAAAAAGATTTTCAACCTTTGGAAGTAAACGGTAATGGTGAAATAACTTATTACATGGAACCTTAAAGTGGTCTGTTTTTATTCAAACATATTTGTTCTGAATTTACATTGGGCTCTCTGAATACCATCCTCCTTAGGTTTACCCATACGGATTACATAGTTTTGCATAAACTATATATATATATATATATATATATATATATATATATATATATATATATATATATATATATAAACCCCTGACCAGTTTCGTATTGATTTGTGGCGACATTGTTCAGCCGGCTCTGTGTCACTTATCCGTTTAGACAACAAAACAGCATCTGATGGATAGTGGCTTAGGGTCCGCTTAATTTTCTTATTTTTTCATGAAGGACGATAGAATAGAAAGATGAAAGAGAGAGAGAGAGAGAGAGAGAGAGAGAGAGAGAGAGAGAGAAGTAGAATGTGAAAGAGGGGGGAAGGAGAGGGTCTGGGAGAGGGCTAGATAGATGCGGTGATGTTATTCCATCTTTTGGTCACTCAAGTGTAGATGGCACCGGTTTTTTCATGAAAAAAAATACAAAGAAGAGAAAGCGGGGAAAGAAGAAGAGATTTATGAAAGATATTGAAAAGCAGAAGAAAGAGTGAGAAAGAGTTAAAAGTGACAGCAGTGTGAGGATAGAACGAAGAGAAAGAGAGAGACGCTAAAAATATAAAAAGAAAGAGATAAGAAAGGATAAAAGTAATAAAATAGTGACGGAAAGAGAAAGAAAGCACGACAGAAACAGAGGGTGGTAATGGGGGGAAAAAAAGAACAAAAACATTGTGTGTGTAATGTTTCCTGTACTCTCCTTTGACACAACTGACAAACATACATTTTACCCACAGATATATCAATAATCCTGTTGAAAAGAAAAAAACTAACTTTCTTTTCACGTGACCATTTTACCTATTCTTTCTTTAAATGAATGTTTGTGCATCTAGTTGTAGAATTCGCAGGCCCGTCACTGGGATCATCCCACCTGAGGGGATCTGAAGATTCATAATTTGAGTATGTGTTTGTCCCTATGGCAGATCTATCGACCTCAGGTAGGTTCTCTCCTGTAAGGTATTATTCACGAACTCATAACGGAACAGTCGTTCAATTCGCGGCAGGTTTAGCCCCTGAGGTTACGAATTGTTTTTCGGAGTTTTCCTTCTCATAGATTGGCTGCCATGAGATTCGATTGGAATTCGTGAAGAAATATGTTGGAAAAAGACATTGGAAGTAGAAGTTATTCAAGGAGACAAAAATGATTATACTAGAGTATGATGTTTAAATAATACAATATATATCTATTATTATGAAAATAGAGATGGTGATATTTTATTATTGAGATTTCCTTTTATTTCTGGTATGTACACATTTCTTTCTGGGTCCCGCCCTTAGACCTAAGGTTAGAAATGGCATCATGATATTTTCCACACACACACACACACACACACACACACACACACACACACACGTATCAGTCGCAGCCAGTATTTAGCCTCATACGATATTATGTTGCATTTGTCACAAGTAGGATATTTCAAAATATAAAGCTTTAAAGTCAAAGGTTTGGTTTGGTTTGGTTTGTTTCACGGCATACCAACATCAATGGGTCATTTAATACCGATAAGATCTCTATTGATGATATTTTTTCCAAAAAAATGTATTGTTGTTAATATTATTTGAAAAATGTATTGCCAGCAACATTTTTTTCCAAGAATGAATTGCTGGTAATAATTTTTTTTTCAAAAATGTATTGATGGTCATAATTTTTTTCTTTTCTAAAAAATGTATTGCTGTTAAATTTTCTTCAAAAATTTATTGCTGGTAATTTTTTTACAAAAACCTATTGTTGGTATTAAAACCTATTTTTACACTTTCATAGTGTTTTGACCCCAGTTTGGGAGTTAACTATTTGCCTATAGCTGGGACCCTAACAGGTGCTACACTCCGGGTCAGGGTGGACCTGGGGTTACCAGCAATTGAGGTGGTTCTACGCTCCTCAAAGCCTCCTGATAGAGGCCTAGCTGTTGGATGTAGTTTATCGTCTTACCCAGGATGCGGATGTAGTTTATCGTCTTACCCAGGATGCGGATGTAGTTTATCGTCTTACCCAGGACGCAAAGCCAAAGATTAAGGCCAAATCTAAAATATTATTTCTTTTAAAAATAAAAAAAATTAAAGATCTATTCATTCAAGACTTTGCTTTCCGCGGTTTCAGTTAACCGCAGTCAACCATGGCAATAAACTACCCGTATGTTTATAGTTGTCCCGATTAGCTGGCAATTCGCACACGCCAAAGAGAAGCTATAAAATGCTCCCTTGAAATTAAAAAGTAAAATTTCGTGACATAAGGAAAGAAAAAATTTGGCAAACTTTGACTTTCGTGCCCGCAAAAAAAAAAAAAAAAAAAACGGGAACGATTTTCCCTTGACACCGCTATTATAATAATGATAATAACGAGATAACTCGTTAAATCAGTCAGTTATGTGCCATGCGGGATACACGCTTAGGCGATCATGTATCTTTCAATACATGACTGACGAGGCAGATTTTTCCCTCAGTAGATTGCCACTTCTTCCTGCGGTAGACCAGTTGCCATCCAAGGCTATAGAACCCAGTCTGTCCTACTATTTACCATAAGCTTGGGGAGAAGAACAGGATTCATACCTTACCCAAGGGTCAGTCAGTTATGTGCCATTCGTGATACACGCTTAGGCGATCATGTATCGAAAGATACATGACTGACGAGGCAGATTTTTCCCGCAGCAGGTTGCCATTTATTTCTGAAGTAGACCAGTTGCCACCCAAGTCTATAGAATCTGGTCTATCTTACTATTTACCCATAGCTGGTGGGGGGGGGAGAACAGGATTCATACCTTTCCCAAGGTTATTAGCACGTAAGTGAATGCAATGGATTCGACTGGAATTCGAACTCGGCTCTCCGATTCATCAATCTGAGCCGATGTTGGTTGAATCTTTGATGGGAAGTAGGTATTTGATTAACAGTAGCAAATACATTGATATTTAATTCGAAGCTGATGATTTTTGTCATTAGTCACCACGATTTATTTATCGACCCCCTTTTGATCCCTAGGAATTTATCGATAAGCCCACAGTTATTTATTGCTTCCTTTTGGATAATCCCATTGAGCCTCTGTATTCGATATCAACCAATTTGTGGTTCTCTGGTTTAAAGTAATGATCTCATTCCGCCATGTTTATAAAATATAAAGTCCCGTAGCATTAAGATCCAATGCTTTACCACTAAGCTTTAGCAGCAAAGTCACCTCCTCCTCCCTGGCATTAATCGGCAGTGAAAAGACCTGAGAGTGTTTTTTTGTCAGCCATCAATGATGAATGAAGCTAACAACTTCTTTAACATTCACCACGTCCTTCCTCCTGTCATATTCAAAGTTTTTTTCTACAACTGGGTGACGTTACGTCAGGACGAGCCCAAGTGGATATTACTCGCTTGTAGGCATTTAGCATTTGAATAGTGTTTCTGGAGAAGTTCGACTGTTTTCCTTCTTATTTAGTCGGCTTCTTCAAGGTCACGATGTAAGTTTGTCGCAGATACGCCAAGAAAACAAAAAGCGAATTTAGTAAGAGGAATGCAGACGTCACCGGGAACGCTGGATTTAACAAGAGATAAGTATTTTCTTGCCTATTATTTTTCGTTTTGCATTTCTGGTCACATTTGCTGAAGTTATATAAAATACCTAATTTGTGTCGATGCGCAGATATTACCTGTTCTAATCGTATTGAGTGAGTGGAACGAATGTTAATTAGTCATATAAATTGAGTTCGAACCTTATAGGCTACTTCTCTATTGCAGCCTTGTGCTAGACTAGGCTAAGCTTACTAAATATCTGTATCAATCCCAATTCCTGTGTGTATGAAAGAAAGAAAGAGATAAAAATATATAGAAAGATACTAGAGAAAAATGATATTGTCGAAAATGAATTTGACTGAAAAGACCAGCATGGAGATAGCTGGTGAATGGCTGAGTTGCAAAAGAAAACGACCTTCCTTTGCGACCCTCTCAACTAGGGTCAGATAACCACAGTAATAACAGACAGGAACAATAATAATGTTTCGCTGTCGACCAAAATGAATCTCGAATATGAGGTGAAGGGATTTTTATAACATACCTTTGCCCTCATCTCTTCTGCCAATCCAAATGGAAGGCTACTAAAATGGAAGAGAATGAGACGTTTGTGCCTTAAGACTCCCCCGGACAACATCGCCGCTCCACTCACTTATGTCTATTCTTCATTATTTCCGACATAACAGAGATAAATATTAAAAGAGGAATTAAGTAGAGAAATCGTCTTTACTGTTCGTAGCTAAGGTAGCACTAAATTTATAACAATAAATGATTGCTAAGTGTAGCAGAAAAGATGTTATTCAGTAGCACAGACACTAGAAACATCCTCACAACGAATTCTGGTTTAGTACGCAACACTGTGAATTATGATTAACGCACAAAAATCGTTCTGCCAACTCAACAAGAACTTGCCTTTTTATACGTTCTTGCCGAGCCAGAGAATTTGCATATTGGGCACACTACCAGCCTCGATCTGACTGACGCATGCGCCTTGTCATTTCCAGCATCGGTGCTTGGAGAGTCTGTATCTTAGCAATTTTGCTCGCATATAGCTACGCTACTCTCGCCCTCTTGGACCTATGAGGTAATTCTCCACACTAAGGTTAGCAATATTCCAACCCAAAGGAAAATCACTTCATAGATATGGAGGATATAAAATTAAAAACCCCAAAATACTGACCAATAAAGTAAAAAAATTCATTGGAATTAAATTTGGGATACAAAACTGCTGAAGTATGAGGTGAAAGGATTTTTTATAACATACCTTTGCCCTCATTTCTTCCGCCAATCCAACTGGAAGGCTACTAAAGCGGAGGAGAATGAGACGTTCACGCCTTAGGACTCCCCGGTCGACATCGCCACTCCACTCATGTAAATCTATTCTTCATTATTTCCGACAGTATTTAGTAAGCTAATCTCGGAAACGATAGGCATAGACACGCACGGTGCATTGTGGGAAAGTGAAATAAAACCAATAAATAAAATAATAATAAAGAATAAAAAAAAAATTCCTTTTCCGGAATGATGCAAATTATAAAGAAAGCAGAATGGGTTTTTGGTCACATTTTATAACCCCACTTCCGGAAAGGACAGTATCTCTCTCTTTCCACTTTCCAATGAGGTCGTTTTCGGGCGTGTTTTCATCAGCTATACTTATAAAGTAGGGATTCGGCTACCCCAACTCAACACGAGGCTGACTTGAGCTCGACCATCTTTACCTGTTCTTATCCTTATCTTTTCCATCAATTATTTCTGAACCAAAAAGGAAAACGGACATAATCAAGAGACATTTACCTTCGTTTCAATACAGTCAACATAGAAGAAATAACCGCCCCGAGCAGAAACGCAAGTTTTATTTTGTATACATCTTTTCTCTTCTTTGTTTATATACTGAACACGCACCTTCACATAAAACAATATTCACAAAACCCACAAGCTTGTTAACCTCCACAGTACTCTCTGCCCCGGTGTCGTTTTCGATGTATGAAAATTCAAAGGAATGTTCCGCCCTTGATACCCTACTTGTGTTTGTGCTTACAGCAATTTTAAAGCTCAGATTGAGATCCTACATTCTACACACAAGACAAGGAACAGAACCCCTGTGAAGGCTTCTAGAATATTAGAGCGGTGTTTAGTTATACAGAGATGTTCAATGTGTAACTTCACAAAGATTTCTAGGACTTTTATGCACACACCTTTCCACTTGACACAATCACAAGCCACTTCCTCAAAGGGTGACTGAGGGACGCCAATTATATATATATAATTTAATTTCTAATTCCAACACGAACCCAGTCTATACCGGGATTGGATAAGACTGACAAATAAGCCTATCCCTCGTATGAAGTAATTTTGGTTTTTATTGTGTACTAATTATTTGCTCTGTAATAATAAATACATTGAGCTCTTTTTGTGGATCAGATTTAATATTTTTATATTACTAGGATCCACTTGGATTATATACCAACAACGGATTATATATATATATATATATATATATATATATATATATATATATATATATATAAAGAGAGAGAGAGAGATTTTTGCGTGAGTAATGTTTTTCTATGCGACAAATTTTCAGGTGACAGAGAAATCATAATTATTCAATTGCGAATGGAATATTATATTCCTTTTAACATTCAGAAAGTATTGGACATAAACAAGAAATTTCATGAAAAATTTATACACATACACACACATATATATATATATACTTTTACAAACTTTTATCAAAAATACTTGGGGGGTTCTTCACGCTAAAACAAGGACAAAAGTCCATATAAACAAAAGTCCACAAATCCTTCGTTTTTGAGTTATTAAGTTTAAAGTTTTCGATAGACGATGTTAAATGTGAAATGCAAGATACAATCCGAAAAGACTTTTACAAACCTTTGTGCTGGGTTACTAACACCAAAACAAGGTAAAATGTCCATATAAACATTTGTCCAAAAGGCCATCATTGTACCTTAACATAGCAACACATGACAAATGTTTAAAATGTCCCCCGCTTGCTTCTACGCACACATGCACCCGTCAGATCATTGATCATTTCAAATACTCCCACACATTGTCGAATGGTTTTGCAGACCCCCATGGCACGTTGATGAAGTGTCTCTGCATTATTAATGTCTGTAACAAATTGGAAACGTGTATAAATTTAACATATTCCGCTTTTATTTAACAGGCTGGTCTTGTTGGTCTATCTATCTATCTATCTATCTATCTATCTATCTATCTATCTATCTATCTATCTATCTATCTATCTATCTATCTGTTAGTCTCATCCAATCCCGGTATAGACTGAGTTCGTGTTGGAATTAGAAATTAAATTTTATATATATAAATTAATTTTATATAATTAAATTTTATATATATATATATATATATATATATATATATATATATATATATATATATATATAATCTTATGTGGCGTTACATTAGAACATGCACATATCCACTACAAAATTGTACATTTTTGTTTCAACGTCAAAAAAAAGGGAAAACCTTTTTTAGACGTCTTATCAGGTGGGGAATTACGGTGTTACTAAATAATTTTATTCAGAAATACAGTTATCGAAGCAAATATCCCCCACTTCCGTTCTTTGGAAAATTTCATAAAATATCTTTTCCCTTTTTGACGTTGAAACAAAAATTTACAATTTTGTAGTGGATATGTGCATGTTCTAGTGTAACACTGCATAAGTAAATAAATATTTACGGCTCTACTTTATGTATTGAGCACTATTTTTAAATTAATGTTTTGAACGATGTAATCCTACTGTTCGTTCTCCTACACTTTATATATATATATATATATATATATATATATATATATATATATATATATATTGTGTATATTTAGGCAGCAATTTTTCATTGATGCATGTTTCAATAAATGATATAGACAAGTTGTGTCTATTTATTTTAAGTAAGTTCCTTTCATGTTGTCTGATAAGCTTAATAACATTATCATTGACACACCACAAACTTACTTTCACGATGCTTGTCTCTATATTTGAATGATAACTCTAACATTTTTAAGCATTTAAAACAACATGCCTGGCCGCGTACACAATTCCGGAAAATCCTCGTTGAAAACACAGCTATACTTAAACATGAAAACAATAAACAAAAACTAAAAATTCTTGAAGCTATATACATAAAACAGTTGAAACCTAATCTGAACAAAATAAACTACGAAATCTCCACAAATATTCTTAAGTGCCTATAAATGATAACTGAAGCCATTGGTTTATACCAACGGCTTCCCATACTTAATACTTCTCGTTTTCACTCTCACTTGGTCATGTGTGACGTCACGAGCTGCGATGCGATTTTCGCTTCCGCGTCTCGTATACACGAGTTTGTCGTTGTTTTGAAATTTTTCATGCAACAAAAACAGACTATAATTATTGTTTCGCCCGTGTATTGTTTGATATATTGAAATATAATTGTTATCTTTGGTAATGGCTTATGTAAGCCGAAAGCTTAGATAGGATTAAAACGTATCAATTTCTTCCTTTCGTCTTTCAATGATAATGTTATTAAGCTCATCAGACAATATGAAAAGAACGTACTTAAAATAAATAGACACAACTTGTCTATATTATTTAATTAAACATGTATCAATATATATATATATATATATATATATATGATGGACTCTCCTATCACTTTCAACATATAAGGGTCTAACAGCATGTTTTGCCTTTGATGACAATTAAGGCCAGCGTAAGACCCACACAGAATTTCACATACAGGGAGAGAAACACCACCCCTTGTGAAGGTTGCAGTAATGTTAGAGTGGTGTTTAGTTATAGCGAGATGTTCAGTATGAATCTTGTCTAAAGTTGTTATGTCTTTTATGCACACCCTCTTCATTTGGCACGATCTGAAGCCACTTTCTCAAAAGGGTGACTGAGGGACGTCGATAGCATTTTAATTTTTCAATTTATTTTTATAAATCAACAGGATCTATTACACACACTTACACACACACACACACACACACACATACACACACACACATATATATATATATATATATATATATATATATATATATATATAAACAAATATTGTTAATTATAACAGAAAACGAATGTCTATTATGTTTTATCATGGGCCATTCCAAGCGTCGTATAATGGCTTTAGTTTCAAGAGAGAAAACAAAGACAAAAACTGTCCAACATATTTCTTTATGTTGATCGTCGATCTAAGCTTTCGGCTCAGAATGGTGATATGTCAACATCAGAGTAGTTATATATTTTTTATATGGTTATGTAGTCGTTGTCTTTATTTTCTCTTGGAACTAAAGCCACTATCTTTGAAGTCTTAACCGTACATAAATACCCCCCCCTTTAAAAAATCACAAACAATTATTCTTCAACTTTGGAATTGGCGGTTTTAAATTTGCTTAATATCTGACGATACATTTAAGCAACAAAAAAATCTCACTCGCTAGTCACAAGACATACATAGACAAACATACAAACATAAGATCTCACGACGTCGCTATAAAATACAACAGGCAAGCCGGAATTGAAAAGTAGTTCAATATGGGAAAGACGATACGTCGTCATGAGCCCAAATCTTGAAAATGTCCCGAAACATGTTTGGGAGTGCTCGATCACAAACATTCAAATCAACGAAAATAGAAAAGAAAGTAAGAAAACCTTGTCTGTCGTTTTTAATGAAAAACTATAGCCTTATTTGAACTGAATAATCCCACAACAATCAAGAAACAATATATATAAAAATGCGCGCGCGCACACACACACACACACACACACACACACACACACACACATAGACAAACATACAAACATAAGATCTGCAAGAGATGGATGAAACTATTTTGTATATCTCGAGAACCAATTGCTCAGGCTTGATTTGAATTGGCACTCAAACAGTAGAGAGCATATTTGGTGTGCCTGAACAGATATTCTCCCGTGGAGTTACTCAGTAGGCAATGAGATACACCGTTAAGTGAATTTGTGCACCGCATTCATAATGACCAGGTGAAAACGTTTTTCACGTCTTTTTTTTTTTTTTGCTAAACATTACCTTCCAGAACTCTCCACTTAAAATCGAGATTTAGCCTCCATCGTGTTCTGCGTCACCCCAAAACGAAAATTGTTGTTTCAATGTTGTTTTAAGAAGAACGTGATGGTGATGGTGAACCCCCTAAAAGGGATACTTAGATAAATGTATAAAATCTCAAAAACAGCAGTGGACTAGGGCGTCATTTCCCTCGGTAGGCCGTTTTTACTAATATTAAATTATATAGTTTTCTAGATATCATTCATTTAATTTTATTCAATGAGCACATTTTTGCACCGCTGTGGTCACCATTCTCCTCCATCTAACAATTGTTGTTCATGGTGACCTTCAAGGCAGAACAGGGCAATGGTATGCTGGATCTTTTTGCATGCTGATGTTACTCCGTGCCTCATCTCAGGTTTGTTTATGAAGTTACTTTCTCCTAGCATTTGCCTAAAGAGGCAGGATCTAAAAGACAGCAGGTAGTTTGAATTCAGAGTTTTCTTCTAATCTAGTTGTCATCCAAGGCTTCAGGGCTTTACTATTTTATCCATAGCTTGGGAGAAGAAGAGATGGATTCATACCTTTCACAAGGATATTAGCATTAATGAACTTGACTGGAATTGAACTCGGCTTTCCGATTCCCCTATCCGACCCGCTAACCATTATTCCACAGTGCCACAAGGCATATCTGGCATATAATAATATATCGACGGAGAGGGCAATCGCAGTCGAGATTATAGTCATTAGGAACTCCATGATGCCTTCATAGTTTATGGTAGTATATTGTACTTTTCCTAGACTGACTGACAACCACGGCACATGATTCCAGTTTGCCTTGCTATTTAACCCATAGGAGATGCATAACTATCGCAATGGTATTTCCGCAAAAGTGAATGTAATGAACCCATCTCACCGATTAATCATTCCGAGCCTCTAATCAATAAACCAAATGCACACCCAATCATATATATATATATATATATATATATATATATATATATATATATATATATATATATATACACATTATAATAGATTAAATCAAAAACATGTTGAAATCGTGTTTCGGCACTATGTTGTGCTTCTTCAGGTAATGATAAGTAACTGGTGATTAAATGATTTTTAAGGAAATTTCAAAAGCAAAGTGTTACCTCTTTTCGGAAAGATAAAGGTGTACATTAGAAAAAACAAAGTCGGAATTAAAAATAGACTTGTGGATTTGTCTTGATCAACCAATTAAATGACAGATCTACGCTTAATAGAAAATTAAGCTCAGAGGTTGGAGGTGGGTGAGTTATTTTTTCATGACATGATAAACCAGAACTTAGACTGGCTATCATTGACAATTATGGAAAACATGTAAGTAACAAATGTATTGTGATTGTAGACAAATATGACGACATGTTCAGTTTTTCAATGGACGCAGAGGGTGTTGTAGAGTAGTTTACACAGTGGAGGCTTGTATTTCACTAAGTCGGTCCTAAAAGGGTCCGAAGTACAAAACGTTAGGAACTTGAAAAAATAGTTAATGACGCAGCAATCTAGTTGTGGTGGTTGATACTTTAATGTCCGACATCGACTGACACACCAACTCTCTCTGAGCTCCCTGGCGACTGCTACTACTTCTACTTATTATATCTGGGAGAGTCTATTTACAATAGAATAGGTATGTTCCAGTATAACACGGGAGGAAGAAGGATAATCAGACGTTAAGTTAATTTCAACAGAAAATAAATTTTTTAAATTACAGATTCAGGAAGCTTCTTAAAGGAACCTGTAGATAAAATTAAAATTCTGGAACATCTATATAAGATATAAATAATAGTAATTGGACAGCAATACATAGCAATACTAAATCTAAATAAAAAAAATACTCGTAGAGGGTTGACCGTTATTTACTTATAAATTATGCCCATTTTTCTCATATATATATATATATATATATATATATATAGTAAAAAGGCTTAAACACTAATATTCCATGGTCATAATTTATTCCATTGAAATCGTAAATACGATCCAATTCATCAGACCTACAAATTCAATAGTGTTTAAGCCTTTTTATTATATTCTTACTCTGTCCTGGACATTGAGTTCTACCTGGATTCTTCCTCTTGGAATTTTTATTCTAAAAATATACATGTATGGGTATTTATATATTTTGCATATGTATGTATATTTTTCCACTAATATTCTCTCTCTCTTCTCTCTCTCTCTCTCTCTCTCTCTATATATATATATATATATATATATATATATATTTATATATATATATATAATGCTCGTATCAACTGGTAGTTCGGGTTAATAATATTCGAAAGGAAAACACTGGAATATAAGATTAGTGAAAAGAACTCTTTAATCCCGTAAATTAATATCACAATACTAACAAGTACTGTAGTCAGTGCGGCACACTTTGCGATTACTACGCGACTCCCTGGTATCTCGCTTGCGACTCCTTACCTAGACAATCAAAGAGTCCATGGTTAACACTTTACTGTAGTGAAGGTCGGTCGTCTTTTTACACGACAGGTTATGTACTAATAAATTATTTACTAATTCTTTAACAAACCTGTCAAAGTAAAATATATTTCCTGATTTCAAATGTTATTCCATACCAGGTTCCTAATACAAATTTGAATTTGTTCCTCATCCGAAAGTAATAGTGTTATAAAGCTTGTATTAACTCGTAGTTCAGGTTGATAATATTCCAAAGGTCGGTCGTCTTTCTATGCAATATATATAATGATAATCTTATAAATATAAGTAAGTATACTCGTCGGGAAAAATTTAGGTTTATTAGCTTGTAAATGAACAAAACAATACCTAAGGAAAAATAAGGAATAAAAGAGAAAGAACTGAGAACCATGTAATTTTGGTGAAAGTAATCGACTAGAATCTAAGTCCAAAGAAAAAACCTCCGATACGAGTAAAATAAAAATAACTGAGCAAAGTGCTCAAATCTCTAAGTAGAGTAAGTCTGATCAAATTTTATTTCAGAGAACAATAAAATTAAATTTTGTTTGATTAAAACCCTGCTAATATAGAAGCACCTAAGAATCATTTGAGGCACATAATGCTTTGGTTCAAGAAAGGAAACTCAGCAGCCGAAGCGGCTAGAAACATTCACTCAGTTTATGGAGAGGCATGTGTGAATGAAAGAACTTGCAGAAGATGGTTTGCAAAATTCAGAGGTGGAGATTTCACCCTGGAAGATGACGACCGAACCGGACGTCCAGTTGAGTTTGATGAAAAGCTTCTTGAAGCAGTCCGTGAAGAAAATCCTGCTTTATCAGTTGAGGAATTGGCAGTGGTTCTCAGTTCAAACCATACAACTGTTCATCGTCATCTTCAACAACTTGGAAAAGTTCCTCAACTTGGAAAATGAGTGCCTCATGAATTGTCTGAAAACAACCTCAAATCCCGAGTTGACATCTTCTCTTCTCTCCATTCTCGCCTACTTGTTTCACCTTTTTTGGATAGACTTGTGACTGGCAACGAAAAATGAATATTTTATCGAAATGTTAAGAATCGTAGACAGTGGCTTGGTAAAGCGGAAGGACCCCAGCCACAGCCGAGAAGGGAACTTCATGGGCAAAAGGTTCTTCTTTCAATCTGGTGGGATCGCCAAGGAATAATCCACTTTGAATTCTTACCACCTAATGCAACAATTAATGCTCAAATATATTGTCAGCAATTAGAGCGTTTGAACCAAGCTTTTAGGAAAAAAAGACCTGCTCTAGTGAATCGAAAAGATGTGATGTTTCATCAGGACAATGCGCGACCCTACACAGCAAGAATCACATCACAAAAGATCGAAGAACTTAGTTGGGAAAAAATTCCTCATCCACCTTATTCTCCCGATCTTGCTCCTTCAGACTACCATTTGTTTCGTAGCTTACAGAATCATTTGGAAGAAACATCTTTTGTAACACAGGAAGAGGTTAAAACTGACATTTGTGAGTTTTTCAAATCAAAGCCAAAATAATTTTACAGTAATGGAATTAGTAAGCTTGTTAATAGATGGAAGGAAGTCATAGATAATCAAGGAAAATATATTGTTGATTGAATCTGTAATTAAATGTAACATTTGGTCACTTGTTTTCTTTTATTCAAAATTCGGACAGAACTTATGGGATGACCTGGTATATGTATATATATATATATATATATAAATATATATATATATATATATATATATATATATATATATATATATATGTGTGTGTGTGTGTGTATATATATGTGTGTATATATATGTGTGTATATATATATATATATATATATATATATATATATATATATATATATATATATATATATATATATATATATATACACAAATGAGAGAAAGAACAGATGGAGTAAAATTCCACTGTTCATGGGATTTACTTTTAAAAAAGTGCCCAATACGAGGTAAAGCAATATATTATTATTATATAAGAGATTCTAATAAAACATTCTGAAATCGTTACAAAAAAGGTTTCATGTTTCAATACGAAGATTGTATTTCTTCAAGTGATGGCAAGTAACTGGTGATTAAATGATTTTTAAGGAAATTTAAAAACTAAATGTCACCTCTTTTTCAAAAGCTAATGGCGGGTGGAACATAAGGTCAGAATTAAAAATAGACTTTTGGATTACAATGGCCTGAAGAAATACAATCATAGTATTGAAACATGAAAGCTTTTATGTAACGCTTTCAAAATGCTTTTTTTTATTATAATCTCTTAGAATAATAATAATAATAATAATAATAATGAATCAAGAATAAAACGTTAAAGATTCATTTTGGCTATAATTTATTTCGTGAATATTTCTATATAATCATCTCTTCAGACCGAAAGTTCTTAATAAATGGAGACAAATTTCTCCGGACTGATATTCTAGATTAACAGGAGAAAGGGAAAGCAAGAGAGAAGAGAAGAAAGAGGGAAAGGAAGGAAGAAAATAACAGATTTTCGAATATAAAGTTCTTTTTAAAACCCTGAAATAGAGAGAGGGGGAGGACAGAGAGAATGTAAAGGAAAACTGAAAGGGAAGAAGGAAGAAATGAAGGGATAGTAGTAAAACTAAAATAGAATGACCTGACCAAGAATATTTTCCTTAAAAGGTTGAAACGTTGTACATCGGGTGATGTGGTGTGTGGTCGGATTTGAAAGAAATACAGAAAATTGACCGATATAGCCTGTTATTTTACGCAGAACAAATCAACACAATTTCAAATTAGTCTAATAAAGAAGACCTTAATAATAATAATAATAATATCAAACATAAATGAATTATTTAAAATAACTAAATTAAAGAATATTTAAGAATAATAAAAGATAAAAAATATATAAGTAAATTAACGTATAGATAATAATGCTAAATTCTTAATATAATACTAATTAATCTTAATAATACTAATTCCTTGGAATTATCCGTACCAATCACAAATTGTTATATATATATATATATATATATATATATATATATATATATATATATATATATATATGTGTGTGTGTGTGTGTGTATGTATGTAAAATGAGAACGAATAGACCCGCACAACCCACAAAGTCCACTTGTGCTTTATACAGCAACTACGTTAAGCGGACCTTAGTTATAGTTTCTGGGAGAGGCGCATAATCTGGCGAGATCATCTTTTTTTTTTTTTAATAAAGCCAGTTCGCTCAAACTCTCGGTCACGATGACTAGTGACTTCGTGCTAGCACAACCATCGACGGTTTCTGAACAGTTCTGCCTACCCAATTATATTTGCAAGACTTGGATTAAACAGTGGTATGCTTTTTCATGCACTTTTCAAAGATACCGCGCGCTGGGATCGCCTTTCCCGACCGATATAATCAAGAAGTCACCTCCCGAATCAACCATGCTGAGATTCGATATATATATATATATATATATATATATATATATATATATATAGAGAGAGAGTGAATGAGTGAGAGAGAGAGAGTTAAGTGTATTTTTAGTTTTAATCCGAGATTTTTTATTACTTAAACCGTTATTTTTTCGTTTACCGGCTTACGTATTCAAGAAAACCTAATAACGGAAACGCAGGATTCGAACCTGCGTACCTCTTTATAGGAATAACCACCGTCAGATCCGACAAGCTTTAGCCTACTCCGCTACGGGTAGCCTCACAACCAAGCAAGTTTCTTTCAACCTGGGATTTTGTCATTGGTTTATAATGGTGATTATGTTCTTATGAAAGAAGTCATTTTGTGTTCCTGCCGTAGATCGATAGTTAGGCAAAACCTTTAAAAGTAGGGAAGAGATCAATTCATTAGGGTCGGAGTACTTTACATCCAGAATTCAAAGATTCTTTCTACAAGAAATAAAAGAATTAGTTTCATTTTGGGCTTTTGTCATTGCTAATAATTACTATTATATTCTTGATAAAGAAATGATTTTCGGTTCCTGCTGTAGAGTGATAGTTAGGCAAAACCTTTGAAAGTAGGGAAATGATCAATTCAGCAAGATCAAAAATTCTTTTCATCCAGAATCCCAAGATTCTTTCTACAAAGAATAAAAGAATTAGTTTCATTTTGGGCTTTTGTCATTGCTAATAATGATTATATTGATCTTGGCAAAAAAATCACTTTGGGTTCCTACTATAGAGCGATAGTTAGATGAAACCTCTAAAAGTAAGGAAGAGGTCATTTTAGCACGGTCAGAATTCTTTTCATCCAGAATCTCAAGATTCTTACGAGATATAAAAGAACTGGTTTCATTCTGGGCTTTTGCCATTGATAATAATGATTATATTGTTCTTGGCAAAGAAATCACTTTGGGTTCCAGCCGTAGAGCGATAGTTAGGCGAAACCTTTAAAAATATGGAAGTGATCAATTCAGCAAGATCAGAATTCTTTTCATCCAGAATCCCAAGATTCTTTCAATGAGGAATAAAAGAATTATTTTCATTTTGGGCTTTTTTCATTGATAATAATAAAGATTATGTTCTTTTCAAAGAAACTACTTTGTGTTCCTGCCGTAGTGCGATATTTAGACGAAACCTTTAAAAGTAAGGAAGGGGTCAATTTGCTACGTTCAGATTTCTTTTTCATCTAGAATCACAAGATTCTTTCAATGAGGAATAAAAGAATTAGTTTCATTCCGGGTTTTTGTCCTTGCTGATAATGATGATTATGTTCTTGTCAAAGCAATGACTTTGGGTTCCTGCCGTAGAGTTATAGTTAGGCAAAACCTTTAAAAGTTGGGAAGTGATCAATTCAGCACGATCAAAATTGTTTTCATCCTGATTCCAAGATTCTTTCTACAAGGAATAAAAGAATTAGATTCATCCAGGGCTTTTGTCATTGCTAATAATGATGATTATATTCTTGATAAAGAAATGATTTTGGGTTCCTGCTGTAGACTGATAGTTAGGCAAAACCTTTAAAAGTAGGGAAGTTATCAATTCAGCAAGATCAGATGTCTTTCCGGCCAGAATCCCAAACTTCTTTAAGCAAGAAAGAAAAAAATAGTTTTTCCATTCCATTCCAGATAAACGTTTGTTCTTGATAAATTTCTTTTTTTTTTTTTAAACAATTTGATGTATTTTTCTTTAGTTTAGAAATTGCGATTACTTTCCAAATACAACTGTTTACTTAAAGTTACTACTGAAAATTATTTAGCGTTCTGTCTTTCTTTTTTTTTTTTTTTTTTTTTTTTTTTCGTTTATAGAAGGAAGCAGATGCGGGTGAAAAGTCGATGGATGAGAAACGTCGACGCTCAACCAAACAAAGAGTGGTTATTAATGAAGATCAAGTAGACCAATCCGAAGAGAGAGTATCCGAAGAAATTAAATGCGAATGCGAAGAAAACGAACCTCAGGTGATAGAGGAAAAACTCGTAGAAGATGATAGTCAGATCAAATTAATTAACAACTTTAAACTTGACTCGGATGACGAAATAGGTAAGAGTTTTTTTTTTTTTTTTTTAATTACGATATAAAAATGTTATTTTTACTATTTTGAAAATGTTAGCACTGAATAAATATCTAATCGTCGATGTTGTTTTTTAATACACGTTCGTTTGAGAGAAGTGTATTTTTATGAAGTCCAAACGGTTTGTGTAAAAGATTGTTACACGTGTATATCTTTTTCGGCCCAAATTTGTGAAGGATCCATTTCAAGTTTATGGAAAATTGTCTTTTTTTCTTTTTTTTTTTTTTTTTCGTATTTTATGGCCAATTAGAGTCGTTGTCTCATGCACTTGTGAAAGCCTGAATGGAGTCTACTTTGAGCCTAAATTTCTGAATAAATAGAACTCAAGTCATTGAACGAAGTGAGAAGACATTTTGACATTAAGAGGACAAAGCAAATCAACACCAGAGAGCCTAAAGAAGGCAACAGTTACCGGCCAGCTGTAGAGAGACTAAAGAATTTTAAAGTTCAATTGAAAATTATCCTGTGGCTGGACAACAAAAAACGAAAATGAATTTTTAAAAAAGTTCCCAATTACGAACAGTGTGATTTAAAAAAAAAAAGGGACTTTTCAGAAATTACTATATGTCCCAGAGACGCTCGTGAATCAAGTAAAAGTAGATGTTTTCGTTTTTTTCCGAAAGGTGGTTACACCTTTGTTTTTCTGCTTTCTTGAATTGTTTTCTCTTTTTATCGTTTTCAAAATCATTGTCTTTTCCCAAACTGTAATTTTTTTCATATTTCAATGGTAATTTTTTAAAATTAAAATTTATTATCCTACCTTAACAGGCGCACAAAAGGAAATGCTTTTGCAAACTTTGTATTTGCAACATTTATCGTGTAATAAATGTTTTTCCTTTAAAATTTTACGCAGTGGCAAAGTCTTATTTGAGATTTGCGTCTATTATGACTTGTTATTCCTCTTACGTTTTTGTGCTTGACACAACTTAGATTTGGTCGGGAATAGAATTTTTATAACGATTAAGAGAAAATTACTTTAGCCAGCAACCTTTTAAATTTTTATTTCTTTTTTGTTTACATTTTATATAAGTGTTAAAAGAATTGAATAATATTATTATGAACCCAAACAACCTTTCTTCTTTCATTTGTCGTTAGCAAACATTTTGAAGTTATAGTCAACAAGAAAGACCGCTTGAGTGACAAGCAGTACTGGTTACAATCTGCTCCGTCCACTGCTGATATCTTAACTGTCATTACTCACAGAATCAATGAGGCACTAAACAACAAATGCATCTCAAGGACAATCACTAGATATTTCGAAGGCTAAGGTGTGTCATAGAGAGTTGCTATGCTACCACTGTACTGTACCAACAGGGCCAGAGGAAAGATTAGTTGCCATACTCTGGTCATCTTGGCTACTAGAAGTGCATTCATAAACCGTACTATTGTCTATATATATATATTTACTAATGATCTAAGCATACATATCAATGATAAAGTTTAATTTATAAATTAAGAACAATAAAGGATCCACAACAATAACTAATGATTGAGTAGAAAAATTGTACATTTTTTTTATTAGCGTGAGGCTTATGAGTATACCAAGACTCATATTAGTTTAAACATTCTTCTCCTATGTGTCGGGTCTCTTCAGAGCGTTGACGATCATAGCTCTCCACAATTTCCCGTCCTTTGTAGATCTTAATAAAGTTTGTCTTTTTGTTATCGCTCCTAAACCTTGTCCCGCCATCCATCTACTCAAGCTCGCTATGTATATTATGCGTTGTTTTCCTCTTTAATCTGTCCTGTAAGTATCACATTTTCCAAGACGTCTTTCCTCGTTATGTGCCCAGGATATTTAAACTGCTTCTTTCTGGTGTTTTTTTCTTTTGTTTCCATTTTCTCGAAAACTTTATGGTTGTTCACATGTTCGGTCCATGGTATTCTCTGCAGTATTCTCCCGTAGAACCACATTTCTGTTGCTTCAAGTCTCTTCTTCATCTGTGAAGAGACTATCTATCATTCACTGCCATATTGGAGGATTGATATTAGATAACCATTCTGTACTCTTTTCTTTGTTATGAAGCGAAACTTAAGTAAATTTTAAGCATGAAGCGAAACTCATATTTTCTTTTGAGGCAACTTCATTTTAAAGTAAAATTTCACCTTTCTCAAATTTTAAGAATAAAACTTGAGAATTTGCTAACATGAGCTTTGATTGATTTGCTTTGATTGATTCGCTTTGATTGACTCGTTTTCTACGACTTATCAACCCTTTGCAAGTTACTTAAAACCAGAAAATATTTTTAGATTGTAAGAAATTGTTTTTGAGATAAAAATGGCTTAGTGATACAAGTCTTATTAATTAACTCATAGCTGGGGGAGAAAAGATGGCTCTTTATTGATCGGCAAATCAACATCTATGGGTTATTTAATGCCGTAATCTAAATATTTTGTACGCGATTTTATTTTTGGAGATGATAATGGTCTAGTGATACAAGTCTTTCTATTAGGTTGGTGAAAAAATAATGTCGTTTTTTGACGTTAAGTTGAACGTCAAAAAACGATATTATTTTTGCACCAACCTAATAATTAACTCATAGCTGGGTGGCAAGAAGAGGTGGGTTCATGCCTTTTCCCAAGGATATTTGCGCGTAAGTGAATATAACGAACCCAAATAGAGTTGAAACTCGACTTTACGATTAACAATTCCGTGTCGTTATCCATTACACCACCCGCATTTCCATGCTTACAGCACCTGGTATTCCCAATCGGCCACCCATTTAGACACTGTCTAGGCTCGATGTTTCTTAACTTCGGTGATCGTACGGGAACCGGGGTTTCAACGTGATGCGGCCGCAAGCTTGACATGTCCAGGCCTCAGTTAAAATGCCTGATGTTAATTAAAAGTACAGCGTTTAACAATATAATCTAATGAAAGTTATGTGACGGATTCATTCTTAGACCTTTGCATAAGATCTTTTCATTTTCCTTATTAAGGCGATGACGTTATCGTTTCAGAAGCACTTTATAACTTCTCTTTGGCATACCGGGATTGTCAGCAGCAATAGTTTTGCACTTTGGAACGGTTATAAACTGAAACTTATAAATCATATAGTTCTGGGTTTGATAGAGTGTCTACGCGGCCTTTAGGGTGATGAACTATTTTCCACCCTACAAACCCTTTCCCACAGATTAAACGTTGCAAACCTCTCGCTATTCTATCGCTAGAGTTCCACCTATTCTGACCATTATCCGCCGTGCCACGCCCTTTGTAGCGATCCTCCCCCATTCCCTTCGTATTCCACTGGCAAGATGTAAGCTTTTCCCCAGGAATCGGTAATGTTTGGAACCGACTCCCAAATAAATGTTTTCCCAACTCCCAAGCGGAGTTTGAAACTCCCAAGTGGTTGCTTTCCCGATCACTACAATCTTAACTTGTTCAAGTCTAGGGTTAATCGTTATCTTCACATATCATCAAAAAATGTGCCTCTTACCTCGAACTCTGTAACCCTCTACTTCGGGTGGCTCTCGAGTCTTGTACAGTGGGGACATTAACTGAAAAAATATAAGAAATACAGTTTAGTTTTTTTTTTTCAGTGCTTGTTGCGAGCAGGGGAACGATTATCTATACATATAAAAGAAAGATTTTGTCTGTATATCTGCCTGTATGCATATTTGTTTATACAACGACCGAGCAAACGTCGTTTTATAAAGAAAAACTGATGGAGATCAGTAAACACCAAACTTCAATAAAATCCACACCCTGTTTTTGTTCGAGAGGGGGTAAAAAAAAAATACCCTCTCTCGGACAAAATGTCATTTTTCGGCAAATTCCCTATAAGAGTATAATATACCCTTGAACAAAAAACTTTAAAAAGTTCATTTATTCTTAAAAATAGATGATCAGTAAGTTTTGCTATGACTATTAACAATACACAAGGCCAGACTCAGTTACTGGATTACAGTTAGAAGAATCCTATTTCTCTCATGGACAGTTGTATGTTGGTTTTTCAAGTGTGGGAAGTAAAACCAATTTGTTTGTTTATGCTCCAAAAGGAAAGACAAAGAATAATGTCTACCGAGAAGTATTTTAGTATAAAAACTGTTTTGTGTTTGAATAAATGAATTTGAAGTTATATTGTTGTTATAGATTTACTTTTTAACATTTTAAATCCCGGTTAAGCGCCGGGTAGCTCTACTAGTATTACATTAAGTGATATGCACCGAAATGTCTGCATTTAATATGAGTGTTTTTTTTTTGTCTTTCTTCAACTCGTTCTGTAAGTGAATGCCTGGGCTCTCAACAGCTTCCTGTTTTGTTTTGTTTTTTTGGTGGCCTAAGACATTTCTTAGCCTTTACCATCCATCTTCGCTTTTGTTTTGTCATCTATTCACACTACTTTGGGCCACCCTCTGGATTTTCTTAATTAGTAAGGTTCATGCCTTCTTTGGTTTAATTAACACCTACTAAGCTAGTGTACTGAAACTATTTGACTCATTAGTGCATATTTTTTAGAAAGAGGGTTACGTAAAATTTTAAATCCGCCAGACTTGAGATTACCATTAGCCTACAAGTTAGGCAAAAAAGAGCTAAAATCTTATAGAAACTTTATGTTGTAATGCGTTTAATTCGTTGCTATTATTATTATTATTATTATTATTTATTATTATTTATTATTATTATTATTTCCTTTGATTTTTGGTGTTTACTCATTTCTTTCCGGGTCCCAACCAGAGACCTAAGGTAAAAAATGGCATTATTACACTTTTCGCTTAGCATTTTTTGAGGAGAAAAATTTACACACATTTTACATAAATAAAGCTCTTCGTAAGGTGTGGACTTTACTTGTGAGTACAATTTTTTTTTATTTCTTTAAGACTTCAGCTACTAGGAATGAGTCTGTAGGAAACTTTTCCAATCAATCCGAGAGTTTCAACTACAATGGGAATTGTCGGTGTCGTCATGTTGAGATTTTCACTTCAAGATTCTTGTACTTTGATAGTTTTTTGAAGATCTTCCAAGATACATTACAGTCTGCAGGGAATGCCATGTCAATAAGAAGGCATATTCTGTTTTTGTGGTTTCTCATCATGATGTCTGTGCGATTAGCTTTTATTATTCTGTCTACTTGTATTGTAAAGTCCCATAAAATTGTTACCAGCCCTACCCCTGTAACCAGGTCTGGCTGGTGTTCATACCAATTTCTTGTAGTTTCCTTTCAGTAAAAGCTGCAGATTTTCCAATGCACATATTCACCCATTCTGTCATACTGGGTTTTATATTCAGTGAGTGTCAATACCGTGCAACCTCATACAAGATGGTCAATTCTTTCTGGATATTTATCACAGAATCTGTATTTGGGGTCAACACGATTTTTCAGTATGTGTGCTTGGTAATTTCTAGTTAGCAAGCATTGGTTCTGTGCATCAAGAATAGAACCTTCGCATTCAGGATTTAAACCTGCACTAGGTAGCCACTGATGGGTACAGGTTTTGTCTACTTAAGCTTGTTTGGTATAGGCAGAGTATAAACCATGAAGCGGTATATCTTGCCTTTGTTTCTGGATCTGGTCCATTATATTTGCTTTTGTTTTTGCTTTCTTTTTATTATTATTATGACTGAATATATGATATGGTAAAACCCTTTAGGAATAGAAAGTCTCTCTGACTCGTAGTAAATTAGTTTTGAAAAAGGCACCAGCCTTCAATTTTTGGACGATTCTTCAACATCCAGAAAGTGACACCAGACTTTTGGCCTGTAATTTAGGGCAATGATTTCCAACTTTGTTTTTAACCTAGCGCCCCGCTTTGAACACAAACTTTTTTTGTCAATGTCAACTTAAAATTTGAATATTATACTGAATTTATCCTTCATAGCAAGATAACACTTAATATTAGTGCAGAAATTGTTGTGGATTCCGAGATGAATTCGGTCGCCAATGAAGAACAAACGCAATAATTAAATATAAGAAATAAAATGTATTTACACAATCATACAAAGGGTAATACTGTTAGTAAATCCAGGAACACGGTTAGTAGCAAATACAGATGGATATATACTGTCTCGAAGAAGGACTTCCTTAGAGTCTACGTGCTTGTAACTGACTTCTACAAGAGGCTACCTCACACTATCTCCGTTCGTATATTCTCTCTCTCTTTCCGACTACCCTCTCACTATCCGACTACCCTCACTGACTGTCTAACTCTGGGTATTTAACAGCAGCCGCCCAAGTAACACTGGTAGAGTCCACATATGAAAAAGGGGTGGACCCCATAACAGAAATAATTTTAATATTTTTCTCATTTCTATTATAAATGCCAATGATTAAAATGCTGAAAAACCGTTTATTTGATAGATTATCTCAATGAGTTCAATGCAATGGTTGACTTTGGTATTGACTGGATAAGGCTCTTATTTTAGGTCCATTTGATAGCTGTCTAAATATTTTCAATGCGATGGTTGACTTTGGTGCTGACTGATTAAGGCTCTTGTTCTTGGTTCCCGGCTGCTGAGAAGAAATCATAGATCTCCTCATTTTGTAAGTTGCTGGCTGTTTCTTTGTTTAGTAAGAAACTGTGGAGCTATATTCAGCCATATAGGAAGTTGGAAAAGCAACAAAGAAATGTTTGATAGCTTTCCACAGCTTTAGTTACACTTCAGAAATTTCCTTTTGTAGCTAATATTGAATAATTTTTAAAACTTTGAAAAAAAAATGGATAAATGTCCACTGCCCCCATAGTATGTTCAACCCTCCAAATGAAATAAAAACATCCAGTGCCCCCTTTAAATAACAGAGACGACAAGGGAGCGCAACACCCACTTTAGGAGACGCTGATGTATGTTACTCACCGATTCCCCTTGCTACTCTGGTGTTCAGTATATCCTCTGAGTGTTAAATTCTGTCTTTTCTCATTGTGTCCCATAAGTTTTTACTGTCTTTCTACTTACATTGTAAGTATAAACTTCCTTAATGTTCCTATTTTCTTTATAACTTCCTCATTGCTCACATGTTCAGTATATGGGATTCTTAGCATTCTTCACAAGAATTTTAAAAAATCAATGTCTCTTATATTATAAAAAAAGAACCCTTTCCTTTGATTATTTGCAGAAGTTACTAACACTACCCCAATGAGCATGATCGAGGTTCAACGAAAGCTGTATTTACAAGAATGTAAAAAACTTAATGTGATTCCAATCCGAGCTCTGGCCGAATTAACTGAAAATACGCGGGAATTAAATTTCAGTCATTTCAATCTTGGTCCGAAAGGAGCGATGGCCTTGACGTTTCCACTTCACGTAAGTCGGAAGCCATTTTCTTTTTCTTCTACAGATTCAATCATTCAGTTAGAAACATCGAAATAACAAACTTCAAGAAAAGATAAAATTTATTTTCAAAATATGAAATAGTTTATAAATAAATTTTCGGATACAGCCACAAATCAAACTATTTTTTAAATAATAATAATTAATTGACAAAATGACAGGAGAGTTCCATAAGATTTATACTAACCTATTTGATTATTTGTTTTTACTAACGAAGCAACAGATGGAAAATTTCAAGATGTGCATATTCCCCATCACGTTATTTAAGTTCCAGTTGCATTCCATTTACGCTGTTGCGTTTCAGTCGTTTTGTCGTGTTGATTACTAGTACAACCGTTTTTCTCTAGAAAAGTAATATTTGTACAAATAGTTGTACTTTTATATTTTTATGCAATTATAAACATAACTTGAAGAAAACTGTCATAGTTTCGAAATATTGTTAAAAATTGTTAAACCCTGTATTTTGTCTTTTCCTACTCAAACGGAATCTGCTTCGAGATCCAATCAGCTTACACACAAAACACACACACATTTGTGTGTGTATATATATATATATATATATATATATATATATATAAGAGGACATTGAAGGAAGTCAACACCCAAAGGCGACTGTCTGTTTCATGCTAAACGTAATCGTCAAATTATCCACACACACACACACACACACACACATATGTCTGTGTGTGTATGTGTATGTGCATAGATAACTTCTTTACTATCATATGCACATCCACACACATACATATATATATGTGTGTGTGTTTTTATATTTTTGCCAATTTCCGAATGAGGTGTTGTCCATCGGGACAGAGATTATGAATAAACATTCCAAAGTTCATGTTTTTCTGTTTTGGTTGAATACCTTCGACAATCACCGTCATTATCAAGAACTGGGTGACTACATCTTAGCGTTTTTAGATCGCTGGAAATTAAATTGGAATCAGTTCAAAATACCGTCATAGGTAACGGGTAAACGGGAAAGAATATATCGAATATTTATATGTGTATTTTGAATGCGTTTTAATATATCATATTAAATATTAAATAAGGAGACAAACATTTTATTTAATTTTGTTTTTTCTTTTGTATTATAATGGTTTCTAGAATTTTGTGTCTTTTTTGCAAAGAGGCCTGTATAACATTTTGGTATTATCTCCTAAAATTTTGTCTGATGTTAATAGTTGTATCTTGATTGTTTATGATGTAATGATCACACACACACACACACACACACACACACACACACACACACACACACACACACACACACACATATATATATATATATATATATATATATAGGTAGCATATTTTCATTCAAGTCTGTTTGGTTAAATAATTTAGACGTATTATGTCTATTTATTTTAGTTTTAATCCTTAGAAGTCCACGAATTAACTAATTTCTTGTTGGCTCTAAAAAACGGATTAAGAAAAATTTCAAAATTTTCTTTCAAATACTTTTTATTTTTCCAAATCCTTTCAATCAGTTAATTTATAATATATATATATATATATATCCCCTTTTTTCTCTCTCCTTTTTTCCTTTTCTCCTTTTTATCCCCGTATATCTGTCTGTCTGGATTGATTCCATTTCTAAAACACTTTTGGTCTGAAGAGATGAATATAAAAATATTCATAAAACAAATTATAACCGAGATGGATTTTAAAAGATTTTTTGACTTATTATTATTATATTGCTCTGTTACTTACATTAAGTTCTCTTTGAATTAGTGTCTTCCTCGGAGTTATCCCTACGAATTACGAATTGGTATTATATATATATATATACACACACACATACACAGGGTGCGATGGGTAAATTGTCGCCATTTTATAATTTTAATTTCGTGCATGCATTTGTTTTTGATTTTGTTGACTACACAGTATAGTAGGGTCAGTTGGGCACCGTCTGTGAGAAAAAAGAGAGCCATGAGGCAACTCAATCCGCCAGAAATTTGGAAGTGTGCAGAAGATCCGGAAACAGTTGATGAATTTAATGTTTATTACGAAGGTGTTTGGACTGATCATTAGTGATGGCGACGTTATGCCTCCATTCATCTCCCCACATGACCTCAGACTTAACACGGAGGACTATCTCAAGTGCTTTGAACAAGTAGTCCTGCTCTTGGTCAAGAGGATGGCTGCTGGACAACCCTATCTCTGGCAACAGTTCTCAGCACCATGCCACATAAGCAAGAGAACCCAATCATGGCTGCCAGACAATTTCTCTGGCCACACAACTCCCCAGACTGCCATCCCCATTATTATTATAAATGGGGCGCACTTGAGCAAGAGATCAACAAAACTTCTTGTAATACCAAAGATAAACTGAAAGCTAGGATCATGGCAGCATTCACTAACTTAAACAAGGAGGCTGCCCAGAAGATTTACGGGAGATTCCGAAGTTGTCTGGAGGTTGGGGTTGAAGCCAATGGCGATTTTATTGAATATATTTATTCTTTAGTATTTAAAGTTATTTTTGTGCAATGTTGCTAAATATATCTGTTAAAACGAGATGTCAGTGTTATTTTTATTTCTGCGTAATTGAGACAACAATTTATCCATCGCACCCTCTATATTGCAATAAAAGTATAAAATAAAAAGTAGAACCCTCGAAACGAAGAATTGTTAGGCTACGTTCAAATTTTAGTCTTACTCCGCCTGTGGCGTTAGCTTTAAATATGGGGAGGTTAGAATATTTTTTCCTTTCCTCATAGGAAGTTGACCCCATCCAAGATGGAAAGGAGAAATTTTTTTAGTGTGTGGACAACTCGTCATGATCTCGGTCCTCTTGTTTAAAAGAGATCGTGAATCTGCGAACATCAAGATTGCCAGCTTTTCATCTTGGCATAACCTATAGAATTTATCCACCGCCTCATAACCCGTACTTTTCTTCGCTATCAGGTCATCCCATAAGTTCTGTGCGAATTTTGAATAAAGAAAACAAGTGACCAAATGTTACATTTAATTACAGATTCAATCAACAATGTATTTTCCCTTATTATCTATGACTTCCTTCCATCTATTAACAAGCTTACTAATTCCATTACTGTAAAATTCTTTTGGCTTTGATTTGAAGAACTCACAAATGTCAGTTTTAACCTCTTCCTGTGTTACAAAAGCTGTTTCTTCCAAATGATTCTGTAAGCTACGAAACAAATGGTAGTCTGAAGGAGCAAGATCGGGAGAATAAGGTGGATGAGGAATTTTCTCCCAACCAAGTTCTTCGATCTTTTGTGACGTAATTCTTGCTGTGTAGGGTCGCGCATTATCCTGATGAAACATCACCTCTTTTCAATTCACTAGAGCAGGTCTTTTTTTCCTCAAAGCTTGGTTCAAACGCTCTAATTGCTGACAGTATATTTGAGCATTAATTGTTGCATTAGGTGGTAAGAATTCAAAGTGGATTATTCCTTGGCAATTCCACCAGATTGAAAGAAGAACATTTTCCCCATGAAGTTCCCTTCTCAGCTGTGGCTGGGTCCTTTCCCTTTACCAAGCCACTGTCTACGACGCTTAACATTTCGATAAAAGATCCATTTTTCGTCGCCAGTCACAAAAAAGCTGAAACAAGTTGGCGAGAATGGAGAGAAGAGAAGATGTCAACTCGGGATTTGAGGTTGTTTTCAGACAATTCATGAGGCACCCATTTTCCAAGTTTAGGAACTTTTCCAAGTTGTTGAAGATGATGATGAACAGTTGTATGGTTTGAACTGAGAACCACTGCCAATTCCTCAACTGATAAAGCAGGATTTTCTACAAGGGCTACTTCAAGAAGCTTTTCATCAAACTCAACTGGACGTCCGGTTCGATCTTCATCTTCAAAGGTGAAATCTCCACCTCTGAATTTTGAAAACCATCTTCTGCAAGTTCTTTCATTCACACATTCCTCTCCATAAACCGAGTGAATGTTTCTAGCCGCTTCGGCTGCTGAGTTTCCTTTCTTGAACCAAAGCATTATGTGCCTCAAATTTCTTAGGTACTTCCATGTTAGCAGGGTTTTAATCAAACAAAATTTAATTTTATTGTTCTCTGAAATAAAATTTGATCAGTTTAAATGCATCTAAACATAAAAATAATGTTCAGCTTCATTAGACATTATAAAATACTCTTTAAATTTAGTTCATTTTAACAAAAAGTTAAAATCCGGACAGAACTTATGGGATGACCTGATATTTTTATCTTTTATTTTCCAACCATATTTCGATAGCACTGTACTGTTGCAATATTTTAGTAACCTGAAAGATGTTATATGTTTATAATACCATCATATAAACGTGCCCTCGGTCGAACCAATATGAATCATTGTGGTGTGGCCTTCAGCTCGATAAACAACATTTTCAGTCAGACAGTTGTCGTTTAAGGGACAGTCGTTGCTTCTACGACAATTATACATATTCATGCGAGGCGTAGGCCGACCCCTCAACACTTTCTGCTTCGTGATGATCTTTGTAGCTAGGAAAAAAGTATAGAAAAAGATTTAGACTGTGAAGCGAACTTTGGAGGACGCCTACGTTGATCGCTATGGCCTCGGATGACTGACCGTTAATAACTACCTTCAGGGAACTACATGTTATGAAAGACTTGATAATTGAGATAATTCTTTCAGTGATTCCATAACTAGAGAGCTTGTACAGAAACTATGTCACATCTTGTCAAAGGCCTTAGAAATATCTAATGTGATCATCCTTGAGACGTATTTGTTGTTTATTGCCTCACTGATCCTATGAGTAATGATAATTAATACATCAGCAGTGAACCGAACCGATGTAAACCCGTACTGTTTGTCGCTAAAGGGATTGTCCCTATTGAGATTATATTAATTCATATATTCGTATTATAATTGAGATGAATGGAAAGGGCGTTTCCTATTAACTGGCGTGCAGATCAGTTGCTACAAATGGGAACCATTATTGTTTATATCATTTTTATTATTTAACGCATTGCAACGAACGTTAAGCGTAGGTTGCGGCTGGGATGTGAGCTGTTGCGTGATCTGCGATGGCGAGGTCAGTTAAGCGAGTTGTTATAAAAAGACCAGGAAATATCAATGAATACAACGTTAATATCACTGATGACTCATCTTTGCGATCTATAGAGAGACAAAGATTATTTTGCGTGTCTAACCCAAATAGATGACTGACACATTAACATCATAGATGACGTCTACCGGTGGGCGCCATTCACTCAGCTTCAAATCGTTCTTATAAAAGAGAACAGAGTGATGGAACAAACAATTCAACCGCCACGTTTATTTGTACCAGGACATCATGTAGTTGCCAAGGATTACCGTCACAGTAAAGAAAAGTGAACACCAGGCTACATCGTGCAGTAATTTATCTGGGTTAAATATGCAAATCCTTTACGCCCTTCTCGCCTTCCAGAGTCCAAATCAAATGACCCAGACATTCCACTCAATGTTTTATTGGACACACTGGAACTTCCTCAAAGTTTTCAAGTGAAAATCAATAAACCAAAGACTCAACCAAGTCATAATGACGAGGACAAATCGTAAGCGAAAACCAACTATATCTCTACGGGTAGATCCTCGGCAAACATCTTACAAGCCGCACGTTTCAAGGGGATGTGTTAGGACGATATCATAACAAGGGAGATAACTCGCTCCCTAGAGGTGAACCAAGTTATGTTCCTTGATAAGAATTCTCTAGAACAACACAGAAGAAAAGGGGTTTTCCAGATATCAGTCACGCATCCTCACATGTTCTCTATTGAACTATTAATCCACCAGTAATCGACTGGTCATGTTTTACATCTATTGTTATCTAATAGTAAATAAAATATATGAAGGTTCGAATTGTGTATTCTTTCTTATTTGACACAGATAAGTACACTCAGCAACGCAACAGGTACCTCCAACAATTCGCTAAAAAGGAGTATCTTCTTTTTCTATGCCGTGTCCCTTCAGGACGTAGGGTATCATGGCTCTCCAAATGCCCTGTCTTTTGTAGCACTAAAATGTTTATTTTCTTATCTCTTTTAATTCTTGCTGTCATCCATGATAGGTAGGATATGTGTTGTCTCCCTCAGTCCCCCTTGCCTTCAATCTGACCTATGAGTATCAGATTTGTCAAGCCTACTTTCCTTATGTACCCTGGAAGTTTCAACTGTCTCTTCTTGATGTTAAGTTTCCTTTTTGTTTCCAGATTCTCTAAAACCTCATCGTTGCTCACATATTGGGTCTATGGAATCCTCAGCATCCTTCTGTAGAGGCATATTTCTGCTCTTTCAATTCTCCTCTTAATTTTTGAGGAGATTCTCCAGTATTCAGTACCTAATGGGGACATATATATATATATATATATATATATATATATATATATTAGTATACCATATAGGGGGCTAGATATTACGTAACAGTTCAGTACTCTTTGTTGCTAACGATGTTTTTCTGTTTCTTAATACTCTGCTTAGCTTTTGGAAGGCATCTTTGGTCATCTCAATGCGTCTTCGGATCTCAGTGTCGCACTTTCTCTCCTCCCTTAAAACGCTTCACAGAATTCCTTTTGCTAATAAGCCTGCATTCTCTCTTCTTACAGTAAATATTTAACCCTTTTTCTTCGTTTTCCTTCACTACCTTCTGTAGGATTTCTTGCAGTTACCTGTCTGTGCCTGTTACCAACACTATATCATCTGCATATCTTATGTTGTTAAGATTGTGGCCACCAATAATGAATCCTGGTAGGACTTCTGATTCTGTCAGAATCGCCTCACTATATAAGTTGAATAAGTCCGGTGAGAAGTCACATCCTTGTCTTACAGTTTTTTCTATTTTTGTATATTTAATGAACTAATTTTCAATCCGTATACAAGCAGTTTGCTGACAGTATTATCTTCTGAGAGGATACATAATGAAAAAGGCACTAAACATAATAAAAACAAAATTTTATCCTCAAAATAATTTTTGTAAATACGGATGTCCATGCACGACATTATCAGAAAATAAGAGCGATAACTATAATAATTTTAAAATTCTTTGTTAATATTCTAAAATTTCTTCAATCTTTGTAAGTAAGACTATAACGCTAAAGTATGTAAAATTCAATAAAATATTAGAATACTTAAAATATTTAAAAAAATTTAAGATTGCTGGAAAGGGGGTGCAGAATTAATTTCAACATCACCCACCGCGACGCGAATGAGTCCGAAATTTTATTGTCGATAACTCCAAAACAGTAGATTTTCTCAAAATTTCTTTGTTATTTTCGAATTAACGATGTACATTTACACTTAAATGGAACTATTCGGGAAATTTTTATTAGAAGCTGAGCGCGGGACTTGAACTGCAAATTACCCTTTTGAGGTTCTGAGTTAAAATTAGTTCTGTCACCCGTTAAAAGAAATTATGGGAAAAAGGCATTTACATTGTATTCGTCATGTAATTTTATTTCTATTATGTACCCGCTTTTTTAAATTTCTCAAACATCGGTCTGCCAAGCCAATTACTCACCACCTCAAAAACACCCTTATGTCTTAAAAAGATGCTTTTCTTTAATATTTTAAGCGGAAAGTAATATTTGTTTAAAATAAGAATAATTAAACTTTAAATCAGCTAATCTTTCTCGGATAACGTTTCAGAAAAGTATATTTTATTTTTGAAATATTTTTTATAAAGAGAATTATTATATAATCAGTGGTGTATTTAGGGTATTCTAAGTAAGGCACGTGCCATGGGCTCCATTTAGTGGTGAAAAAGGCGCTACGATGCCACTGAACAAATAATTTGTACTGTAGTATACATGAACTAGGCATTAAGTGTTAAATCTTCTGTCATGTTGGGTTTGGATGTTGCCAGTGACAGTTTTTATTTCTTCAATGTTTATTGGTTTTGACAAAGTTGCATCAGCGAAATTAAGGGATGTGCACTGCTGAACATGATATATCTTGTGATTAATAATGGAGTGGTTTCCAGTTGACTTCTCTACGGTGGTTTATGGAGACAACATCTCTAGTTAGCTGGTCGTTGACAACCTAAGATACACAGATGACACAGTACTGGTAGCAGACACGGAAGAGAAATTACAAAACCTCCTACAAAAGGTAGCGAAGGAGAGCGAGAAGAAGGGACTAAGCATAAACTACAAGAAAACAGAATACATGGGCATCAGTAAAAAGGAGCCCGAAATGCGATTTATAGGTCGGGGACACTAAAATCAAGCCGGTGCGGAAATTTAAATGTCTGGGAAGTGTTTTGACAGAGGACGGTAAGTGCGATGCTGAGATCCGATGACGTATTGGGATGGCCAAAGACGCATTCCAAAACCTGGGCAGAGTATTACGAGACAGGAGGATTTCCTTGGTAACCAAGAAAAGAGTACCGAGCTGCTACGTGACATCTGTCCTCCTTTAGGGCAGCGAATGTTGGACGGCCTCCTCAAAGATGAAGAAGAGACTCGAGGTAACGGAGGTATGGTTCTACAGAAGGATGCTAAGGAGCAATGATGAGGTTTTGAAAGGATGCAAACAAGGAGGAAACTTATACTTAACATCAGGAAGAGGCAACTGAAATTTCTGAGACACGTAATGAGAAAGGAGGGCTTGGAGAATCTGATACTTACAGGTCGAATAGAGGGAAAGAGAGACAAGAGAAAGCAACGCATACCTAGCGGGTTAAGGAAGTGGATGACAGAACATGGCCTGGGGGAAGTAGCAAAGGAACAAAACTTATTGAAAGCTACAAGGGATAGGAAGAAGTGGAGGGCCATGATCGCCTACGTCCTGAATGGACACGGCACATAGAAAGAAAGAACTGCTGAACAGGCACCTTTCTTAATTCTTTGTTTCCACTTGACTTCTTGCAGTACTTAATAGCAATATTCGTCTTGTCGTGCTGTTGATATCGAAAATATTGAAATATTGGAGCGATATTGGTAATGAAACACTAAAATGTGATTTTGTAGTGTCCTCACGTGTTAAAAATGTTTCCTTGTGGTGCCATTATATAATATTTTATTATCATGGCACTTAAAATGTCTTTTCGTATGGATTGAGGTCATATACTGTAAAAGATTTGATTTCGTGATATTTGGAATACCATAATTTCATAAAAGAATATGTTCATTTGGTACCATCATAGCGTCAAAATTTAAATTCCCTTCAAAGAAGATATAAGAAATAAAAGATAGCTTGTTGACGTGCCATAATTTATCATATATCTTATACTTCTGCTTGTCTCCCCATTACTTAGCACGGTCATTACGTCCTGCCGATACCTCATAATGCGCTAGTCAATTTTGGTCGCGTGGAAAGACGAAAAAGATATAGTAAGAAAATTAAATAAATAAAAAAAAAAAAAAAAAAGAACAGAAAATAGAAAATGTTAAACGTCTCCAACCAATACCTCATAAATAATGAACTATTCCATTCTGATTGCTTGGATAGGATGGAAAAAACATATCAAAGTTGCTACTTGTTGTCAGTGACAAAATGAAATAAATGAATGAATAAATAAATAAATAAATAAATAAAGAAAGAAAGAAAGAAAGAAAGAAAGAGAAAATAGAAGTGTTTAACGTCCGTTTCAGTGAAATGGAAAAAGTTGTCAGTTTCAATTTTTTTATATTTGTACCCACTTCTTAAACTAATGACCAGCATTCATATTTATGATTGTTATTGCAATATTTTGGTAAAGTTGTTGTGTAGGAACCTACCACCCCTCTTGAAGATGAACTCGTCTACAAACAAGAATGTTAACTAGTGGCATGTAAAAAGACAGTGTTGAAGAAGTTCTGAGCTGAGTTAGTTATAGACTACTCAGGTGATATCTGTACCAACTTACCAACCGAATAAACCCCATTTTATTGTTACATGTTATTTGGCGTTTGTCTTTATTAACCCAAATTAACATCATAACAGTTGTTAAGCTCAAATAGTTAACGATGTGATGGGGGAAATTCTTCAGATATTTTATTGTTATAGAACTGACTCAATCATTAACTTAAGAATTAAAATTCATTAGAAAATTGAAATAGGAAAATTATCACTAGTATTTCTAGTATATATTAATGGTCATGGTTTTTATCACTAGTATTTCTAGTATATATTAATGGTCATGGTTTTTGAACTAATAGATCTACTCTGCACTTTGATAGCGTATCAGATGTTTAATTTGTGATCTAGCTTTAGAGCCTTGTCAAGGGCTCCAATTTTTACAGATATGACTCAGTATTTGTACCCACTTCTGAAAATAACAACCAGTATTCATATCTATGATTGTTATTGTAATATTTTGTTAAAGTTGCTATGCTCAAATATGTAACAATGCGATAGGAGAATTTCTACGGATATTTTATTGTAGAACTCGCCATGAGGTTAATCAATCATTAACTTAAGATTCATCAGAAAATTTAAATAGGAAAACTGAAATTATCGCAGGTTTTCTAGTTTTGTTAAAGTTGTTAAACTCAAATATTTAACGTTGCGATACGGGAATTTCTACAGATATTTTATTGACATAGAACTCGCCATGAACTTAATCCTTAACTGAAAAATAAGGATTCATCACAAAATTCAAACAGGAAAACCATGAAATTTTCACTGGTATTTCAAATATATATTAATGGTTTTTGAACTAATAGATCTACTCTACACTTTGGTAGCGTATCAGATGTCTAGTTTGTGATCTAGCCTTAGAGTCTTGTCAAGGGCTCCACTTTTTACAGATATGACTCAGTATATAATTATTAAATATGGCTTTGTGATCAAATATATACCCTTGTGTAAATTAATTGAAACGAAACGAATAATATCGTTATTTACTTTTTTTCGTATTTTTCCAATGAAACATGACCCAGTACACATGTTAGTACTTCATATGTCCATTCCACGAAGTCGTTCCTTGCAGATTGACCACAGATTCTCGATTGGATTTAAATCAGGAGAGATTCCGGGCCAGTCTATAGTACTCTGTATTGCTCATTGATAAGGTTTGCCAATGTATTCGTGCAGCGTTGCAATTTTCGTACACTTCCTTGGAGTAAAGTCTATCGCAGACAATGGCCGTAGGACAACTAATCGACAGTCGAGACAATAGTGACTGGATGTGCTTAAATCCTGATTCAATCACGGATGACGCAATATTTTTCAATGCAAAACAAATTTCATTATACATCCCGAAAATAAATTCATATTACTGCACACCACTGCAAATAACCTAATTTGAGGGGTAAATCGATTACACCCTGTCACTCCTGTTGGTTTAAAACTGACCGTATGATGAAAGAAAAGAAACTAAGCGGCTGTTTTAATTAATTTGCACAAGGGTGTATGTTGTCGTTGTTTCAGATTTCTACCTTGCATTCTGCTTTCCGTTAACACTAAACCATATCCATTAATAAACTTTCTTTTCAGCTTAGTTCAATTTTTATCACACTTGATATGGAAGATAATGACATCGGACCTGAAGGCTGCCAGTGCATTGCAGAGATGTTATTAGAAAATAATTCGATTGAGGAAGTGGTGAGTAATAATGACTTTTTGAATGTGATCTTTTAGGGATGATAATATGTGGATTAGTACAAGAAAGGCCCTTTTTATTATTACATTTCTCTATGTTGTGAACCTTTAGGATGTGGCTCTCCACAGCTTTCTATTATTGTTGGTCTCAATAACACTTTCTCCTTTATTACTCCTATTCGTGGCACTTGTTTCTCAATGCAGTTTTTTAATCATTTCACTCCGAGCAAAGCAATAAAGCCACTAAGACGCAAGGCGGGGGTTGTTAGAGAATACACGAAAAAAACATTATTAAGAAGAGAGAACAATGAAAGAACAGAAATTAAGAAGACAGAAGATAACGATTGATATTGCATTTAAATTTTTGAAGGTTAAAGTTGACAGGAAATCAAGAAGCTGGAAACATCTAGCCATTTCAACTGTAAAATGATGAGACCTTGCCGCCAATCTAGTACTGCACTTGAATTCATAAAAGTCTAGGTACCAAAGAGGAAACAATTACCATGAAAGAATTTATAGAAAAGGTGCCAGGAAGCTACGTTACGGCGATGGGAAAATGACTGAAGTCGAGATGTCAGGTCAGGACCAATAACATTGCAGATTCTTCTTTGGAAAAGTTGAATGGGCGGTTAGTATAACGGATATTGACACGGAAAATTTAATCGAAGTGCCGATTTCTAAATCCGGTCTCGTTCATTTTTTGCAAAAATGCTATCGGGAAAGGCATGAAACCCTTCTCTCCCCGTCCAGCTATGGCATACTCTCCAGCTTTGTCTGCCAACCAGTCTAAGAGAAGGAAAACACTCAGTTCCAAGCCGTTGAGAGGCAACAGGAAATCACCCTACTATCTTCTTTGCATTCCCCCACCTCTCTCTCTCTCTCTCTCTCTCTATTGTAGAAAAATCACGTGGTAGAGATAATCACTTAGTTGTGGAGCAAGCTAAGTGAACCATAATCCAACCTTTAGAAAGAGAGCTATTTATGTTGCCATAGAGCATCTCATTGTGCTAAAGTGGGATAGTCCATTGCTTGGGCTGTGATTGGCTGCTGGTACCTGAGTGGAGGTATTTCTATATAAATACCAGCTTGATTCATCTGTTAGTTTGCAGGGTTTGTATTAAGTTACAACCTGCTTTATTTTTGTCTGCCAGCTGGACGCTAGCTGGGACCTTTACACCGGTAAGTGCTGTTTATTATTGTTATTCTATATATATATATATATATATATATATATATATATATATATATATATAACCCATATTAAATAACCCATTGAGGTTGATATGCCGTAAAACGAAATAAACCAAACCAATCTAAACCAAAGAATACATATTCTATTCATACGAATCTATCCTAAAAATGTTGTCGGCATTAAATAACCCATTGAGGTTGATATGCCGTTAAACAAAATAAACCAAACTAAACCAAACCGTCCAGGAATCCCGTCAACTGATTTCATCAGGAAATCTTGTGGTATGGAAGACATGACATCTTGTATTCATCCTACAAGTTCTTCGAAGTCTTGGTTTGGCACAGTAGACTTGCTCCTTTAACCAACTCCAAAGAAAAAAGTCACAGGGTGTTAAGTCAGGACTCCTGGCTAGACACTCATATGTAAAATAGGGAGTTACTTTTAAAATACTCTCTCTCTCTCTCTATTATATATATATATACATATAAATTATATAGAATAGTAATTCAAAATACATACATACTTGCGCATACATAGAAGATAATGACATACATAAACATGCTCCTGCATAAAAAATATACACACACAAAAATTCAACTATAATACAATAACAATAAACCAGACGTCACTGGAGAAAGCGAGGAGGGGAGGAAAGAATGAGAGAATAAGAATAAAAGAAAAAGAAAAGGAAAGGAAGTAAAATCAACAATCAGCGCCCATCGAACAAAAACGGAAAACAACGCATTCAAGTACAAAGAAATCGAGAAGTATTAACAGTTTAACACTGTTCTGAAGAGTAGTTGCATCTAACTACGAAGCGTTGAAGTAAACATGAGTTAAGTGAAAATATTATATTAATCATATATATATATATATTTATATATATATATATTAAGAAGAAGCGAGAAACCACAAACATTTTTGGTTGTAATATGGATTTTTTTTTTTAAATATTATGCTTTATTTTCCATAATTTTGCTACAAGTGTTTCCGGCCTCGCGACTATCATCAGGCAAAGGGTGGAGATTTCCACATATAATTAAAAATAATTAATTTTTTTTCTTTATGTTTTGAATAATTTTCAATATGTGGAAATCACAACCTTTGCCTGATGACGGTCGCGAGACCGGAAACCCCTGTAGCAAAAATATGAAAAATAAAGCATAATATTTTTTTTTAAAAATCCACATTACAACCAAAAACGTTTGCAGTTTCTCTCTTCTTTTTAATATACACACTTTTCTTTCGTTGGAACTACTATAACGTCTTCCTTATATATATATATATATATAAAGAATTAATGGATTTATTTTTAATCGGACATTTTGATTACTCCAAACGTTATTTTAGTGGGTATTTTGGATTTTAGAAACATAACCCAATACATTTCGTAACGTTAACGATAATTTCAAAATTCACTGACCGAAATTCACATCTGAAAAGCTGTAGATTACGTTAAAAGTGGCTATTGTTTTCAAGTCTGCAGTGACAAATCTATTTGACAAGGACAAAATCATAATTGTTTGTTCGGTAATATTCACAATAGAATTTTGAATATGTCAACAAAATGATAGTCGGCATTTTTAAAACAAAGTCCGTGGTTAGATAATGAATATAATGAAATAAAAGCCAAAAGAAATTTGCTTTTATCAGCTGATTAGGTAGATGTGTGGGGTGGCGATAGAAAATGATTTCAGGCGAGAAAAAGACAGAGAGCGAGAGAAGATATGAGGTTAGTAGCATTGAACATACAAGTGATGTATATATATATATATATATATATATATATATATATATATATATATATATATATATATATATAAAAGTGTACATTAAAGTCAACACGCAGAGGCGACAGACTGTTTCATGGTGGACGCAGTCATCAGGCGGCATGACGATTGCGTCCAGCATGAAACAGCCTGTCGCCTCTGAGTGTTGACTTCAATGTACACTTTTATAGTTATATTTACAAACGCTCTATCTCTGAAATTGAGCACTTTATCCCATAAATGTAGCACACCTTAAAACTATGTTTATTCATATATATATATATATATATATATATATATATATATATATATATATATAGTAGAAACACTACTTACAAACACCTCCGCTTAAGAATAAAATCACCATACAAACAAAAATTTGTCAGAAATTTCCACTTACGAATTAATTTCGACTTACGAAAGAATAGACTTTCCGCTACTGGATTTCAAACTTGATATTTGATACAAATGTACCGTAAATACTTTTTAATCTAAATATACTGTATTTTATTTTTTTATGTTTTATATATTATATCATTATATATTTTATGTATAATAATATAATTATTATATATTTTATAGATAATAATATAATACCGTAGTATTTATACAGTATTACAATACTTTTTATACTGTATTTTTATACTGTACTAAATATTTGCAGATATATTTTATACTGTATTTTTTATTCTTATATTATTATGTTTTATATACAATGTACATTATTATAATATATTTTATGTACATCAATGTATTAAATTATTATATAGTAGATATTTCTATAAATTTCCATCACACAAGATGCTGCGAGCATTGCATTATCCCGTTCAGTCCTCTTTGTTACCTCGTAGAATAAACATTTGTTGTAAACGCATATTTGTGATTATATTAGGGAAAGTGTAAATGAATTAATAATGTGCAAAAATTTATGTATAGTAACGAATACAGTACATGTACATTACTGTATAGTACAGTAACATGTAAATTTTATTAAAATTTATTGAATTAAAAGTAGGTAAAATGTAACAATGCTGAGTTCGTTTCGTTTAATCTCTATGTAATTTAAAGTGTATTTTAGTCTAATATACAGTGTATAATTATTGATTTTTAAATTGATATCAAACTACGCAGTAAAATAAACTATGGATCCAGTTCAGGTTGATTTGTATGGTAGGTTTTATCACTGTAGTTTGTTCCTTGACATTTTCCAGACAATTGCTATGTGATAATACCCTTGGGAAAGGTAGGAATCCTCTTCTTCTCCCCCCACAAGCTATGGGTAAATAGCAGGACATCTCGGGTTCTATAGCTTTGGATAGAAACTGGTCTACCGCAGAAAGAAATGGCAACCTACTGCGGGGAAAAATAAATCTGCCTCGTCAGTCATGTATCGAAAGATACATGATCGCCTAAGCGTGTAACACGCATGGCACATAACTGACTGACTGACAGTTTAATGTGACTGTACATGTACAATAAATTTTAAATTTTAGTGGGTAATATTTTGACAATTTTTGTAACTCATGATGATGTCACCCAAGAAACTGGTTGCTACTAAGAAGAGGGGAAAATATCCGTGCAAATGAAGGAAGGGATTATTTAGAAGCATGAAGAAGGTACCCGTGTTTCTGACCTTGCCAATCTATACGGACGTTCAGCATCAACAATTTGCATTATCCTAAAGAACAAGATAGAAATAAAAAAAAGGGAGTTAGCATAATTACCAATCATTGTCCAAAAACCCAAGAAGATGTTGAGAAGCTGTTGTTGGTATGAATGAATGAGAAAAGCAGCTACGAAGTGATTCTGTGTCTGAAGATATGACATGTGCAAAGGCAAGGGCCCTGTACGTGGATCTTAGCAGAAAAATACCAGCCACGTCTTCTGAAGACGAAAATGTATTTAAGGCAAGCCGAGGATGGTTTGAAAAATTTATAAAGAGAACTGGCATCCACAGTTTAGTGGGACATGGAGAGTCTGCGAGCTCCGATAAAGCTGCCTTGTTTCAGAGGTATTTTAAAGTGACCGAAAATACAAACCTGACCCTAAGAGAATCTTGGAAGGATCACTTCAATATCGCAAATTACTTAAATCTCATTGATAAAGCCTGGGAAGTAGTCACAGTAATATATTTATTTACATTATTTGTGTATAATCTTTAAAAAGTACTTCAATTGTGCATAAAATAGATTTTTATTGATTTTGATATCAATATTTTTGGGGATTGGAACGAATTTAATTTCTATTTTTTAAATGGGGAAAATTGTTTCGACATATGAAATTTCCAGTTACGAATCCACTCCTGGAACGGATTAAATTCGTAGGTCGAGGTTTCACTGTATATATATAATTGATGTAAGTAAAAGGTTTGTCACTTAGCTGATTGATGTTACCTTCAGCATCCTCACTCCAGAGTTTCGTAGACAGACCTGTTCGTCCACTCGTCTGGGGGTATCAGCAATTGACTGCTTATACTTCACGATTTTTCTTTTTTATATACACTTATTGGTGCAAGTTCTTTGTGCGTGTGTGTATGTGTGTGTGCGCGCGCGCGTGTCCATGCGCCCGCATGGCCATGCGCCCGTCTGCGTGGATGTGCGTACGTGTAGGGTATCGTGATTATTTGTCCTTTTCTTCGTTTTTTTAATATACACACCTCACCTCAGTTCTTTCCTCTTTTCTTTCAATTGTAGCTATTTGTTGTTCTTTAATTTCCCGTTATATTTCCTCGACATGTTCTTTTTCATTTTTGAGCGCTCTCGTCTTTTCTTTAGTGACGAAAATTCTATTTCATTTTTTATATAAATAACTGATTTTAATGTATAAATGATAAAGTAGCTATTTATATATGTCTTCACTTGGCTATTATTTCGTTTTCTTATTTGGTTCGGTGGTATCTTCAGTTGAGCACTGTTAAAATATTGATTATAGGGAGTTAGGTTTATAATTAAGTTTTTATTTATTATTGTCTGAATTTGTGTGCATATGTCTGTATTTATACGCTTGCGCACACGTACACACACATATATGCATATACGCATATAGATGTACACACGCGACATATATACACATATAAACGCGCGTATACAAGCACATGTAGACTTGTCCGTGCGTTGTCATTAATAAAGTAGTCCTTAAAAATGGTAGTTATTTTTAGGGTATTAATTATGGTTGGTTGGGTTTATGGAGTATTATTTGTTTTTTGTTTTTTACTGTTTGTATATATATATATATATATATATATATATATATATATATATATATATAGTGTATACAGTATATACTCCTGTATACTCACGCACACACGTACATATTTTAAATAGTGAATATGTAGTAAACTTAATATTTGCTTATATCATATGTTATCCTTTATCTAATGTTTCATTTTTATTTAATGGTTAGTTGTTTATTTATTTGGGTGTTATATTTTAAAAGATTAATTATGGGAGGTTAGGTTTGTTCGTTTGTAGTCGTTTGTTTGTTTTTTTTTTGTGTGTGTGTGTGTGTGTGTGTGTGTGTGTGTGTGTGTGTGTGTGTGTGTGCCTGTGTATGGATATATTTATATGTACATACACACACGAGTATAGATGTTTATATTTAGTAATTGTTCGTTTATTTATTTATAAATATTTTTAAAAGTTTAAATTATATTTATTTCATTTATTTATTTATTTAAAGTTTACATATTTATTTTATTTATTTGTTTATTTTGAATTAGAGCTTACATTTACCCATTATTTCAGTTTTGTTGTTTAAGAGTTTATTTTGTTTGTTAAAACTAATTATTGCTAATTTTCCTCTACTATATGAGGCTACTCATTTTATAATTTCACATTTGAATTTGGTGGGATATAGTTTTTTGGGCTCCATATGTATTTTGATAGGGCTGTATTGTTTGTGTATGTTTTTGTTTCGAATGACATTTTGTAATATCTTTAAAAAAGATTTTGTGGCTCTTATGTAAATTTTTTCGTTTGTATTAATGTTATTATTTACGATGGCTATATATATATATATATATATATATATATATATATATATATATATTCATACACGTTTCATTAAATAATATATTGACAAGTGTTGTCTATTTATTTTATGTAAATTTTTTTCGTAACATCTGATAAATTTAATAACATTATCGTTGAACGAAGAAAGAAATTCACAATATTGATCCATATTTTTTTTTAAATACAATCTAAGCTTTCGGCTTACTTAAGCCATTATCAAAGATGTCAATTACAACATATTAAACAATATAATTTTTCTTTTGCTATTTCAATTTGCCTTTTCACAAGGCTACATTTCCAAGTATTGATAGTATTGTGGATCGTGTAATTTAACTTGTCTGTATTATTTAATGAAACGTGTATGAATGAAAAGATGCTGTCTAAATACACACATTCACTTACGTGCTAAGATATGAATCCATCTCTTCACCCCCAGATATTGATGAATAGGTGAACGGTCTAGGAAAATGACAACTCTGAATTTAAAACCCGCAGAGTATCTTTTGGGGACCGTGTGGCATACTGTGCACTAGTTCCCTGTATTCGACTCTTCCAAAAAGTGTGGTTGATGTAGGCCTCCCTGTTGAGTCTGAGGCACTGGCCAACAAATTCGGAGGTTCTTTTCCTATCAGAAGGATCAAAGTATGTTTTCTGAGCGGCCGAACCTTCGTAATCACCATTAGACTCATTCAAGTTTTTCCGAATCTTCTGCACTGTCCTCAGATTGACACCCAAACACTTTGAAATGTTCTGTCGTGGTGAATTGTGTCATGATACTCTTTTTCTCGCAGAATTCGGAAATTAGCCCTTTTAATCTTAGTTGTTCTCGTTCTACTTCTCATGTCTAGGGATTTCTAGTCTAGTTCTTATTTTTAGTCCTGCTCAGTTATTTCTCGCGTGGCAACCACTGAATCCAAGTACGCACAGCCCAGTGATTGAACTCACAGTCAGCAAATTCACGAACCAATGCTTTAATCCACTAGTCTACTGCCGCGTGGGACAATTCTCAGTAGAGAACATGTAGCTTTAAACCTAACCTTCCTGCTGATAAGTGTTGCTGATGTCATGTTTAACTGCACTCTCCGAAGCTTTTCACTTTTGTTACAACGGCTGTTGAAAACTTGTTGTCATTTGCTTTTCTTTCTTTATTATGCCCGCCACCCCACCCCGCTAATAAAGATATAGTGAAATAATGGTTGAATAAAGTCGTGCTTCCAAAAGATTGATGTTTTGGTATGTGATCAATCGTTGAATGTATTCTGATGAACACAAATTGTTGTAGCATAACTAAGGACGATAATGAGTATGTTCCCATTCACATAAATACAGTAGTAAATACTGTATATTGATCTGCAGTTGGAGATTCATTGTGGAAGTCACTTGACTCACTTCTAGCAGTTGACTACTTCTTCTGCGCGCCGCTGGTGAATCTTATATGTGTTGTTCTTGTCCTAAGTATTATCGGTCATTACCAGCCTTAGTGTGATTATTCTATTCAGTAAGCTTCTCTGGGTTACAACACAAATTGACTATTTTGAAAACCTCTCGCGGGCAACATTGGGTAGCTTCGAGGACCTAGAAGGCTCACGGACCTCGAAGGCTCACGGGCCTCGTGCGGTTCACAGGCCTCTTTCGGCTCACGGGCCGCATTTTCTCCCGGCCTGATGTAAATTCATGCTAAAGATTTTGCTGTCTCATCCACCAATTCAGAACAAACATTTTTTTTTCTGCTTTCGTTATCATCTATAGATATTCTTGAATCGCTTCCATCCAATTCGCTGCCAGTCTAATGAGACTCTGAACAAATAAATTTACCATGAGATATATCTTATCAGCTGCGCCTTTGGTGGCGAAGTAATAAAAGTAATATAAAACGTCAGTTCAATCGTACGTTGAGTTCATATAGCCTGTGTCTAATGGATTCAATTTAATTTGCAGAACCTGGCTTACAATAATATTGGTTCCCATGGTCTGGCTTGCATCAGTCGCGTCTTTAAGAATAACATATCTATTTCAAAACTAAATCTCTCAGGTAAAGTATCTGGCTTACAACAAAGCCAAAAGTCTTTTTGCAATATGACAACAGTTGAACATTGACATTAACGCTTCATTTTACAGTTTATTTTTTTGTTTATAAACTATCATTGAAGTTGATGGGCTTACCAAATATATGTAGCTGGCTGTGGTAGGTAGGAAGAAAATGAGTAAATACTGACACCGAGGTTCGAGCGTGACACTCTGGACTTATGAATATATGCTTTCCGTCAGGCATATAAATAGCGATGTCAGGCTACTGACTGAAGTGATTATTGAGTGACTATTGAGTGGAACTATTCAGTTGAATTAGAGTGAATTATTGTGAGTCGATGTTTTGGGTTTTGATTTAGGTTCTGAAACGAAACTTCAGCAAAAGCAGTTGTATTTCTATAGAAGTTATTTTTAATGCAATTTTATTTCTATAGATTTCTGTGATCAGGAACTCAAGACTTCAATATTAAGATAAAAAGAGTATTTAGTTACAACCACCAATAAATACTTAACAAGAACAAAGAGGTAAAAGTCAACCAAAGATAATTAACCATTTCAGTGAATGTCTTGTTAGTAGCGTGACTCGGTTTAATGTCCGGTAAATCCTAAATCAAAAACCCAAATCATCGACGCACAATAATTCACACTAATTCGACTGGATAGTTCCACTCAATAGTCACTCAATAATCACTCAGTAATCACTGCAGTCAGTAGCCTGACACTGTTTATTTATACACCTGGTGGAAAACATATTCATAAGTCCAGAGTGTCGGTAGTTACTCATTTTCTTCCTATATGACAATAATGTAAATTCATTGATAATGATTTACTATAGAATACGTGTAAATGTAATTCTGATGCTTTATTATAGAAGTTTATAGAAAATAAAAGAAAGAAAAAAGAATGCGTCTCTCGCTAGTCAGGAATTAATGCTCGCTTTACTAAAAACACAGTTTTTATTTGTATAATGTAAATACATTGCAAATGAATTCATTACAGTATGAATTGAAAATCAGGAGATTGTTAATGATCAAGAATGAATGCAAGCATTACTGACAGAATAGGGCTGTTAATGTGTAATTCATTTCAGCCTTACAAATGTTTTGCTATAGAAATACATTATAAATGGTTTCATTATAGAAATGCACTGAACTGAGAACCAGGCTATTAATATAAATGCATTACTAATTATTTTATCTTAGCATGACATGATTTTATTATAGAAATGCACTGAAAATAAGAAAGGAAAGAATTGTCTATAATTAGTGAACAATGCATTTTTTACTAGCAGAAAATTAAAGCTAATATATAAACGTATTACAAATGATTTTACAATAGAAATTCATTGAATATCAGGAAGAAAGGGTTTATAAGTACACTATTTACATTATTCGGACTATTGTCCTCATCTTTGTCGCCATGTTTATCACAACGCTCCAGCAATCTTCAGGTGGTTGGAATGTCGAACTGAACCCTTTATTTCGCTCACTGGGGTTGACTGTTCTAGTTCCACGTGCAATGTCTAATGGATGTCAGTTATTTCTTGTTAATTCCCCTCTCCAAGATCTCCACCGCCTTAACAAGGTATTGAACGGACATACTTTGGGTCCTGTCACTGGACCTAACTAACGCCTTTATCCACTGTGCTATGTGTCCTTGTGTATGAATTTCTGGGTATTATAAACCTAATGTCTTCAGCCTCATTTTTTACCAGTGCTCATATTGCAAATTTTGCTGTTATCATTGCATGTTCTTTACCCAAGCTCATATTGCAATTTTTGTTGTTATTATCACTTTTCTCTGGCACTCCGTATTACTGGTTCCCATATTGTATTCATTTTTATGCTTAGACGGCTCAGGAGATTTTTGTGGCCGGAGAAAACAACGGCCGAAATGTTTTGAAACATGGCGACAAAGTTGAGGACAATAAACTGAATATTGTAAATAGTGTACATAATATCTCATCTCAGAAATATAGACAGATACTGAAAGGCCGAAATGTTGTAATAAATATGGCAACAAAGATAAGGACAATAGTCCGAATAATGTAAATAGTGTACATAATACCTCATGTCAGAAATATAGACAGATACTGAAGGGCTGAAACGTTGTAATAAATATGGCAACAAAATGAGGACAATAGTCCGAATAATGTAAATAGTGTACATAATACCTCATCTCAGAAATATAGACAGATAATGAAAGGCCGAAACGTTGTAATAAATATGGCGACAAAGATGAGGACAATAGTCCGAATAATGTAAATAGTGTACATAATACCTCATCGCAGAAATATAGACAGATACTGAAGGTTTTATAAGTGCTGAGGATAAGGGTTATTGTTTGTAAATATTGTTTTATTAATGTCCCCATTCTTTTAATTGTGATATTTACTTAATTAGATGAATGGGGTCAATGATTGAATGGTTATGAATCCCAAAAAGGAATCTGCAATAAAAAGTATTTTATGTTTTCTGCTTTCTTTCCTTCTTAGGGAATGGACTTGGTGATGCAAATACAAATTGTCTAGCGTATCTATTTGTAAGTACCCGGATGTTTCCTTTTATTTCACTTATTTTTCGTTTCTTTATTTATTTAATTTTTTGTCAATTAAAATTATTTTTCACGGAGATTATGGCAACCTGAACTCTTTAAATCTGAAGAGTTCCATCGTTTTGGGTGTATTTCGATGGACACAGCGGTTGGTAAGTGAGGCGGATATCAAAGATATAAGCAAGAGAAATTTGATAACAAATTTTTTTTTTGACTATATGGAATTTTCCACCCAAAAGCATTCAAAATCAGGGGGTAATATCGCAAATTAAGAATGAAAAATCAAGAATTAGTCAAGTTCGTCGAGTCGCCTCCCCTGACTCGAAATAGCGAATAAAGAACCCGTGGGAAATTATAAGATTTCCATCGAAAGGAAAACATTGCAACAAGACGGATCAGTCGATAACTTCATATAGCTCGAAGACTCTGGTCAGTCAAGTGATTGCTTTTAGACTTAAAAGCGATTCACCAATTTTTTTTTTTCAAATTTGGCGAAAATATCAGGCGAGAAAATTTCTTTTTATGGAAATTTATTTTGAGCCCTGCGTTCCTGAACAATTTTAACCCTTCCGCCTGATCTCCTGAGTCAAAATTCGCAAATAATTGCTATGTAATGTTTCACGGTAGATATAAAAATAGTTACAAGTTAACCCTTTAAGCCCTGCGTTCCTGAACAATTTTAACCCTTCTGCCTGAGCTCCTGAGTCAAAATTCACAAATAATTGCTATGTAATGTTTCACGGTAGATATAAAAATAGTTACAAATTAACCCTTTGAGCCCTACATTCCTGAACAATTTTAACCCTTCTGCCTGATCTCCTGAGTCAAAATTCACAAATAATTGCTATGTAATGTTTCACGGTAGATATAAAAATGGTTACAAGTTAACCCTTTGAGCCCTACGTTCCTGAACATTTTTAAAACTTCTACCTGAGCTCCGAGTCAAAATTCACGAATAATTGGTATGTAATGTTTCATGGTAGATATAAAAATAGTTACAAGTTAACCCTTTGAGCCCTATGTTCCTGAACAATTTTAACCCTTCTGCCTGATCTCCTGAGTCAAAATTCACAAATAATTGGTATGTAATGTTTCATGGTAGATATAAAAATAGTTACAAGTTAACCCTTTGAGCCCTACGTTCCTGAACAATTTTAAAACTTCTACCTGAGCTCCGAATCAAAATTCACAAATAATTGGTATGTAATGTTTCATGGTAGATATAAAAATAGTTACAAGTTAACCCTTTGAGCCCTACGTTCCTGAACAATTTTAACCCTTCTGCCTGATCTCCGAGTCAAAATTCGCAAATAATTGGTATGTAATGTTTCATGGTAGATATAAAAATAGTTACAAGTTAACCCTTTGAGCCCTACGTTCCTGAACAATTTTAACCCTTCTGCCTGATCTCCCAGTCAAAATTCGCAAATAATTGGTATGTAATGTTTCATGGTAGATATAAAAATAGTTACAAGTTAACCTTTTGAGCCCTATGTTCCTGAACTATTTTAACCCTTCTGCCTGATCTCCGAGTCAAAATTCGCAAATAATTGGTATGTAATGTTTCATGGTAGATATAAAAATAGTTACAAGTTAACCTTTTGAGCCCTATGTTCCTGAACTATTTTAACCCTTCTGCCTGATCTCCTGAGTCAAAATTCACAAATAATTGCTATGTAATGTTTCACGGTAGATATAAAAATAGTTACAAGTGTTTACCCACCGTTCAACCAGTGACTGGGCATTAAGCCATTTTTCTCTTCCACTGTTCAACCGGTGGCTGGGCATTACGTCATTTTTTCTACCACCGGTAAATCGGTGGTCAGGACTCAAAGGATTAAGACTACTTCCTCTTCTGGTTTTGATTTCTCCGGATAAACCTGCATTTTCTTTTGATAATTATTTTTTAAATTTTATTATTAGAATTACCGAAAATACATATTAGATTAAGCCAATATTGTATACGACGTGCTTCGGATTAATACGACTATGTTTAGATGGGTATAGATCTTGACAGAAATTATATTTCAGGTTATTTATCATCAGGGAGAAGTTTCAAGTTACTGAAAGTAAACATTTCTTTGATATTCTGTATCCTGAAGTTATGATTTTGACAAGAGATGTTTTAGGTCTTTTTAAAAATTCGATAAACGAACTGAGATCCCGCGGGAAAACAATCTCATAGAATTTGGATAAAAAAAACTCCTAATAAAATGCCAAACCAGCTAAATTCAACCTTCATAAGTTAAAAGTTTCTCTGCTGTTATAAATATACAGCAACCTGTATAATACCAACTGAAATGACAAAAGTACGCAGATGTAGGCTTTAAGAAAGCTTTATTCAACTGAGAATACGCGTATAGTGACCTTTTATAGTCCCAGTAAACAGAAATAGCTCTCTCAAAGAGGAGAGTAACAAAACTAGAGGAAACTGAAAATTGGCGTTAGAAATTTCCTAACACGAAAACACCAACGCCAAGATGATGCAACAGTACGATGCAACAATATTTCTCATTTCGAATATTTTCTTCTTTTTGTTTTGTATTTTTTATAGCAACACCCTTTTCTCAAGGAACTTCATTTATCGCGGAACGATTTTGAAGACAACACCGCAAAAATTATCGGTGATCAATTGGGTATGTAAAAACAATTATAATCACTATTTTCTGCTTAGTTTGACCCAAGGCCACAACAGTGGAGCACTCAGTAATTAAAAAACTAACGAATTACATAAAAAAACGAGTTTGCTAAACCCCACTCAGTGGTAGGCGCCCATTTGATATGTACTAAGTTTAGCTTAACCTAGCACAAGACTACAATAACGGGGCACCAGAAATGGACCAAGTGATGGGCTGGAGGTTGTGGGGAAGGAGCAATTAACATCTGGGTGTAATTATGAAGGTGTGTAAATTTTCCACTGGCCTGTCAATTAATAATAAATGCACTCTCTCTTGGGATGCAATGCAACGGCCCCAGGTTAAGTTTTTTTTTATTATACAGTGTAACCCGGATATAAGAGAGTTGTCGGGACCGGAGAAGTCTCTTATATCCGGGTTTCTCTTATATCCGGGTTGGGTCTATTTTGTTTAGGTAAGTATGGGCTCTAATTTGGAACCAGAGAAAATCTCTCTTATATCCGGGTTTCTCTTATATCAGGGTCTCTTATATCCGGGTTACACTGTAATAATTATATTTTTTTTTATTCAACCAATATAAGTTTTGAGAGCCACTCCAGATAAAAGATTACTGTTAAAGTGGTTATGATGAACGTGGAATGATATGAGTGAAAGAGGAGGTGGCAGAAAGTGAAGATTATGACGATAAAGAGGATAGGTAACGACTGACCGTTGACTTGAAGGGGTTAAAATTGTAGGGTCCACAGAAACATCTACGCACGAGCCTGTTTCTTAAAGTAGCAGTTTATGGAGAAAAAAAAAGTTTTTCTGAGTGGAATTTTCGGTAAATTTGCTTTTTAACACCCAAACGCCCGCGCGCTAAATATCTCTTAAAATTTTCCCAAATCGTCACAATTCCGTATGAATGTACATTCTGAACTTGAATTAACGATTAAATTATGAAGACACCTACCGTTTTTTGGAGTTATCGACAAGAAAAAAAATCGAACTTCTTGTTGGTCATTCGTCCCCCATTACTACCATAATGTTCACTGATTCACTTCGGAGTACTTCTGTTGGCGCAATCATAAAATTTGGCCTATTTACTTCTTTTACAGCTATATCTCTTTTTAAAATCACTACGCATTGTCGTAAAGTAATTTTTTTATTAGTGTAGTTTTATTTATAACAGAAAACTTTAAACAAAAACAAATTAAATAATAGAATTAAACTTTTTTTTCTGTGTAGAATAGCAATGACAAATTAAAAGAACAAATTAAATAATACAATAAAGCATTTTTTTTATTTTAAAATTGAAAATAAAACAAACAATAATTAATGCGCAAACTTGGTAAAGTAGAAACGAAATAAGGGTTGATTGCATTATTTAACATTTTTTTAAAATTTGTCCCCTTTTCTATACAGAAAGAAAACCCTACTCCTAACCCTAACACCTAATCCTAAACTCAGTGGCGTAGCTAGAGTAAACGTCACCCGGGGCGGTCCGCTCAAATGTCACCCCAATGACCCCGATTCACCCTATGCTGAATGGTTAGCTGTAGCTAAATTTTCATACATGCTCTACCTCTACTTTACTCTACTGACCGGTACGTTACTGTTTACATGTATGATCCAAGACAAAATTCAACACCACAAAATAATCAGTTCAAATCAAAAGATTTTTAAAATGCAACTGTTCACTTTCAGAACAACTAAATACAAAACACGGCAATACACAAAAGAATGACATTCGATACTATGGTCTTAGAATGAATGTTTTCTTGTTTCATTGTGGCAAACTGGTCAATGACATCGTCAAAATCTGTTTGTCTTGTAAGCTCATTTTCAATGGACAACACAGCCAGATCCGACAGTCTCGACTGGCTCATGGTTGACGTAATTTTCTGTTGTTTATTTTCCGGTGTCCAATGTTCCGTTGCATCATTTTCTGGGTACCATTTAATTATCAATGATGTTTGAAAGTATTTTTCTTGACAAAAATGTTCTATTTAATTTTTAAGCATTTTTCGGAACATTGTAAATCAACTGCATTCTTTTAAAGGTTACCTAGAGAATTTATGCAAAGTTTATTTTTTGTTTTTCTTTATATAACTAAAATAAATTTACATCGTATTTTGATGTTATTATAATTTTAGTTTTAGTGACAATTTAAAAACAATAAATATTTATCATTAGTACCAATAATGGAAAATTAAGTTAAAAATTTGAAAGAATCGTTTTTGGAATCGGAAAATAGGCACAAATTTTTCCGAATCCGATACCCCAAAAAGTTCCGATTTTTCCGATTCTCGATTCCGATTCCGATTAATCGTCCCAACACTAGTAGATATATTCAAAAGTATATCGCTCACTCAATGGAAAACTGTATCTCAGCGAATTGATACACAGGCAAGACTGAAATTGTTGCACTTTTGGTTTCGTATTTCGCTTTGTTGTTATTAATGGTGCAGAGTTAAAACACCATATCATCCGATAAAATGTTACAACAATGTCTCTTGTTAGTAACCAAGATTGTAGCAACTGAAACACATGAAAGCTGAAAACATTGCTATTTTTCCTACTCACAAATTTCCCGACAATTTATTAGAAAATTTCTGACGGGGGGACAAAACTGGGGGGTTCATAAATTATTTCTGGGGGTCATATGCCCACCTGCGAAACCCTGTGTCTGCACCACTGTTTTCAGACTATTTTTGGCACCTTAGACTGGTTGATAAATTTTGTTGGGGGTGACATTGTGTCACCCCCTCCTGTGCTGGTACCTTGGGCGGTCCGCCCCGCTCGCCCCCTTAGCTACGCCACTGCCTAAACTTAACCCATAAACATAACACTTTGTAAAAAGCATGATTATGTACAAAATAAAATTACAAAATAAAAAAATTCTAGAAACGAAATAAGAGTTTATTGTATTATTTAATTTTTTTTTTCAATTTGTCTGCTTTTAATTAAAAAAATGGTTTATTGTATTATTTAATTTGTTCTTTTAGTTTGTCATTGCTATTCTACACGAAAAAAGGTTCTATTGTATTATTTAATTTGATTTTGTTATAAATAAAACTACACTTACCAAAAAAAAGAAAAAAAAAGAAAAGAAAATTACATTTCTTTATCGTAGTGCGTAGTGATTTTTTTCACCGAAAGTCTGTAAAAGAAGTAAATAGGCCAAAATTTCTGATTACGCCAACGAAAGTACTACGCATTGAATCAGTGAACATAATGGCAGTAATGGGGGACGAATGACCAACAAGAAGTCCGATTTTTTCTTGTCGATAACTCTAAAACGGTTGTTTTTTTTCATAATTTAATTGTTAATTCGAGTTCAGCATGTACATATACACGGAATTATGACGATTTGGGAACATTTTAAGAGATATTTAGCGCACGGGCGTTTGGGCGTTAAAAAGCAAATTTACCGAATTTTCTCCTTAAATTTGAAATACGGGGGAAATGAGGGTGATTCGACACTGTGGAATGAGAGATTTGCTTTTCGCGGTTTGTCAACCTTTTGCATGTAATTTAAAGTCAGATTATATTTTTAGATTGAAAGAATTTATTTTTGGAGATAATAATGATTCACTAATACAAGTCCTACTAATTAACCCATAGATAGGGGAGCGAAAAGTGTTCAACAATTCCTTCATTCGTCATTTATTTATTGACTTCGCCACTGTTTATTATAATAATAACTGAATGTCGTTGAGTTAAAATTAGAAACGTTTACATATCAGAGTCATTTCCAATAAGTTTAATAATGTTAACAATTATATTTTTTAAGACCAAGACACTACCCGGTGTGGAAAAGTTAAAAACAGGAACATTCCTAAGGAAGGAGAACAGAGGAAGAGTAATCATGAGGGCATGAGATAGTGATTGACGTTGCATTTAAATTTTTGCAGATTGAAGTTGGCTGGAAAGCACGAAGCCGGGAGGAAGTTCCACAAGTGCGAAGTGCGAGAAAAGTAACTGTTAGCATAGAATTTACAAATATCTTCGCTTCTATAAAGAATACAGGAATAAATTATTCATCGAAACTTTTCTAGGAACATATTAAATCAGAATCTATATTTGGGTTTAACTATTGTAGCTTTGGAGTGTAAGCCGGACACACATACAAATAGACGAATACCCTTTAGTATAGAATAGATTATCTTCATATGTGACACTGAAATTCTCAGGTGCATTGGTATAGCGAAAATGCCTTCCAAAAGCTAAGCAAAGTATTAAGAAGCAGGAAAATTTCGTTAGAAACAAAGAAAAAACTACTGAGCTGTTACTTAATATCAGTCCTCCTATATAGCAGTGAATGCTAGACAATCTCCACAGAAGAGATTTGAAGCAACAGAAATGTGGTTCTGTAGAAAGAATATCATGGAGAAAATGGAAACAAAAAGGACTCTTATATTTAACACCAGGAAGAGACAGTTGGAATTTCTAGGGTGCATAATTAGGAAAGAAGGCTTGGAAATGTGATACTCACTAGACAGATTGAAGGCAAGAGGAAAACAACGCATAACCTACCTAGCAAACTTGAGTAAATGGATGACAGAGCAATGTTTAAGAGAGAAAAAAGACAAAATTTATTAAGAGCTACAAATGACAGGAAATTGTTGACAGTCATGATCGCCAACGTTCTGAGAGAAACGGCACATAGAAGAAGAAGTATGTTATCATTAAAACGGATGAAAGTCAGCTTTAAATAAATCAGTGTTATTGGTGAAAATGTATTTATTTCTCTATTGGATCATGTTATTTAAGTCATGGCAATTATGTGTGAAAAATAATATCGCCCAAATGTCCGTCGGCAGCACACCTCAACTCGATGGTCAAAATTTTTGATGACGTCTCTGCATAGTTGCTTCTGGATCTCACCAATATGCCTTATTATCTCATCCTTCAGCTGTTGAATTATTATTGGCTTGTTTGCATAGACCTTACTTTTGAAATGACCCCAAAGGAAGAAATCTAAAGTCGTCAAGTCGCGCGATCGTTGTGACCAATTGACTTCGCTGTTTCGAGAGATGATGCGATGACCTGGGAGCTTCTCGTTCAAATTCTTTTTGAACGTCCATTTTCGTAATAGGCTTCGATAACTTTAACACGTTGTTTGATTGTTAATCTTTCCATGGTTGTAATTGCAAAAGACTTAAGTTGTTAAATCTGAAAGAAAAAGAAAAAAAAATCATTAGACGCTTAAACTTAATTCACATTTTAAATCGGTCCGTTATTGGAACACCCTTTACAAGATTAAAACATATACCCTTGTCCAAATTAATTGAAACAGCCTCTTTAGTTTCCTTTCTTTCACTATACGGTCAGTTTTAGACCCACTGGAGTGACAGGGTGTAATCGATATCTATTTTTTTCCTTAGATTAGGTCATTTGACGTACTGTGCAGTAATATAACATTTTTTCGGGGTGTATGATGAAATTTGTTTGACTTTGAAAAATATTGTGTCATCCGTGATCGCATCAGATTTTCATCACGCCTGGACACTATTGTCTCGACTGTCGATTAGTTGTCCTACGGCCATTATCTGCGATAGACGTTACTCCAAGGAAGCGTGCGAAAATCGTAACGCTGCACGAACACAATGGTAAGCTTTACCAGTGAGCAAATCAAAGTACTATCGACTGGCCCGGAAACTCTCCTGATTTAAATCCAATCGAGAATCTGTGGTCAATCTGCAAGGAATGACTTCGTGGAATGGACATACGAAGTACTAATAAGTGCACTAGGTCATGTTTCATTGGAAAAATATGAAAAGAAGTAAACATTAACGAAATTATTCGTTTTCTTTCAATTAATTTGTACAAGGGTGTACATACACGCGGACAGACAGACAGACAGACATATAGAACGGGTGGCGTCGTTTAAAATCAAATGCCGAAATTAAAGGGATTGATACACATTAGCCGGCAAGAAAAAAATAAAACTGTCAAATAAATTTAAATTTAATTTATAACAAATCCGAGGTTTTCCCGTTTCTTCCTGGTAGCCTAGAAAATCAGCCCTTGCGATCCATCTTGCCCGTATATAAAAAAAAAATTTATTATTATTATTTCCTCGGGTTTAGAGACCTAATATCAGAGATGGTTTCATGACATTTTCCACTGATTATTTTATAAAAACCAAAAAAATAAAAAATAAAATAAAAAGGAACAAAAAAACAAAAACAAAAACAAAACAAAACCTAAGATCACACACACTTTACATAGATAAAGCCCTTCGTAATGTGTGGGATGTACTTGTGAGTACAATTTTTTTGTTGTCTTTCTTTAAGGCATAGAATCCCTTCAATGAGTCTATCAGAACCTTTTCCAATCAATCCGAGGTTCCAACTACAACTGGAATTATCGATGTTAGAGCTTTCTAATTCAAGCTCCTTGTATTTTGTGTTTTTTTAAAGATCTTCAAAGATACATTACAATCTGCAGGGACGGTCATATCAATAAGAAAGCAAATTCTGCTTTTTGGTCTTTGATCACGATTTCTGCGCAGTTAGCTTTGATTGTTCTCTCTCTGTGTATTGTAATTATTATTATTATTATTTTTATTTTCTTTGATTTATGGCGTTTACACATTTCTTTCCGGGTCCCGCCCAGGAACCTTAGGTTAGAAATGGCGTCATGACACTTTCCACTGACAAAAAAAAAAAAAAGAATTAAATTACATAGATAAAGCCATTCGTAAGGTGTGGGCTGTACTTGTCAGAACAATTTTTTGTATCTCCTTGAGGCATGGACTTCCAGGAATCCCTTCAATTAGTCTACTGCAATCTTTTCCAACCAGTCCTAGGGCTCCAACTACAACAGGGATTGTTGATGTTCCCATATGCCACATTTTCGAGATTTCTATTTCAAGGTCCTTGTACTTTGACAACTTTTTGAATATCTTCAAAGATACATTGCAGTCAACAGGGACTGCCATATCAATAAGGAGGCATCGTTTTTGTTTGTGGTCTTTAATAACAATATCTGGCCGGTTGGCCTTGATTGTTCTGTCAGTGTGTATTGTGTAGTCCCATAGAATTGTAACAGGTCCTATCTCCGTAACCGGGTCTGGGTGGTGTTCATACCAGTTTCTTTCAGTTTCCTTCCCGTAGAAGTTGCAGATTTTCCAGTACAGATATTGGCCCACTCTGTCATGTCGGGTTTTATATTTAGTGGGTGCCAATACCGTACAACCTGATACAAGATGATCAATCGTTTCTGGATATTTATCACAAAATCTGCATTTTGGGCTGACACAATATTTTAGTATATGTGCTTGATAATTCCTAGTTAGCAAGCATTGGTCCTGCGCAGCAAGGATAAAACCTTCAGTTTCCGCTTTCAACCCTGCACTACGTAGCCACTGATGGGTACGGGTTTTGTCTACGTCAGCTTGTTTGGTACGGGCAGAGTATTGGCCATGAAGCGGTTTATCTTGCCATCGCTTCTGTAGCTGGTCGGTTGCATTCGTCTTTGCTGTCTTTTTTAGGTATTTTGCAGTTTCAGCCGGTGTATTGTGCTGTAGTTGCATCTCTACGCCCATTTGAAACTCCATTTTGAATTTGTTTATTATTATTATTATTATTATTATTATTATAACTGCCAGTCTTCATTAAAAATTCTCGCTGCTGCACGTAACTTCACAAACCTGGATCTCATTCCACAAAACCTGAAACACCATCCATTATAATAAGTTATTTGTTTATTTATTGTTCTTTTCAGCATAAAAAGTTAAACTTAAAATACATTGCACAGGGTAAAATTAAATTAAGGTTAAAAAATAAAAGTAATTGTATAAAAGACATTGCACGCGTCACTAGCTCATGCCAAGGCGCCAAGCGATTTTGATAGTTTAATTAAGAGACTTTTCTTTCAGAGTTTAGAAAATGACTAATATTTTTATCGCCATGTTAATTTAAACATTGTAGGAAACAATGAGACGCTGGAGATATTGGACATAAGTTGGAATCATTTTCGTCATCGCGGTGCTGAAGGAATTGCAAAAGGATTAAAAGTAAGTTCAATACAATTAATACTTCAACCTCTATTAGAGTCTTAAGTGAATCTGGCCGGTTGTGTTATGGGTCGGGTTCCGACGTCAGATGAAATACTTAACAACTAAAACGACATGTATAGGGTGACCCCAAAAAATGGGAACTTTTAACAATCCAATAAAACCAAGAGTGATGGAAGAAAAATATTTTATTCGTAGTAATTGAAACCTTAAAACATGCCATTTAACAAACAATGATGGAATTTTCATTTTTTAAAAATTACGCCATGTAGATGGCGTCCTCCTGTACGAATGCATTCTTGAAATCTGCTGTTGAGATTCCTCATTGACTGCTGCAACATCTCAGCTGGGATACTGTGAATTTCATCTTGAATTCTAAATGGCGAAATGTTTACTTCCTCAAGGTCACTGTCTCGCAGGGTTGCCATTTGCTTATGTCTGGCAATACGCACTTCAAAAATTCCCGTTTTTTTGGGTCACACTGTATAAAGTAATGAACGATCTTTAATTCCGAGCCGCGTAAATATCCTACAGATACCGTTTTCTGAAGAAGCACATGCGTGAATACTACGCCATTTGCAATTTTTTGTTTATTACTGCTGTGTTCCTCGAAGGTTTCACGTGTGCGTTGTATAAGGGGGGTCCACTTTACACTGACACCATGTCATGTTATGCGTCCGGTTCCAACGTCTGATAAACTACTTACAAACAACTAGAACGGCATGTTTAAGGGAATGAGAGATCTTTATTCACAAGCCGCGAACAATATCTTAGATCATCCTTCAGATACCGTTTTCTGAGGGAGCGTACGTATTCTTGCTAGTGGATGCGCACTGCTGATGACTCCCAGATAGGAAAGAAACAGCTGTCCAGTGCTTGCTGCATTCTGTTGAGGATTCTTTTAGACTCGCTGAATTAATTGGATTTGAATTCAAATCACCCCAATAACTTCTTTTATAGTTTTAAGGGATGATATGTTTATGAGTAAAAGTACTCAATATTAGAAATAAAGCATATGTAAATAAATATAAAAATGGACACTGAAGTCAATACCAATTAGCCCGAGGATTGTATTCAAGCATGAAACAAACTGTTGCTGCTTAGTATTTGTAGAATAACAATAATAAAAAGCACGTACCGGCGTAAGAATTCCAACTAGCGTCCAGCTGGCAGACAAAAATAAAGCAGGTTGTAACTTAATACATATCCTGCAAACTGAGAAATCATGCTAGTATTTATATAGTAATACTTCCACCAGGTACCAGCAGCCAATCACAGCCCAAGCAATGGACTATCCCACTTTAGCATAATGAGATGCTCCATTGCACCATAAATAGCTCTGTCTCTATGTTGAATTAGTCTTCACTCAGCTTGCTCCACAACTGAGTGGTTATCTTGACTACGTGATTGTTCGACATGGCGCTGCGAACAGGATCTATGACACCTGAAAATTGGGAACTCTTCTTCATTGAAGCAGGCATATCCACCGACTCGGCCAAAACTCATGCAACAAGGTTTGCGGACGAGAAGCTGACAATCGAGAGCCTTCAAATGCTGGATCGATCTATGCTTAAGGAGCTGGGAGTCACATTAATGGGAGAAGCCCTGTGTATCATTAAGCAGGCTAAGGAATCCACCACCCAGACAACCCGCATTCAGGCACTAGCAGCCAAGCCTCCTCATCTCAATCTCGAGATGACACCACAGCAATTCAGGAAGTTCCGAATTGACTGGGATGTCTTTACCAAGATGACAAATATGCCAAACTCCCAAGCTAATATTCACCTATACAATTGTGCTGATGAGGCTGTGCAAAATGCCATAATCAACACACACCCTGACTTCTTTACCACTGATCCTGATAATCTACTTGACATGGTAGAAGTGTTGGTCACCCAGAGGTCAAGTCCTATTGTCCATCGCCTTGCTTTTGCCTCCATGTCTCAGGATGCTGATGAGCCAATACAAAGTTACCTTGTCCGCCTCAGAGCCGTAGCCGTTGATTGTAACTTTACCTGCCCCTCGTGTGAACATGACCTGTCTGATATATACATCAAGGACCAGATCATCCGTGGAATAGCAAATGACACACTCCAGGCTGACCTACTGGCCAAAGCTGGGGCACTTAAATCCCTTGAACAAAATATCCGTCATGCTGAGGCATTTGAATCAGCATTGCGGGACCAAACCTCAATGGCCAGTGCTTCAGATACAGCTGCTGCTCGGCTATCAACATACCGCAGACAGAAGGGTACACCACAAGCCAACGAGGCGATCCGTACCAGCACCTATTGCAACTGCAATGTTAAACCAAACCACCAGGCTTGCTTAGGTTGTGGCAGCCACCAGCATGGCACCTCAGGAACTGAATCACGCCGGCTAAAATGCCCAGCATGGGGACAAACATGTAGTAATTGTGGGAAGCCCAATCACCTATCGAGGGTATGCCGGGCTAAGAAACCAGCTCAAGCGGTCAGGAAAAGCCTAGAGGCTAATGAAGCCGCCATGGACACACTTATCGCCCACATCACATTCAATCAAACGACAGGCACGTATACGTCTAAAGACACAGGCCAGATAAGGAAATTGATGCATATGTTGTTCCATTTTCGCCAAAACCGGATCCCAGACAAATTAAGAATATCCCCAGAAATCACAGCACTAGGATGACAATCTTTCCTGACAGTGGGGCCACCCATATGTCTCGGGGACTTAAGCACCTTCTGAATATGGGGCTCACTATCGAAAACCTCATTCCATCAAGAAAAGTCGTCCGAGCTGTGGGAGGCTTTACGCTTGTATGTCAGGGTTGGCTCCCCGTGGAATTCATCGTCCAAGGAAGAACAACTAAACAAGCCCTATACATATGCAAAAAGATTCAGCGGCTATACTTCAGCAAAGCAGCCTGTATTGATGTAGGGATACTGTCCAAAGACTTTTGAAGCCAACAACTACAATATTACCCCAAACAACAATGCAACACATGCCCTCGACAAGCACACATAAAAAAATCGGACGTGAGCCCTAAACAATGCAAAGTCGAGGGACAACTTCCAACACGCCCCAAAAACTCCTTTTCTTCCAACAGAACAAAACATTGATAAGCTCAAGAATTGGCTATTAAATCAATTTGCCGAAACGGCGTTCAAGAACAATGGTGAATTCCACCGATGTCTGGCCCCACTGCACATATACACCTCAAAGAAGGAGCAGTCCCCAAAGCAAGACATAACCCAATTCCTGTGCCTTTTTCACTTCAAAGAGCCCGTAAGACAGGCCCTTTGGGAAGATGTGAAAAGGGGTATCATAACCCCAGTACCCGTTGGCATGCCCGCTGATTGGTGTAGCACTATGGTAATTACCGCAAAAAAAAAATGGCAAACCACGAAGAACCATAGACTACCAACACCTGAATTCACAGTGCAAACGGGAAACACACCATACAGGGTCACCATTCCAGCTAGCACTACAAGTGCCACCTAAACAAAAAGAAAACAGTGTTGGATGCTGTTGATGGATATCATTCCATCCCCTTAGATAAAGAGTCCCAGCCACCCACCACCTTCATCACAGAATGGGGAAGGTTCATGTACCTGAGAATGCCACAAGGTTACCTAGCATCTGGCGATGCCTACACCCGAAGATATGATGAAGTAATAAAAGACATCCCCGCAAAGTAAAAATCGTGGATGACACCCTACTCTATGACTCTGACATCGAAGGAGCCTTTTTTCACACCTTCGATTTTCTCCTCCATTGTGCAAAAAACGGCATCGTAATAAATAGAGAAAAATTCCAATTTTGCCAAGACACGGTGCAGTTTGGGGGCCTCAAATAACATCTTCTGGTGTAACCCCTTCTAAATCCATGCTGGAGGCAATATTGAGCTTCCCAATACCAAAGACACTCACCGATGCCAGATCATGGTTTGGGCTGGTCAACCAAGTCGCTTGGGCATATTCACTAAGCCCAGTCATGCTTCCATTTCGTGATCTCGTAAAACGAGACTCACACTTTACATGGAATAAAAGCCTGGAGGATGCATTCCAGCAGTCAAAGAAGGTCATAGTTGACTTAGTCCGAAAAGGCATCGCAACATTTCAAAAAGAAAGAATAACCTGCCTTGCCCCAGATTGGAGCAAAGACGGAATGGGCTTCCTACTTCTGCAGAAGTATTGCTCATGCACCACTGACAAAGCCCCAGTTTGCTGCCCTGAAGGTTGGCGCCTGATATTTGCTGGTAGCAGATTCTGCATTGATGCTGAACGCAGATATGCACCTATTGAAGGCGAAGCAGCAGCAATTGCATGGGCATTGGAAAAATGTCGGATTTTTGTAATGGGTTGCCCGAATCTCATAGTGGTTACAGATCATGAACCACTAAAAGGATTATTCGGAGATAGAGACCTTAGTAAAATCCAAAACCCCCGATTATTCAGGTTAAAGGAGAAAACCCTCAGGTACAGATTCACCATTCAGCACTGCCCTGGGAAATGGCACAGAGCCTCCGATGCTGTCTCTCGTAACCCAGCAGACATCTCACAGGCACTCCTAAATGTATTCACTGCTGAACCCTCTCAATCAGACATCATAGAGTCTGACAACATGGATGACTGGGTCAAATCAAAAACCTTATTAGCAACATTCGGTGCAAATGACAACCTGGAGCTCATCTCAGCAGACGTTATCCGTACGGCGGGACGCAGCGACCCGCAATACAAAAAAATTAATAGAAGTAATACAAAACGGATTCCAAAGAACACGCATCCTCACTGCACCTGAAATCCGCGAATATTGGGAAGTGAGGCACCGCCTAAGTGTTGACGACGGGTTAGTGCTCTTAGATCAAAGAATTGTTATCCCCACCTCACAACGCACAAAAAATATTACATAGCCTACATTCTGCACATCAAGGCGAAGTTGGCATGAAGGCACGTGCCAATGAATCTGTTTATTGGCCCGGGATGAATGCTTCAATTCGTAATATTAGAGCAGGTTGTACGTTCTGCTCAAAAATTGCCCTGAGTCAACCAAAAGAGCCAATCAATTTGACACCATCTCCTGATTGGCCATTTCAGCAAATCGTCATGGACATCTTCCATGTTGGAAACCATGGTTACTTAGCATGCGCTGACAGATTAACGGGCTGGCTGAATCTATACCACTTGAGCCACGGAGAAGCTAATGCCTCAAGGATTATTTCGATTTGCCGAGACATATTTCAAACCTACGGCGCTCCTGAGGAACTCAGCAGTGATGGTGGGCCACCCTTCACATCTCTTCCATTCAAGCAATTTTTTGCAAGACTGGGCTGTTAAACAAAGGTTATCATCTGCTGGTTACCCACAATCCAATGGTCGAGCAGAGCTCGCATGTCAAAACAGCCAAGAGAATCGTAAATGGCAACACAGGAGCCCAAGGATCATTGGATAATAACCGTGCAGCAAGAGCCATCCTCCAATACAGGAATACGCCCATTCAAAACATTGGGCTATCCCCTGCTCAACTACTACTCCACCGCCGACTACGTGACTACATACCATCCCACCCAACACTCTATAAGCCACACGCGAATTGGATAACCGCAGCACAAAATCGTGAGATAAGTTTGTCCCGGCGGAACGCTCGTCTCATAGAGCGATACAACAGAACAGCACACACTTTAAACCCCCTTCAAAAAGGACAAATAGTGGCACTACAAAGACCAACAACCCGTCGATGGGACACAACAGGTCAGGTCATTGAAATCCTCCCCAACCACCAATACCGTATCAGAGTTGACGGATCAGGTAGAATTACCTTACGAAATCGCCGATTTCTCAGGAAACTGGATACACCAACAATTCCAGTTCCAAGACCTAGTGCAATAGCTGAGACCCCTACACCAGTGCAACAAACAGTCGACGCTGGAATAACATCAAACACTGCTCAGCCGTTTACAATAACACGGACAAAAACCCCTCGGGCATTGTCCAGACTACTTCCGCACAACCAGCCAGGTTTAAAGGAACTCATCCCTCCCCAAAGGCCACTACCCACACGCGATGGGGGGGAAGGAGATGTAGAATAACAATAATAAAAAGCACGTACCGGCGTAAGAATTCCAACTAGCGTCCAGCTGGCAGACAAAAATAAAGCAGGTTGTAACTTAATACATATCCTGCAAACTGAGAAATCATGCTAGTATTTATATAGTAATACTTCCACTCAGGTACCAGCAGCCAATCACAGCCCAAGCAATGGACTATCCCACTTTAGCATAATGAGATGCTCCATTGCACCATAAATAGCTCTGTCTCTATGTTGAATTAGTCTTCACTCAGCTTGCTCCACAACTGAGTGGTTATCTTGACTACGTGATTGTTCGACAGTATTAACCTCAGTGTACACACACACACACACACACACACACACACACACACACACACACACACACACACACACATATATATATATATATATATATGTGTGTGTGTGTTAATATGTGAAACAGACTGTTGCCAATCGGTGTTGACCTCAGTGTCAACTTTTATATTTACATGAACTCTATCTTTGATATTGAATACTTTTACCCATAAATATTACATACCTTAAAACAATATTATATATATATATAATATATATATATACGCCAACCGAAGAAACACCGGACTTCAGCGTGATTAATAGTTTCACATGCAAAGTTATTCTCAGTTTGTATTCTATCGTTCTTCGAACCGTCTGAAGATCGCTATACTCGAGAAATTATTGGTCATAATGAAGTCCTCTGTTTCTTCCCTCTTAGAATATGTTCCTGGTTCATTCTGTATTTAGTTCACCGTTTTGGATTTTTCTTGTTTGGTTTAGTTTGGTTTATTTTGTTTTACGGCATATCAACCTCAATGGGTTATTTAATGCCGACAACATTTTTAGGATAGATTCGTATGAATAAAATATGTATTCTTTGGTTTAGATTGGTTTGGCTTATTTTGTTTTACGGCATATAAACCTCAATGGGTTATTTAATGCCGACAACATTTTTAGGGTAGATTCGTATGAATAGAATATGTATTCTTTGGTTTAGATTGATTTGGCTTATTTTGTTTTACGGCATATCAATCTCAATGGGTTATTTAATGCTGACAAAATTTTTTATTGCTGGTAATATTTTGTTTTCTCAAAAATCTGTTTCTGGTAATATATTTCCTTCAAAATTGTATTGCTGGTAATAATTTTTTCAAAAAAAGTATTGCTGGTAATAGTTAACTATTTGCCCATAGTTGGGACCCTAACAGGTGCTACCACCCCTGGTCATGGTGGACCTGGGAACACCAGCAATTAAGAGGTGGTTCCACGCTCCTCAAAACTTCCTGATCAGAGGCCTTGCTGCTGGACGTAGTTTAACGTCTTACCCAGGATGCGGATGTAGTTTAACGTCTTACCAGGACGGTTTTTCTTGCTTTGACTTTTAAGCACTGACTGTTTTTGCTGAATCTACGTAGGCGTTTTAATGCTTTCTTTATAACTTCTCAGGCCTGATTTCTTTGTTTTTTCTTGGTCGAGTTCAGGTATATATTATGTATAATAATAATCAATATAATATTTTAAAAAATATTTTATCGAAATTCTATTAAAATTGTTTAGTTTTGTGGTATGCTAAATATTTGTTGTTTTTATAGGACAACACTCGATTGAAAACGTTGGATATAAGTTACAATGGATTCGGCTGTGAAGGCACCATTGCTATATCAAACGCATTATCTTGCAATCAATCACTGCAAGAACTGGATATTTCGCACAACCGTGTCACAGATGAAGCCATCAATCCATTATGCAAAGTTCTGAATAATAACCATACTCTGTTGCACCTAAAAGTAAGTGTCTATGTTTTTTGCTTAAAAAAATTTACATCGGTTTTATCTAAAAGAAAAAGGACATTTCAAATGACCCTGGTCTTTGCTGAAAAAAACATTTACCTTCGTTTGACCTAGAGATACAAAACAGCCAAATGTATCTGCTCTTTGCTGAAAAAAAATTACCTTGGTTTGATCTAAAAATACAAAGCAGCCAAATGCATCTGCTCTTTGCTAAAAAAAACATTTAACTCGGTTTGACCTAAAAAGGCAAAACAGTCACATGTATCTACACTTCTCTGAAAAAAAAAACATTTACTTTGGTTTGACCTAGAGATAAAAAAAAACAGCCAACTGCATCTGCCCTTTGATGAAAAAACATTTAACTCGGTTTGACCTAGAGATAAAAAACAACCAAATGTATCTACTCTTTGCTGAAGAAAACATTTACCTTGGTTTGATCTAAAAATACAAAACAGCTAAATGTATCTGCTCTTTGCTGAAAAAAACATTTAACTCGGTTTGACCTAAAAATGCAAAACAGCCAAATGTATCTGCACTTCACTGAAAAAAACATTTACCCTCGTTTGACCTAGAGATAAAAAGCAGCCAACTGCATCTGCTCTTTGCTGAAAGAACATTTACCTCGGTTTGACCTAAAAAATGCAAAACAGCCAAAATGTATCTGCTCTTTGCTGAAAAAAAACATTTACATTGGTTTAACCCGAGAAAAGGTTGCTACCAAATGTCCCTGTAATGATTATTTTGCTTTCGTCACAACATATCTCAAATTTCAACCGACAGTGGTACTGGCTGCTCGGCCAATGGATATCGAACGTTTCCTTATAAGGAAACGGTTAATACTAGCATAGCAGACGGTCTTTTTTCGCGTAGTTGATGTCTTTTTTGCTGCAAAACATCCATTTAAAATACTTTTACGTAGTATCCTTCTTACTGCATAAAGTGACACTTCAGTAATAATGCTGTTTTCATCCATTTCTTGACAAGCTGTTAATTTCAAATTGGATTACGATAACCTCACTAGCTTTCTTTGATTTTTTTTGTCTAATTTCGAAAGTCTGTCAATCTTTCTCACATCCAAACGATCCCCAAAAAACAGCATGCTTTTTCTTGATAACTTGGACAGCATGACTTGATAAAATGAATTTCACGTTGACTCATTTTTTGTGACGTTTCAATAATTTTTTGTCCCCTTCTCCATACTCTTTCTTTTCGTTTTGAAACTACAAGTTGAAGTCTCCAGATTTTATTTAATCTGCCTTTGATCATTTCATATGAGAAATGTATATGTATATCTGAATCTAGGATGATGTTAATTTTGAGAGAAGTCAAGGTGCTCATAGCTTTTACATGCTTTATTTTCAGTATCCCAGTGTGGTCAGGTTTGTACATCTCGCACTTTGCTCATGTGAATACAACAAACTTGCATTACAGTATCGAATAGCCGCAGATCTTACTCCTGAAAATACATTATCGTATATTTACAGCCTATTGACGTTTTACATAGGTGACACATTTCTTTTTGTTCAACATTATATATATATATATATATATATATATATATATATATATATATATAAATGAATTCCAAAGAGGATAGAATCGAGGTAGAACTCAATGTCCAGGACAGAGTAAGAAAATTTTTGTTTTTTATACCCGGAGTTATATTTTCCGATTTCTTTTTTTGAATTTGTAGGTCTGATGAATTGGATCGTGATTACGATTCCAATGAAATATTAGTGTTTGAGCTTTATAAAAAATATATATATATATATATATATATATATATATATGTTCAAATGGATAAACATAAATAAATGTACATGTAAGTGTTCAAATATATATATATATATATATATATATATATATATATATATATATATATATATACACAGTAGCGAGCATAAACATCAAAATAATGTTAAGAAAAAAGTCTAAATGTTAAATAACATTTTAAAGCTTCAAACAACATTTTATCAGGGAAAAATAAGGATATAAAGTTAAATTATATAATTCCAAAATATAAAACTCAATATCATCTTTATGCTCGCTACTGTATATCCATTGGTGTAAGAAAAACAGTGCTCAGTGCTAAATAACAGAGCTATTTAGTATATATCAATAAATATGCATAATAATAACCCACGTTGAAAATACAACTCAGAGTTTCATACTCATTGCAATCTTCAGGTACTTCTTTATAAAATAGCATTTACATGTAGAGTATTATGTATATTTGTTAATGTATGTGCGTGAGTGTGTGTCTGTGTATGACATTTCCAATATACCTACAATATATATCTGTAAATAGTTTTCCCTTTGTCTTTATTCATCCACACGCATACATAATCACATACACCCACATAATCACATACATCTACATATATAGTGTGTATATTTTGGCAATATGTTTTCATCCTTCATTAAATAATTTAGGCCGGTTTTGTCTACTTAATAGGATCCTCTCGTAATTACGGACAAGTTTCTTAGTGTGCCTTTAATATAAAGCAAATAGAATATAATACTTCTTCATTTAACCTTAAACATAATAATCTTTTATATCGCAATCAAATACATTCTAATCATAAACAGGACGAAAATAACCTAAAAAAAACCTAATAAATACTAATATATCCACCATAGATCCTAATAAAAAAATCAAGTTAATTACATACTATACTAAATTCAATATATCCAATTTAATCATTTATAATGACTCCTCCCTACCAACTAACGTGTTGCAGCAAAACCAACATTATATATAAATTTAAATGTCCCTTGGGAGATTGTATCTCCAACAGAAAAAATAATAGATATGTTGGTCATACCACTACTACGTTGTCTCGAATGTTAATTTTTCATCTGAATGATGCATCTAACATCTCTCAACATTTACAGCAGCATGCCTGTCCACATTCGCAATTTAGGAAAATTCTTGTTGAAAATACATCCATACTTTTTCATGAAAATAATAAACAAACTAGAAATTCTTGAAGCTATCTATATTAAAAAATTGAAACCAATCCTTAATAAAATCAATTATCAGTACTGCACAAATGTTTTAAAATTTTTACAGTAGATAGTTTAAAATATCTAGGTTTAAACTAATAGTTTTTTCTTTAAAAAAGATTTAGACATTTTTAATAAATTAGTTACCTCCCTTGACGTTTGCACGTGTGTCTCTCTGATAAAATTTTAAAATTGTACGGTACATAATCTTCGCATTTTTCACTTCACATGTAAAAATTTAATTTTCAGATGAACACAACAATTTTGTCTTAGAAAGGACAAGACTCTGATGACGACATTGTGCTAATGTCGAAGTACTGAATGAATATCAGCATGGTAATTTTCTTTCTTCCTTTAATAAGGTTACTAAGAAACTTGACTGTAATTATGAGAGGATCCTATTAAAAATAAGTAGACAAAACCTGTCTAAATTATTTAATTATATATATATATATATATATATATATATATATATATATTCAAACAGGTTTGGTTAAATAATTTAGACATATCAAGTCGGTTAGTTTTCATTGTGATCCTTTCAAATTCGCGGATTAATTTTGGGGTAGACTTAGAAAACTGAGTAAGAAAAATACCAAAATTTTCTTTCAAATAGTTTTTTTTTATTTTCCCAAGTACTTTCAATCTCATCTGAGACCATTTTCAGAGTGTTGTCTGTGAGTATGTATATGTGTTTCTGTGAATTTTAAAACATTTCAACTGTTCGTTTTTTTTACTGCTAATGCAGCATTCTAGATTTTAAAGTTCAAAGTTCACGTTCTTTTGCGTTTTTTCGAGAAGTAACATTTTTGTTTTTGCTCATACGTATATAACTTTTTTTTCATAAGCATTTAAGGACTTTTTGCTATACTCATAGTTGATATGTCTAAATTATTTAACCAAACGTATTTGAATGAAAATGTACTGCCTAAATGCACACAAATATATATATGTATATATATTCCTCTTATTTTTCAAAATTAATCCTATCTTTTGATTTTTATTTGTAGATTGGTGGCAATCCTCTCTCCACAATGGCGGCCATTACTCTCGTTACTACAATCAATAAATCAAATACTTGCGCATTAGTTTCTTTGGATCTGCAGGTAAGTCAGAAAATAAGTGACCAAAATATGAGCAGTACAGGGTACGATGGATAAATTGTCATCTCAATAACGCAAAAATGAAAATAAAACTGACATCTGATTTTGGCAGATATGCAGGGTGCGATGGATAAATTGTCGTCTGAATGACGCAAAAATGAAAATAACACTGACATCTCATTTATCTATCTATCTATCTATCTATCTATCTATCTATCTATCTATCTATCTGTTTTATTCTCGTATACTCTAGCAAACATTGCTTATTTAATTTCATGGAATTGAGTACCATGAATGAAGATCAGGCCGCCGGATTATCTATTATTAAAGAGTTTATAAAAAGGGCACGAGAAAAAAAAAACCCAAAATCAAATAAGTTTATTTGTACAAGATTCAAACTAAATTGTTGCTTAGTCAGATACTCAACAGATATATTTACGAAAATTACACAAAAATATCTTGCAATACTAAAGAGTAAATTTATTCAATAAAACCGCTTTTGGCTTCAACAACGGCCTCGGACGACTTCGGAATCTCCTGCAACTCTTCTGTACAGTCTCCTTGTTTAAGTTTATGAATGCTGGAATAATCCTTACTTTCAGTTCATCTTTGGTGTTACAAAGAATTTTGTTTGTCTTTCGCTCAACAGCGTTCCACACATAATAATCAAAGGGGGTGTGCAGTCTGGGGAGTTAGGTGGCCAAATCAAAGGGGTGACGTGGTCGCAGAAATTGTCTGACAGACATGACTGAGTTTTCCATCTTGTGTGACACGGTGCAGAGTCCTGTTGCCAGATATCGGGTCTTCTAGAAGCCACCCTCTTGATCCAGAGCAACGCTACCTTCTCAAGGTACAATGGAGGTCTCTGTGTTGAGTCTGAGCCCCAGTGGTAAGATAAATGGAGACTTAACGTCACCATCGGCAGTGCTCACTCCAAACACCTTCGTAATAACCATCCAATTCTTTTCAAATCCTTTGCACTGTCCTCAGATTGACGCCAAAACACTGAAATGTTCATATTGGAGCTTCTGGGCGAATGCCAAGCAGTACAGCATGCTGCTTCCAAATTTTGGTCAGAGTGAATTGCGTCATAGTGCTCTTTTTCTCACTACTGGCCCTACTATGCTGTGCAGTCGAAAAATTAAAAACAACGCGCATGCGCGAAATTAAAAATATAAAATGGCGACAGTTTATTCATCGTATCCTGTATAAGACTCAGATTCTGAAATTAAAAAGTAATGCATTAGCTTAAACAAAGTTCAGTCAAAAAGTAATAGACCTCAGATGGTACTCATACATATGATCCATCGCTAAAAAGACAGGAAAAATGGCCGTTTCCCTGTACCACTCCAGTAAGTACCTGACTCCTCATGCTATTGTCTACCTTTACAAGAGCTATATCAGGCTTAAGATGGAGTACAGGAGCTACCCAGGCTTCACTTTCCATTCTTGATAGAGTCCAAAAGCATCTCCGCATCCTTGTGGTGACAAATTATTTTCTATCCGACATCCCTTTTTACAGCAGACGAAACTTTACAAGCCTCTCATTGCTCTATCACTATGGAAAGTGCTCAGACGAACTAAATTCTTTAGTTCCACCAGTTCTAACCTTCATGGCTAAGACCCGCCATGCCACGCCCATTGTAGTGAACCACCCTCATTCCCTTTGTATTTCGTTAACGAGAAGTAAGCTCCATTCATGCAGCTTCTTTCCACAAACCACTGCTCTGTGGAAACGACCCTCAAGATGATGCTTTCCCGATCACTACAATCTTAACCTGTTCATGTCTAAGGTTAACTGTTATCTTCCCCACATATCTGCATAAACTGTAACGCTCTACCTCGAGTAGCTCCCAGGCCTTGTACAGGGTGAGCCTCACTGTAAAATATACAACACAGAGAATATACCAATATAAACTCAAAGGTGTCAGGATTCTAAATCTCACCTTTAAATTTGTCTCCTTCCTTTTCAATCGTGATATTCCAAGTTTAAATGAGAGCATGCATGCATTGTAGAAGCTTCTTGATGGCTTTCTTAACCATGAACTTTTTGCTTGTTTCATCATTACTGGAAAAAAAAAACACTTGTTTTCTGCATTCCTCCATAATTGTGCAGTATGAGAAGTTCTTGAGGAGCAACCAACTTATTCTCCTCCTTGGAGTCTGTTTGTATTCTAGATATTAACATTGCACAAACCTTTGAGTAGCTAAGAAACTGCACTAAACAGCAAGAACTACCATAGGTTACCTGAAGATGTACAGAAAAGTTTAGAATAGTAAGTCTTCTGTCAGCTGTAATGAGAGTATTAGCCTATTCTTCATTGACAACAGGAGCAGGTTTGCCACTGTGGAGCCTCTCATTAAAGTCAGATTCTTTTTTCATCCATTGATGGCTGTTGGGGGTCAGTAAGGAACAGGCATTTCTTGCCACAGCAGTTGCAGCGGGATATTTGAGAAATTGGATGAGTATAAATTTTTAGAAGCAATCATAGGAAGTTTGTAGTTTAAAAGCAGTAAAATCGACCTTGCTAACCAGACGCTCCTTTGTAGCTAAATTGGTATAGCACGTCAGGCTATATGACACTTCTGTGTAGGATACAGGTTCCTGTCAGAGGACACATATTTTCTATGAAATTTCTAGGACGTTCAGGCCCGTAAATGTTGTTAATACTGTTTATTATAAACAGAGCATTGACTTAAATATTTGTGTCTATATGCATAACAATAAAATAGATTAAAACTGTTGAATGCATCCACTTTCTCAGTAAATGCAGTTGGAACAAAATGCATAACCAATAATTGTTTTCAGGTGCTCAAAACATTTCTCATGTTATTTTGATAATATTTTCTTGCAGGATGTTTTCATCGATCAGACTTTTCTGGATCTTGTCAAAGAAGTACAAAAAACAAAATCGCTTTTTGTAACCCATGGAAGCATTTGGGAACTGGGCCTGATAAGATCAAAACTAATCGAAGCTAGCCAGAAGACGAGAATGGTGCTGGCTAAACCTGATGATCTTGATACCGATAAATCACAAGAGAAAGAAACTTTATCCGAGATAACAGAAGAAGATGAAGACTCACAGGAGAATGAAATCTCAGAGTCAGTAGAAGAGACTGAACGCCCCCAGGAGAATCAAGTTATAGTGATCGTAGAGGAGGTTGAAAGCACGAGTCAGCTCCAAATGGATGCAGCTGGGGAGCTGGATGTAACCTGAATTATTTTCATTGTATATTATATATATATATATATATATATATATATATTATGATAAAGCTAATAAAAAATATCTTTAAATGGTTCTGTAGATTTATAAATGTAAATATGAAAAGCTGAATTCAGAGGACTATTCACGATGGTAGATCAATGTCTATAGAGTTCAAGTCAGTTAAAAACGTGATGCCAAGAAAGCACAGTGCGTTGGTCTCCATGAGTCTAGCATCGGCCGTACTGATGGTGGCTGGAAGGTTTCTCTAATGTGGCTATTAACTTGATTTATATAATAAATATTCATATTTATAAACTTGATTTATATAATTAATATTCATATTTATTAACTATTTATACAAGTAAAATTCATGTTTATATAATTAATATTCATATTTATTAACTCGATTTTTATAATTAATATTCATGTTTACGTAATTAATATTCATATTTATAAACTTGATTCATATTTATATAATTAATATTCATATTTATTAACTTGATTTATATAATTCATATTTATAAACTCGATTTATATAATTAATATTCATATTTATTAACTATATAATTAATATTCATATTTATATAATACTCAAAACTGAATCAAGTGCCTTGAAAAGGAAAGGATTAAATATTGAAAATTTGTTGTGTTAAATAAATGCTTGTTTCATCATTAGGCTGAAAGCCTCTTGATGCAGCTATGAACAAACACACACACAATGCGTAAATTTGCTATATTTATAAAGGGAGAGTGCTCACTGACAGACATGGAGAATTTATAGATATAGACATTGAGGACAGAGGAATCAGTACTGCATAGTGACTGTCTAATTCTTGGTCTTAAGATTACATTGAGGTGTGAAACTGATGGCCAATATGCAGTGTTGATTTTCATGTCCACACTGTCTGTTCTCTCTCATATATTTAGGCAGCTTTTTCTCTCACACTTCTCACTTATAGAACTCCCTTACAGTTCCATGTTTTCCAGTCATCTGCAAAAATTTAAATGCAATGCCAGTCACTATCTACTGTCCACCTGATTACTCTCTTCTCTTTCGGCTCATCATTAGTGTTTCTGTTCCTGATTTTTCCACAACCTGTGACCCCTTATGTTTTAGTGGCATTACTGCTTTGTTTGGAGTCATAAAGATTTAAAAAAAAAAAAAAAAAAAAGAAGTATATATATATAGATATATATATATATATATATATATATATAAAAAGAGAGAGAGAGAGACTAGCAGCGTTGCCCATGCTTGATTCAAAAATCGTAAGACTCATACAGCAATCGCTATCACTTGACTTAAAATATTTTTGCCCTTCCTTGCCTTTAAAGGGAGTGCCCTTTGCCGTGCTGATGTTGCTACATGCCTTACTTCTTGCCTCTCACACTGCGAATTTTTTCTAAGCTCTATAATAAACATTAAATCTGTTACAAAAAAAGAACTTCACAAAACGATCAGCTTTAAAAAAGGACTCGTAATTGGAAAAACCGAATGAAAAAAGAATGTTAACAACAAATACTTTTTCACACCCAACCCAGTTCTGTGGAATCAGAATCAATGTTGAGTTTAAGCAAGTGAATGAGCCAATTGGAGTAAAGTGCCATGCAGATTTAAATTTTTCCCCACTTGTGATGAATGCAGCTAACAATTTTTTTGCATGCTAGTTAACATTCGTGTGAGTCAGCTGTTGGCTCTCACGCTGGCTAATAGAATCTTCCTGCCTATTCGTGGCAGCCAGCTATAGGCTCTCACTCTGGCCAGTAGAAACTACATGAAAAGTGCTGTAGAAGCATGAAAAAAATCGATTATTTCCGCTATTGATGGGAGTTGGGAAATGCAAAGTCAGTCTTGGCCTTCCCACTAACTTGGAGCATGTGCATGTAAATTTTGGTGCAAATCCGTCAAAAATTGCGGCCGTGCATTCATTACACACACACCCTGCCTTATATATATATATATATATATATATATATATATATGCAGACATGAAAGTAAATTCCTACTACGCTACCTACATCACAATACAATAGATGAAATAACATTCCATAATCTAAATCTAATAAAGTTAGATTTGACTTGATTGATTTGTTTTCTATGGTTTATCAACCCTTTGCAGCTTCCCAAATTTTGAACAGAAGAAAATATGAAAAAAAAATAAAAACAAACAAAATAAATTAACTAAACAAATTTAATAAGAGAATAAATTTAAAATAAATTAAAATGGTAAGTATTACAATAACATAAGCAGTCTAAAAGGTCAGGAGTATAAATAAATAAAACGTTAGTCTTTTGCTGTTAGTAACCTTTTATATTAAAAAAGTGTCGTATACTGATGAACAAAAATTATTTTATTTTTAATAATTTCACCCCAAGCAAGGTGGGAATGCCACTAGTATGAAGGGATTAGAGATACTGAAGGTGAAGGAAAAGACAGGGTATAAAGGGGACCGAGGAAAGGATAAAAGATGAATGTTTGGTTTGGTTTGTTTTACGGCATATCAACCTCAATAGGTTATTTAATGCCGGCAAAATTTTTATTGCAGGTAATATTTTGTTTTGTCAATAATCTGTTTTTAGTAATATTTTTCCTTCAAACATATATTGCTGGTAATATTTTTTTTTCAAAAATGTATTGCTAGTAATATTTATTTTTTAAAAACATTGTTGGTAATATTTTTTCAAAAATGTATTGCTGGTAATAGATTTTTTTTTCCTTCAAAAATTTATTGCTGGTAATAGGTTTTTTAAAGTATTTCTGGTATTAAAACTGCTTTTTTACACTTTCATAGTGTTTTTACCCCAGTTTTGGGGTTAACTATTTGCCCATAGCTGGGAAGCTAACAAGTGTTACCACCCCAGGTCAGGGTGGACCTGGGAAAATTACCAATTAAGAGGTGGTTCCACGCTCCTCGAAACCTCCTGATCAGAGGCCTTGCTGCTGGATGTAGTTTATTGTCTTACCCAGGATGCGGACGGAGTTTATTGCTAGTGGAATTGAGTCAAGGGGAGATAAATTTTTTTTTAAGCAAATCACCCCAAGCAAGGCAAGAGTGCCACTAACACGCAAGGGGTTACAGAGAGTGAGAGAAAGAGTAAAGATGAATGTTTGGGAAAAGGATAAAGAGAAGGACAGGGATGAAGGTCAAGGCATCGACTGACATTACATTTGAATATTTGAAGATTATAGCTATCAGGGAAGCAAGTGATAGGAAGGGAGTTCCATTGACAGGAGGTGCGAGATAAGAAGCTGTTGGAGTAGAAGAAATGGCTACATTTAGTTGTTTCGACAGTAAAAGCGTGGGACCGAGATGCCAAACTATTAGCACACTTAAATTCATGTAGTTTGGGAACCAGTGAAAGTAGCTTGTCAGAGCAGTTGCCATGAAAGTACTTGTAGAAAAGACAGAGGGAAGCCACAGCATGTCTGTGGGAAAGTGACTGTAGACGGGATGCCAGCTCAGGACCAATCACATTGCATATCCGTCTCTGGATTTTGTTGAAGACCTTGAGATGAATAGCAGGAGCACCAGACCATATATGGCAGCAGTATTCCATGCAAGGATGAATGGTTGATTTGTAGATTTGAGGGAATTACTCAGGTGAGAAAAACCTTCTGGTGTGACACAGAGAATCAACTTTCCTTGCGGTAGATGAAACTATAGATTCAATGTAGTTGTTCCACTTCAGGTCAGTGATTAGCATTTAACCAAACAGACACAGAGAGGCACTGTCGTGGAGTTGGGCATCAGCCATCCTGATGGGAGGATTTTTACCATTATTAACTTATTATGACATAAGTTATAACCTTTAATGATTTCTATTAAAACTTAACCTATTATAACTTAAGATAACCTTTAATAACCTGTTACAATCCATAACCAATTTCAATTTTCAATAACCTTTAGCATTTAATCTATTATAACAATTTATAACTTATCTTAATCTCTAATAAACTCTTAGAACCTTAATAACTTATAACTTTCTATATCCCATGAGAATATTTATTAACTTATTTTAATCCCAATAACTCATAACCCTTAACTTACTTTAATCTTAATACACTATCAAAAACTTCACTAACCTATTATAAGCATTAATAACAAATTATGAATTTTAATAACCTATTTTAACTCTTAATGACCTATTATAATGTTAAATAGATATTTTAACACTTAATTATCAATTATAAGCTTTAATTATCATGAATAAACTAATATAATCTTTAATAAGCTATTATAACATTCAACAACTTATAACCCTTTGGGTTAAAAATTCAGTTACACATTATACGGTGTGAAATGTAATATTTGCATTCCTTATACTGAAAAACCAATTATTTTAATTTTTTTAAATTTATTAAAAATATATTTGTGACAAAATTGGTATTTATACTTCTATTCAATTAATACAGTTTTTGGTATTGTTTCTTTTTAATGGACTTTCGTATTATTTTTTTCTGTTCTCACTTTATGAAATTTAAAATTGCCATTTTCTTTTTCTTTGCCTTGACTTAAAATTGGTTGGTACTCTCATTCAGTTCGGAGTTTTTCTGCAGGAAGTTGATCTTTTGTGGCATTTACTTTCTTTCTCACAACAAAGCTTAGAAATCTGGAGAAAAAAAATAGAAAAAAATGTTGGAATTGATTTAAGAAAAACAAAATGGCTGCTGCAAAACCTTTTTAAAAAAATCAACAACAATAATCTACACAAATAAAAAAAAAAATTTTTCATAAAATTATTGAAAAACATATTTATATGTAATTACATCAACTGGAAGTAGGACAATAAGACTTAACCATACTGTACCAAAATGTACTTGAGCATGAGCTAACTTCATGTATATGGCAACCCTTGAATTATTTTGCATGAATTTTAATCCTTTCAGAAAAAATTACCTGTGTATAGTGCAAGCATTCACAGAAAATGCATGATTTTTAACCTCTTCCAGAAAATTTACCTGTGTATAGTGCAACTGGTCACAGAAAATGCCAGAGTTTTAACCTCTTCCAAAATATTACCTATGTACAATGTGACCACCTACTTGTTGGTTAAAAAACTGACACTCACACAATACTCAGGTATATATATAGATAAAGAGAAATAATTAGAAAATGCTTTGGTCAAATATGGGTTTGATTAAAAGGTCAGATCACAGAATTTGTATTATTCTTTTATGTGCCATATTCTTTCAACATGAGAAGTCCAAAACTTCCTGCCTTTTGCCATTCTAAGTAACTTTTGATTCTTTAGCTTTAATAGTTTTATAATGTCATCTTTAATTGTTCTATTAGGACAGAGAGTCGGCAAAATTAAAATAAGTGCTAAGTGTTAATGAAGCTTAACGAGTTGATTAGGATTCAAGTGGTAATAAAATTGAGGCTATGAGTCACTTGATGAAATTAATGGACTAACTGGAAATCTGGATAAAGTGACTAGCTTAGGAAAAGGTTGGAAAAAATTCTTCTTATTATTTCTTTTTTTTTGAAGAGGTCACTGAAAATTTTATCTCCTGTTTTTTTTTTTGTGGCCGTAAACAATGAAGGGCCAGACATCCTGGCGACCAATAGTTCCAGACAAGTGACTGACCATTGTTGGAGAAATTAACACACATTGGTAAAAAGGCTACCCGGACATGTGTGTGTGGCCAGGTTGAAACTAACCAGAGGAAAGGGGAGTCGAAGGGTGGCTGATAACAACAATTCTCGGGTGGCGAGTGGCTATCCTGGGGCTACCTGGAACTAGTGGGCAACCAGGATAGAGTTAACCAGAGGTAAGGGGAGTCAAAGGTGGCCAATAACAACAATTCCTGGGTGGTGAGAGGCTGTCCCGTTCGGGCCCACCAATGGGGGTATAAATAAGAGTGTCTACTGGGGGGGGGAAGCGAGAGGGGAATTAGGATTAGTAAGAAGATACAACTTAGTGGTAGGAGGGCTGCCGGCGATTAGCTGTAGCAATTATGCATAAGAACCCTCGGAATAACCCATCCATCTTCAATATAACCAGGGATTTGGGCCATGAATGGGAGAGTTGTTAGCAGAGTTGCACAGAGTCACAAAGAGTGGCAAACAGCAGAGAGAGGCAGGGAGTGACGAGCAGAGCCACAAACGGCAGAAATGCAGAGTAGAGTGAAGTCCCTGAGAGTTCATGAGACAAGATCGTAATAGCAGTTGTTAGTAGGGTGCAGAGACCTGATATGAACCAAGTAGTTGTATAAGTGAGGGCGGATGCAATATTCGTGTAAGAAATTGGATTGACTGAGAGAGAACCTGATATGCAGCCGACTCTCTCTCTCCCACATTCTCTCTCCCTCTCCCCCTCTCTCCCACACTTTCTCTCTCTCCTTAATTTTAATCCTACTTGTATATAAAGACTTGAACTCTATTGAAACAACTTTGGTCTTTCTTCCATGATTATTTTATTGTAATTTATTTCTTTACTAATATATCCTTGTTCCACCCTCAGCACTCAACAGATCCTATAGGTCCAGGATCAACGAAAGCACGAATTTAGGTCAGAAAATTCACAACATCGGTGGAGAGTGGATTGTTGTCACTTGGCCCCGATTGGAAATCTGCCAGGCCTAACAGCCACACTTGCAAAAGTCGAGTGGGTGTTGGGCGTAAGGGTTTATGGGTGGATAGAAACATCAATAATTAGAAAGTGTGAATAAAACATTCTGAGCTAATTGTATTCCAATTAAGAACTCAGACTAGAATATTTACACCTGTAGTATGAACCAAAAGAAATAATTTTAAGTTAATACAAATATCCTCAGTGGGAGAGAAATCTTAGAAGTGCCTTTGATATTTAATCAATTCTTTTGTGGCTTGTGAAATCTTTCACTTGCATAACAGAATTTAAATACATTAATTAAAAAGTTACAAAAGTTGATATGAACTTACAGAAATGAATAACAGTCAGCATTTAAGTATTTGTCTTTCTCTTCCTGTTTCACACAAACAAGAATATCATTTAAATAATTGTGTTTCTCTTGGTTGACATAGAAACAAAACTGTCATTTAAATATTTGAAGCAACAGAGATGTGTTTCTCGTGGTGAATGCTAACGTTATCATAGAGAAAACATGTGAGTAGTGAGGAAATTTGAAAGGGAATAGGAACTACAAGAAAACTTGGAGAATTTAACACTTTCAGGATATTAATGATATGAGAGGCAAAGGGAAACGATTCATAATCTACTTAACAAGTTTGAGTGTGTAGAGAAAGACAAAAAGTTATCTCCCCTTAATCCCAAACTAAAAAATAGCAATGAAAATTAATTATAAAATATTCACGAGAATAAAAAAGTCACGTGATCTGATGAGATTTGCATTGTTAGATGGGAAAGTCAATCGTCCTCTTTTTGCTATATGATGTTATAGTAACAAGATGCGCAATTTCAGGCTTGTAAAAACAAAACAGATAAGTACAAAATTCATATTATTTTTGGTAACCAGTTTGGTTTGGTTTTGTTTTACAGCATATCAACCTCAATGCCAACCAGATGTTTTATTGCTGGTAATATTTTTTTTTTCCAAAAATGTATTGTTGGTAATAATTTCTTTCCCAAAAATATATATTGCTGGTAATAATTTCTTTCCCAAAAATATATATTGCTGGTAATAATTTCTTTCCCAAAAATATATATTGCTGGTAATAATTTCTTTCCCAAAAATATATATTGCTGGTAATAATTTCTTTCCCAAAAATATATTGTTGGTAATATTTTTCTCTTTTAAAAATGTACTGCTGATAATAATTTTCCCAAAAAGTATTGCTGGTATTAAAACCTGTTTTCATACTTTCATAGTGTTTTGACCCCTTTTGGTGGAGGTTACCTATTTGTTCATAGCTGGGACCCTGACAGGTGGTACCACCCCAGATCACAGTGGACCTTGGGACACCAGCAATTAAGAGGTGGTTCAATGCTCCTCAAAACCTCCTGATCAAAGGTCTTGCTGTCGGATGTAGTTTATATTCTTACCCAGGATGGGGATATAGTTCATTGTCATACCCAGGACATTTAGTACCCAGTCTTTTGCAAGTAGATATAAGATAGTAAACCTTGTGTTAATAATTTTGAACATAAAAATTATATATAGAAGTGTTTTTACACAAAGACTTTTGTGTTTTGTTTGAACTTTTCATATATTCATGTTGTCGTATGTTTCATTCAATTTAAACAAAGTCTATGCCATATATCTCTGCACAAAAAGTGAATAGATGGCAGAACAGGAAAAAAGTGGATGGTAACATATCAAAAAGTACTTAGAGAAGCAAAAAACAGGATGTAGTGGAGAGCCATGGTCGACCACATTGTGAAAGGACATGACAAAATAAAAGACGTCAATAGATGTCAGAACAGGAACAAAGTGAGGAAAGTCAGCATGTAGTGGAGAACCATATTTGACCAAGTCACGAAAGAACATTGCAGTGAATCAATGGCTGAACACGAATAAAGATGGTAAAGTGTCAAAAGTTACTTAGAACAATAAAAGTCAGGAGGCTGTGAAGAGCTATAATCACCCATTTTCTAATAAGGCATAACATAAATAGATGAACTGAGATAAAGTATCTCTTAATAAAATAATCTCTATGAATTGAATAAAAAGTTTAGTTATAAATTTCCATAACATTACTAAATAGGCCTTTAAAAAAGACCTCAGGATACAATGGATTAAATACTGTGTCTATAACAATCAAGATGAGGACAAGTTTAAACAGAATAGTTTATAAAAATAATTTAGTGTGAAATTAAACATTTATAATGAACCAGCAAAATATAAAAAAAATTTGTTATTATTGATATCAAATATTTTTATAATTTTTTTTCTATTATTTCAACCCAGGCAAGCCCATAATGCCACTAAGACACAAAGCATTTCTGAGTGTTATAGAATATAAAAAAATATACTATTAAAGAGAAAAGACAATAACAGAACAAGATTTAAGAAGACAGAAAATAACAATAGACATTGCATTGCATTTACATTTTTGAAGATCAAAGTTGACAGGGAAGCAAGAAGCCAGGAGAGAGTTGCACAAGTGAGTACTTTGATAGAAGAAACTGTTAGCATAGAACTTACGGTGACATCTAGCCATTTCAACTATGAAATGATGAGACCTTGCTGTCAATCTAGTACTGCACTTAAATTCATAAAGTCTTCGTACCATAGAGGAAAGTTCATCAGAACGATTAACATGAAAATATTTATAGAAAAGGCAAAAGTAAGCTATGTTACAGTGGTGGGAAAGTGACTGAAGCCGAGATGCCAGGCTAGGGTCAGTAACATTGCAGACGATTCATTGGATTTTATCAAAAATCTCTAAATCTCTAAATATATATCAAGAGCACCAAACCAGATGAGCAACAGTATTCTAATAAGCATTTGTATTATATTTCACTTCAAGTCGTTATAAAAGACAAATCAATTCAGACTAGTTTCCTCATCTTGACTGATATAGTCACAATAGTTTGTGTATTGTATTCTCTATCCTTCTTTGGGTGTCTGTCTCGGAATTTCAAAATTGGAAATGAAGTCGTCAATCAACTGGTGGAAATTGTGATTCCGTTGTCCAAGGGACATAACTTATATCAACCATTACATTTAATTCAACTTTGCAATGTCATTCTTTTATCCACTGACCTTGCATATCACAGTGGGCACAGATTGCAGGACGTAGTCAGATTTTTTTTTGGTGTGGCATTGATGATGAGTAAGATACAAATAAATAACAGTATTTCTTTTAATATTGTCTTGAAATAATTATATTACATTTTAATAGCAGTCAGTAGAGAAAATTTGAGAAAAGATTCTTTAAAATGCCACATTAGGCTTTCAATGATTTCAACTAAAATGAAATCCTGAAGGGTTTACCTATCAGAAAAATATATACATTACTACATTTCTCTATTGGCATTAAAAGTGGCAGTGCATTAGAATTTTGAAAAGTCAAAATAAAGATTTTTCATTTGGAGATTTGAAAAGTCACATTGAAAAGTAGAAAGCCTGAATTTAACGCTTTTACATAATTTTTGTATATTTTTCCTTTGTTTCCATTAAAACAGAACTGGAAATAGATAAAGTTATTTAAGGCGTCATGCTCAGGCACATAATTTTTTAAAGATGTTAGTTACTGTGTCCCCTATTTAGTAGCAAATTCACTTGCTTTAGATTTTAAAATAGGAGTTTAAGACAAATATTTGCTAAATCAGCAATTTTTCAGTGGCCTTACTTAATTGGTGATTTGAAATACATTTTTATGCTTAATGATTAAGTATGCACATTGCAAAAAAAAACCCCCAAAAACTGGAAAGACACAAACAAAAAATTAGTTTTTACTCACAATTGGAAAAAAATAGCAAAAACCAAGATGGCCGCAATGAGTTGAAAAATGAAGCCTGGATTTGTTGTCACTGTGGCAGAGTAAACAGAGTTGTATATAATCGAGTAAACTACAATTGCCAGCATATTTACAAAAGAAGTACTAGCAAACAGGGTCCCTGTGGGATAAGATAGAAAACAAAGGATTAAATATCATTAATTTATTGTTATAATATTTGCAGTAAAAATAATAATTAGTAATAACTTGAAACAACATGGAGATTCCAGGAATGTTGAAAAACTAAGATTATCTCTTACATGTCTCTGAATTACTCACTCTTTTCTTGTATCTTTTCATTCTCTCCTTTATCCCTTCCAATACAAGTAATATTATCCATTGACTTATGACAAGCTCTTCCTTTTCATTTTGCCTATATCTTCTCATCCCTTCCAATAAAACTAATATTATTCATTATTTCATTCATCTGCACTACTTACTCTCACCTTTTGCCTGTATCTTCTCATTGTTTCCTTTATCCCTTCCAATACAACTAAAATTATTCATTATCTCATGATTATGCTCTTCCATTACACTATGCTTGTATCTTCTCATTCTCTTCCTTATCCTTTCCGATACAACTACAATTATCTATTAATACATGCATCTGCGCTTCACTAAACCTTTGCCTGTATCTTCTTCTTGCTTCCCTTATCCCTTCCAATACAATTAAAATTATTCATTATCTCATGATTATGCTCTTCCATTACACTATGCTTGTATCTTCTCATTCTCTTCCTTATCCCTTCCTATAAAACTAATATTATTATTTCATTCATCTGCTCTACTCTCACCGTTTGCCTGTATCTTCTTATTGTATCCCTTATCCCTTCCAATGCAACTCATAACTATGCTGTTCTCTCATTCCTTGCCTCTACACTACTCAAGTCTTTTTCAGTATCTTCTTATCTTTTCCTTTATCACAACAACTGAAATTATTGACTATCTCGTGCATCCACACTGCTCTTACTCTTTGCTTGTATCTTCTAATTCTCTCCCTTATCCCTTCCAATACAACTAAAATTATCTTATGACTAGGCTCTTCTCTCACCCTTTGTCTGTATCTTCTCATTTTTTCCCTTATCTTCTCCAATCTTCATTTTTGTTTTTATTCAATTGTTATACAAGCACAGATTATTTATATTGTAATTTTTTAGATGAGCAATTATCTTTATTCTATGCATTTTCATTCAGACTAGGATCTTCATCTTGATTGTTATACTCAATAAATAAAGATTTTGGTTCAAAATTTCAAGAAGATAACCAAGTATATTGACTGACATCTGAAGAAGGTCAGAAGTACAATCGTCGAAATGCTGTGAGAAAGAAGAGCCTACTTGTTCAAATGGAAAAGCACATATTGAACGCGGATTTGTTTCATATGCAAAAAAGTATAAAGAATTAACAAATATCTTCAATTGTATCCTGCCTTTTATATTTTTGCTTCAAGATATCAATAAGGAATTTTGATGTATTACAGTTGTTATACTCTTCAATGCTTACTTTCCTTTTAGTCTTTCACACTTTGTCATTTTTCATCTCCATTCTCTATCTGTATATTTATTTTTTCCTTTCACCAGGTTTCCTTTTTAGTTTTCTTACCTTTTACCTCTCTTCTCTCTTACCTATTTTTGTTCTCTCTCTCTTTCTTGAATTCCTTTTGAAGTAATATTTTTATGTAAGTTTCTTGGTCAGAAAGTGCGACTGAAGGCTTACAGCCACATCACATTGAAACACCAATTCCAGAGTTAAGCAATGCCAAGCCTGGTCAGTACCTAGATGGGTGACTGCTTGGGAATATCAGGTGCTGTAAGCTTGAATGTGGGGGTGGTGTAATGGATAATGGTTCAGAATTGTTAATCGGAAAGCTAAGTTCCAATTCCTGCTGTTTTTTTTATATTCACTTATGCACAAAAACCCTTGGGAAAGGCATGAATACACCACTTCTCCCCTCAGCTATGGGTTAATTAGCAAGACTTGTATCACTAAATCATTTATTATCTCAAAAAAAAAAAAAAAAAAAAAAAAAATTGCTAGGTCTAAAAATATTTTTATCTTTGAATAACCTTCAAAGCTGTAAAAAATGAATCACTCAATCAAAAGTGTAACTGATTCCAATTCAAGAAAGTCGGGGATCAAACCGATACTACATTTTGATTTGAGGTTAAAAAAAATTGAATCGTCATCCATACAAACCAGAATAGATTATTATCATCCATTCCTATTTTTAATTTTTTTAGTATAAAAAAATAAAAAATATAGATAAAGATATTATATACTAAATAATTAAATTATTACTAATTCTCATTTGTATTGTTTTTGATTGCATTGAAGACACCCGAAAACATTTGCTAAGAAAAAAAAATGGCTGCTTTATTATAGTAGTTGTCATATCAGTGGGCATTTTACACAAAATTTATTAAAATTAGCAATAAATCATTTTTAATGAAGATTAAAAAAAAAAAAAAAAAAAATGAACAAGATTTCTGAAATATTGGAATTTTTTTTTCTAATAATAAAAATGAAAGATATTTTGACAAAATGTGGTATGACCAAAAACAAAACTATAAGATGTCGGTAAGGAAGCTAACTATAATTGTAATAATAAAGACTCTCTACCCAGGGGTGTTGCAATAAAAAGCAATAATGATAAGATGGAATAAAACTACTAATAAAACAATAGTAATAATGATGACTGACTTCACAGTGTTGAAATCAAAAGCAACAATCTAGAAGATGGAATAAACCTAGTAATAAAATGATTGTAGTATTTCTCACCTTGTTCATGTCCTTCAACCAGCAATGACATGGCACCTTCTGTCATCACAGGAGAAACATTAATACCACATCCAACAGCCATTGCTACAAAAAGATACACAAGGAAATGAAAGATTCTGGAATTACAAAGAAAGATGAAGAAATTTCAGCAATGAATAGATTAAATCATCTTTACAGTTGTCATTTCAAGATGAGTGACGACTTTAAATTGTAGTGAATGTTTACACAGTGACATGATCAAAAATAATTTGATTTTGATAAGATCATAGCAAAATAATGTTCTAGTTAATCAAATCTTGACACCAAACAATATAAATATATTTTTCAACCAGCCGGCCATTGTCAGTCTGGGTTGCTGATCCACTGCAACCTTATTTAAATGCACATGAACTGATGTAATATTAATTTAGAAATGAATAATAAGTATTTGTCAAGCATAAAATGTCTCACCAACAAGTAGTGAAATCTTTAAACACATTATTATATATATATATATATATATATATATATATATATATATATATATATATATATATATATATATATATATTTTTTTTTATACACTGAAATTTTTTTTTTTTATACCCAAAGTTATTTTTTTGTTTTGTTCTGAATTTGTAGGTCTGATGAACTAGATCGTAATTATGATTCCAGTGTAATAAATTATAACCATGGAATATTAATGTTTGAGCCTTTTATATTATATTCTTGCTCTGTCTTGTACATTGAGCTCTACTTGAATTTTATCCTCTTGGAAATATATATATATATATATATATATATATATATATATATATATATATATATATGTATACTAGCTGTAACAGAAATTGTTAGATTAAGCTCTGAAACATTGTATTTTAGAAATGATTAAAGATATCTTACTGGAGTTTTTTGAGGTTTTTATAACACTATTGGACTCTACTTTGAGCAATAAGAATGTATAATTACTCTTCAAGCTTAACAAAAGAATCATGATTAAATCGATCATAAATGAAAACGACATGTTCATCATTAATTAATCTGTTGTAGAGTAGTTTTCACAGTGGAGGCTTGTATTTTGCTAAGTCGGTCCTAAAAGGGTCTGACGTACAAAACGTTAGCAACTTGAAATAAGAGTTAATGATGCAGCAATCTAGTTGTGATGGTTGATACTTCAATGTCCGACATTGACTGACTCACTCAACACCACTGAGCTCAACTGGCGACCACTACTACTACTACTTATTATGTGTGGGAGAGTCTATTAATAATAGAATAGGTACGTTCAGGTATAACATAATCATAGCTAAGGATTGGAATCTCATGAAGGCTTGAAGTTCAAATACATATATATTATTCCAGGATCATTTTCCAACTTACTCAAGATGATCTTCATTTTCTCTAACCTTCTAACTTTCTGTCCTGGAGTAACACATTTCCTCACACATTTCATGTATGATTTCATTTTCAAGTTCTTTTTCACTGCTCTTTGGACTGTCATATGTGAAACTCCTCTTTCACCTACCAAATGTCTCATGGATTGAATTAGATTTTTTCTAATTGATATCTTTAGCTCTAAGTTGATATATATATATATGAGAGAGAGAGAGAGAGAGAGAGAGAGAGAGAGTAAAGGTAACAAATCCATTGGTATATAATCCCAGTGGATCCTAGTAATAGAAAATATTAAAAGTGATCCACAAAAAGAGCTTGATGAAATGATTACAGAGCAAATAATTTTCTGTTTATATGTTATTTTTTTTTATTGATTCACTTATTTAAGTAAATATTCTGTTCTTTAATTAAACAGTATTAATTACGTTTACTAGCCAAAATGTGAAATTTATTAGAAAATCTGTTTTCTCTGCCAGAAAATGCATTAAATATTTGTTGGATTTGATCCATTTCCTATATTGTCATTGTTTACATTAAGATACAAAATCAGAACAGATATGATAGGTCGAGAAAAATCAGCAAAAGTGTGTGTTTAAAAGTATTAATTCGAGCTTTGCTTAACTGGAAGTTCATTGTGGCTGAAAAGTTATAGCACGCAAAGCTTATTGGTGGTTCCTCATGGGATGCAGGTTCGATTAAAATGCATTTGAGTTGACTAACATTTAACACCATGATGCATTTTTACCATTTCTGGTTACCTCCCTTACATCGTGGATGTTTGTTAACAAAATCACTGTAGCTAGAATGATTAATTTTAAAATAATTATAACAGCACATTTGCACAAAAATCACCATCACAGCGATCACAGTTACATTAAGTTTGTCTTCACAATTCATCCCTAGGGATGATCTTGGATGAGATCGAAAGTAATTGGGTAGGAAAAAACTATGGTGTCTTCCTTGATGAAGTTCATCTTAACTTCAAGAAAGTGATTAGAGAACTAGAAAGGATCAATATAAAAATAAATAGACATAATATATCTATATTAATCAATGGAAAAACAGGTTTGAAATATATATATATATATATATATATATATATATAAACAGAAGTTTGACACCACAGAACTTATATACAGATTTGAAAACAGGGGAAAGCATTGTTCTCTAAGGATCCTTTATATCAACAATTCGTCAGAATACATTAGTATATACACACACACATAGCTATTTTCGATCCACAAGATTTTCTTGTGAACCTTATCAATTCAGAGATGTTAGGTCCCCACGAAAATCTAGCACCAGTCCTGATACCTTTTAATCAAGCCTCATATATATATATATATATATATATAAAAGAAATATGTTGTAGTGGTTCCAATGAGAGAAAAGTATGTATATTAAAAAAGAAGAGGGTGCATAAACGTTTTTGGTTGTAATGTGGATTTATTGAGAAAAATATTATACTTTGTTTTACATAATTTCACGACATGTGTTTCTGGTCTGGTCTACTTAAACCGTCTTCAGGTGAAAGTGGAGATTTTTACATATTATTAAAAATAATTAATTTTTCTTCATGTTCGATGTGGAATATTCTATATATATATATATGATATATATATATATATATATATATGAGGTATGATATATATATAAAAAGTACCAGGACTGTTGCTATAAAGATAAAACTGCAACACATATCAATTCAGCATTTAATCTTCTTTGATGTAATCCTTTTCAGAACCCACAGACACTTTATCCAGCATCATTTCCATTAATGGAAGCATTCCTGGAACTTCCTTTTTGGGATAGTGAGCAGAGCTACCTTGTCACATTCTCTTGGATTACCTCAATGTCTTAAATCTTATTCAACTGAGATTTGATTTTTGAAGAGGAAAAAGTCTCAAGGGGGTGAGATCTGAGGAATATAGAGGCTGTCAGATCTGGGGAATGTTGTGATTGGCCAAAAACTGCTGCACAATCCATAGTCACTGATGGAACCTCTCTGGTGTAGTGAAATGGCCAAACTCTACACACTTTCCTTCCAATCACTGCTTTAAACAACAGAAATGAACGAAAATGTTATAACTTAGTGTGTATCCATGACAGAGTTCAAGATTTATCTGTGCCAAGCAACTTGATTCTGTGTATTTTAGCTCCATTAACATAGCAATAATTCCGATACTTTTTGATCACACCTTGTGTCTGTGTATGTATGTTACACACACACACACACGTCTGATCAAAAAGTATTGGAATTATTGCTATATATATATATATATATATATATATATATATATATTAGGTTGGTGGGTTGTTTTGTTTTATGGCATATCAACCTCAGTGGGTCATTTAATGCCAACAAAATTTTGAAATAGATTCATGGCAATAGTTTTAAAAAAAAAAAAAAAAAAAAAAAAAACTATATGTATACATATATATTTGAACCATTTTTCAATTACTCATATTTTTGAGTACAATAATGTATTGCTGGTAATATATTTTTTCAGAAATGTAATGCTGGTATAATTTTTTTCTTCAAAAATTTATTTCTGGTAATAAATTTTTTACAAAGTATTTCTGGTATTAAAACTTATTTTTACACTTTCATAATGCTTTTTACCTCAGTTTCGGGGTTAAATATTTGCCCATAGCTGGGACCCTAACAGGTGCTACCACCTTGGGTCAGGGTAGACCTGGGAACACCAGCAATTAAGAGGTGGTTACACACTCCTTGAAACCTTCTGATCAGAGGCCTTGCTGTTGGACGTAGTTTATCGTCTTACCCAGGATGCAGATGTAGTGTATTGTCATAACCAGGATGGTATATATTAGGTACCTCCATGAAAATATCAAAAAATTGGTATACCATAATGAAAACATAGTTTTATCATCAAAGTCATTGTTACTATTAAGAGGAAGGATTAAAGTATTTTTTGATTTAATTAAATTTTTTACACCTTTTTAGAACATTTGAAATTTTAATTAAAAAACTGTTTTTTCTTGTGCCAGCGGTTGTACTAACTTTTAGTATAGCGAATTTTGGCTTTTTTTTTTTTAGATGACAGAGACATTAATTTGGAAATTCTTGCAAATAATTGTTGAATTTTAATGAAAGTTTCAGGACTTATTCACAAATGAATAAAATTATTTTTGAATTTTTTTTTATTCAGCCCCTTACTTAATTTTATGAAAACTTGAGAAATTCACCATGATAAGTTTTAGTGACTATATTAGTTAAAAGTAGAATTCTTTGAAGAATTTAAATCACCAAATTTTTTTGCAAAATCAAACCCAGTCTTACTGAAAATCTGTTCTGAATCAAAAAATAAAAAACACAATAAAACTAAAACATTATTTAATTAGTAAAGCTCTTCATTGCTTTTATGAATTATATATATTAATGGCAATATTGTCTGAAGGAAAAAATTTTTTTTGACGAAAAAAGAATTTTTACAAGATTTGTTTTCATTTTAAATTTTGTTTTACAATTTTAAATTGAATAATTTATAAAAATTTTAAATCTTTTAAAATTCATTTTCAATGAGATAATTCTTAGAAAATATTTCTATTAAGTAAAATTGTATTAACTAATCATATATTTTAAAGTTTATTACAATCAGGTGACCTGAATATTTTTTAAAGAATTTTGATTTGTTTTTGTATGTGTGATTACATGCAGAATTTCTGAAGTATGGATGTACAAATTGATATATCTAGCATTAAAAGGTCACATGTTTTAAGGGTTGTCTCCCCCCCATATTGAAAAAAAAACCCTTAAACTTTATTGTCTGCCATACTTAACTGTGAACATGTTTGGCTGTCAATCAGATGTAAATAAATCAATTAACATGTCAGAAAACAAGACCCCTAAAGAAATGTTCGTATACAACATTTTACGCTATAAGTAATATTTGTTTCAAATCAGATTAATTTAACTTTAAATTTGTTAATTCTCCTCAAATAACATTTCAGTCATATATATATATATATATATTATTTTTGCAGGATTTTTAAAATCGAGAATTAAGTTTTATTTACAAATGTGTCAAAAATGGCTGCTTTGATTGATTTTAATGAAAAGATAATAGATTCCAATCAATGTAATTTCTGTTTGAAATGCACCAAAGTGTATTTTGTTTACAGGAAATAATAAATTTTAAATCCTTTAGCTTTTAATTAAGGCTAAAATGAAAGCTTCAAGCTTTTTCATTTTTTTAAATTAATTTTAAACATTATGTATACCAAATTAGTGGAGGTACCTTAATTGTATATTAGTGCATGCTCCTTAATTCATTCACAGTTAAGATCCATCATGTCATGTACACAATGTCAACTCATCTTCATTTTCTTTGTCTTTCATTGGTAAGGAGAAGTTCCACAGACAACTTCTTCCTTAGAACTGTCACTTTGTGGAACAGACTCCCCGACTGCTAGAATCTTAACTTCTTTAAGTTAAGTATCAACCATCCTAGATGTTCTTATAATATGCACATCTTATCTTCTCCTTTATGCCTTTACAACAGCCTCATTCAGTAACCCCCTACCTTAATTGGCTCTTGGGCCTTTTATTATGTGAACAATAGTAAAAATAAATTTGCAGTTCCTACCTGTGTAGACTTGGGAACTTGTAGTTGCATTGGACAGAAGAAAATTACCAACAATGGCGGAGAGAAGATTAAGAATTATAGACAAAGTATCAGATAAAAAGTACTGGCAAAATTTCAGTATTGGCAGAGTGACAAATGATAATCCAACGCTGGTGATAGTGACAAACATCCCCATCGATATAGCATTCAAGCAGAGGGGACTGTTTATAAGATAAAGATTGAGGAACGTGATTCGTGCGATAGTCGTCGAGTTGCTTAGAAAAAAGATGGTCAGCAAAACGAGTAATGGTAAACGCCGCTTTTTTTTCGTGTCAGTCACATAAAGTAGGATTGGGCTGAATATCTGACTCAGACTGAAGTCACGCTTCTCCTTCAAGCCACCCGAAGGCAGACTCTCGGTCAGCACAAAAATAACGAAGACCAAGTCAATTATGTTGAGGATCAGCAGCAGGGAAGCCGCATAAAGGTGTCCATAGACATGGATGATGTGTCCGTAAAAGTAAGCCAGGATTCCAGCAATCGCAGATGCAGAACTGAGAGAAAAGGAAAGCCGGAAAGTGCGCCCAGGACCAGGGCTTGTAATGTCAGCTATATAAGAACTTGAGGAAGAGATCAAAGCTCCGGGGCCACCTGTCAGACCGTGACATGCGGAACCGGCAATTATAACCCACAAAGGGAGTTTCCACTTAATGGTCAGTACATAACTCAAAAACTTGAGGGTTGAACCAAACAATGATAATGTTATACCAGTTTTACGGCCAAGGTGGTCAGTTACAGGCCCTATAATCAGTCCAACAAACATGCCTATCATGGCTTCTGCAAAAAGAAAGTATATTTGCCATGAAGAAAGATTTTGCTGGATCTGAAAGGAGAAAAAAAAAAAGCATTTGGTTAACAACTTATTAAAAAAAAATAAAAAGATAGGTAACAGTTCATTTATATTAAGTAAAAATAAAAAATTTTTTTTATTACTATTTTTAACAACATCATACAATTCCACTTGTTGTTCCATTAGTTATAAGTTAGTATGTACGTTAAGGCCTGCTGTCCATTACCTCAGATAAATAATTGGTTGCAAGGAAGGATGAAAAGAAAAGATATATCAGAGATGCTATTTGGTTTTAGTGAGAAAAAGAACGAATACATAAGAAAGAAAGGAAAAATAGAGCAAGCAATAATGCACCAGAAAAAAAATACAAAACCTTGTCAATTTTAAATCTTTTTCATTTGTAAACAGTTGAAATTTCTAGGGTATGAGGAGAGGGCTTAGAGAATTTGACACTCAAAGGACATGCTTAAAGCAAGAGGGAACAAAGAGACATATTGAGTAATCTAACGTGCTTGTTTAAATGGATGTGAGAAGGATAGTAATGAGACAAGCTTTGCTGAGAGCTACAAAGGACAGGAAGCTGTGGAGAATCATGATCGTCTTAAAGTGACACAACCCACAAGAGTAGATGATCTTCTGACGTGTTCTCTGTCATATAGGAAGAAAATGAGTAACTACCGACACCTAGGTTCGAGCGTGACACTCTGGACGTATGAATATATGTTTTCCGCCTGTTGTATAAATAGTGATATCAGGCTACTGACTGCAGTGACTATTGAGTGGAACTATTCAGTCGAATTAGTGTGAATTATTGTGCATCAATAATTTGGGTTTTGACTACTATGTCAGCTATCTCTTTTTCATTTATTGCTCCCCACTCTTCCCAAGACTGCAGTATATTAGATGCAATAGCTGACAGTATAGAAAAGACACTTTCTCTCCATCCATTTGTGAACATCTTTGTCTTTGATGACTTTAATGCTCACCATCACACATGGATGAAACATTTTAAAAGGTACTGATATTGTCAGTATACAGTTATTAAATTTTTCCATTACCCAATCCTTCACTTAAATAGTGAACTTCTCTACTTATTTTCTCTAGTCAAACCAAACAGCAAGCTTCACTATTGGATCTATTTCTAACCTCCTCTCCCTACTATTGCCAAGCTTCACAATATTACCCTCTTGGTAACTCTGACCACTCTGTAGTAACAATTGATATCTCCTTCCAAGCATCCATTAAACAGGAACCCCCTCTCCATAAGATCTCTTTGTGTTACCAGCATGCTGATTGGGACTCATTTCGGGATTTTCTTTATGACGCCCCTTGGACTGACATCTTCAAAACTCCCAATTGAAAATTTCATCACAGAGGTTTCTTATTGGGTCAAAGCCAGCATGTACATTTTCATATCTTCTCAAAAATACCAGGTGAAACTACAATCTTGTCTATGGTTCGTGCCCAGCTGCCATAGTAGCACATAGGAACCACTATTTCTGGCTATACCAGCATGACAGTGCTCATCATAACAGGTGCCTATTTGCAAGGTCTCTATTCTCCTCCTCTTCAATCGATTTGAGATGTTATCATTCTCTGCTGATAAAGCTGAATGCTTTGCCCATTAAATTCTCTTTAAATTCTACTCTTGACTCATCTGGAATATCCCTGCCTAACTTCCCACATAGAACTGAGTCTCTGTTGAGTGATATGCATAGAACCCATTCTATGGTTTCTGCTATCATCTTTAACCTTGATCCCCCATAAAGCATGTGGACGCAATAGAATCCCTGTTATAGTTATTAAGTGTGCTCCTAAACTGGCTCCTGTTCTCTCAAAACTGTATAATAAATACCTTGCAGCCTTCTGTTTTACTGTCTGCTGGAAGTTATCATCCATTGTTCCAAATTTTAAGAACTCTGGTAAAACATCTGATCCATCCAACTATTAGCCTAATAGCCATATTATTTCAACACTTCTGGTGTCTTATCAAGTGATGGTGTTTCAACACCATCACTTGTTAAGACACCAGAAATGTTTATTTATGTTATAATTTTTTAATAATATATATATATATATATATATATAAACCTAGTGAACCCAGACAAACCTACCCAGGTTTCACCTAAGCGGATCGTCTTTCCCTGACGATCTGCTTAGGTGAAACCTGGGTTTGGCTGGCTTACTAGGTTTATCTAGGTCTGCTCTACAGTTGTATTGAGCTCTTTTGTTAGTTAGTTGTTTACTCGTGTCGGGGTTTTTTTCTTTGGGCTTCAAACCTGTATCTGTACGATTTTTTTCGACAGACTTTCATGTTTCTAGCTCTTTCTTTTTTAAAACCTTTTTTTCCCTTGAGATTGATTTGATTATTGCCAAAATCAAAAATTCAAGGGTTTTCCGAAACGAGTATAGTTATCTATATTTGTGTATATATATATATATATATATATATGATTAAAGATCAAATGTAGATTGAAATCCAATCAGATTATAAAATAAAAGGAAAATAAAACAAAACTCTGTACAGCACATAAGATGTTAACAAAAAAAGAAAAAGGACTTTCTAATAAACTTCATCCCAAAAACTAGCAATTTTTACAGACAACCGAAAATTCACAAATCGAGTGAAATAAAAGCAGCTATCCAGACACAAAAATATGAATGTATTAACATCCCAAACCCCAGTGACCTTACATTCAGACCCATAGAAACAGGACCAGCCTAATAGAAACAATATTGCAACCATTTACTAAATAGATTAAAAGCTACATCAGAGACGATATTCACTTCCTTAGCTCCATACCAACAAAAGTAGATCCGGGAACACTCATGGTAACATTTGATATCAGTAGCTTATATAGCAACATACCCCATGAATTAGGTAAACAGGCAATCTTATTCTGTATTGAAAAACATCCAGAAATAGTATATCCCAGATTCACCAAGGAATTCATTTATCAGTAGTATAGATCTAATCCTGAATAACAACACTTTTGAATTTGACTATGAAAACTATATTCAAACCCTTGGTAATGTGATGGGAATGAAAATGGCACCAACATATGCAAACCTAACCTTAACTTACTTAAGGAAAACCTCTATGAAAAGACAGAACAAATATATGGGGAAAATATAAAACCCCACTTCACTAAATCTTGGAAGCGATACTTAGATGATTGTTTTGTTTTCAGGGCAATATTAACTAATTACACAATCTACTCCAACGCTTACAGCTGAAAATCAAATTCACCCAAGAACATAATTTTAACTGCCATTCTTAGATGTACTCATCAGAAATAGAAATAACTACATTATCACAGATGTCTACTAAAAAACCTAGGCATCCAATGACATCTTTATTTCAAGAACTATCACCCAAAAAACTGTCTGAAATCCATCTTCTATTCCCTAGCATGTAGGATTTGCATTATAGTGACCGACAAACACTGCCAAAAACCTGCCTAGAAGAATTACATAAAACTCTCAAAAAAAAAAAAAAAAAAAAAAAAAAAAAAAAAAAGGCTACCCCACACCATTAATAAACAAAGGTTTTGAACTAGCACAAAAAATACCGTTAAACCAATGACAAAACCCAAAAAATACAATGACGAACAAATTCTAGGATACATCTCAAAATACAAGAACAATCCAGAACTATTTACAGAAATTACAAGAAATCTAAACCTACTTAACAAGAATGATAAAATGAAAGATATGCTAAAAATAACCAAAATAATCAAAAGCAAATGCCAATCAAAAAACCTAAAACACATATTAACCTCAGCCAAGTTTAGTCAACACACAATACAGGGGTCACAAAATGCAACATGAAAAGATGTGGGGTTTGTGATATCATTATAGAAGGAAATTCTTACACTTTTGAAAACCCCATAACAACAGGTTCTCCTGCTTCTGTGGCATAGTGAAGAGTTCTGTGGCCAGACATAGGATCTTCCAGCAGCCACTCTCTTGACCCAGGGCAATACTGCCTCCTCAAGTTACTTCATGTAGGCCACCAAGTGCATTGAGTGCTTTTAATTGGGACACCATCTCTAGGAAGGTTGCCATTCAAGGCTTGAGATGAGATCTTAGCTACATCATATATATTATATATATATATATATATATTATGGCATTAAAGACAAGAAATTTTTTACTATAGGCCATGATAAATTTTAAAACAAAAACAAGTTGACTGGTTTCATGCTCTCTCATCAGAACTGTAAACGGGAAAACAAATTATGAGAAAAAAGTCTATTGCGGATGACATGAATGAATGGACAGGGAGAGAGAAAAAAAAAATAATAATAAAAGTTATAACACCAAAGATGCTAGAGACACAGCACTGCAAGCCCAAGCAAACAGCCTCTTTGTTTACAAAGAGCGGGTCACCTGGACCTGATGAACAGCGTCTCCAACACCTTCAGATGGAATAACGAGTGTGCTCTAGTCTTTTTTTCTCTCCCTGTCCATTCATTCATGTCATCCGCGACAGATTTTCTTCTCATAATTTGTTTCCCCGTTTACAGTTCTGATCAGAGGGGATGAAACTAGTCGACTTGTGTTTGTGTTTTTGTTTTAAAATTTATCATGGCCTATAGCAAAAAAAATTTCTTGCCTTTAATGCCATAATACGTTTTTATACAGTGAAATTGGTAAAAGCACGTCAGGCTATATGATGGTTCTGTATAGGATACAAGTTTGATTCCTGTCGGAGGACGCATATTTTCTATGACAATTTCTCGGACATTGAGGCCAGTAAATGTTATTAATACTGTTTATTATAAACAGAGCATTTACTTAAATACTTGTATCTATAAAAAAAGAATGTATAAACATAAAAATGTCTTAAAATAATTGTCGGACTTTGTCCATTTCATAATATACATATATTATATATAATACATATAGATATTATATATAATATATATGTAATATCTATATATTACATATATATGTGTGTGTGCGTGTGTGTGTATGTGTGTTGGTCGTTGGTTCCTATAAGAAATTTATCAGCCCTTTGACAGGTTTTGTTTCTCATTCTGTGTCATGACATTCCACTTTCCTCACCAGCAGATAAGTTAGTTGAGGGGAGCTGGTTAAAATGCCAACCCCCTATCTATGCAGCAGGTTGTACTAGATTACATGTTTCCACAAAGTAGGCCTAAGCCTGACCTGACATTAAGCAAAAAAAAAAAAAAAAATTAAATGCTGAACTATAAATACCCTAAAAATATGAAATTTGTGTTTAGTGGGAGGGGGATGTCTTTTATGCCAACAAATATGATATATTGCACATTTAAATAAAACAAATGAAATAAACTTACCTTCTGCTGAAACAAATACTCAGGACTTGACTTGTTCACATTGTCACAGGCAGAAATCTTGGAGAGGGTCCTGCCTCCCCCAAACTCTTCTGTCAGACGCGACTTGAAGTAGAAGTTTGTCAGAAGCTGCTGAAGGACCAAGGATGGAAAGAAGAGGATGACAGCAATCTCAATTAGGTAACACCCCTTTTTTGTGGGTAGGGTTTTGTTTGGGACTTGACTGCCTTCATCTGGTTTAGCAGGGGGAGAGGAAACATTCCGTTTAGAAAGACCTTCACTCATAGTTTTGGTGCTTGAAACTGCCAGTACTTTAAAGAAAAAAAAAAGCAACATTTCGTTAACTTTTATAAATGTCCTACTATAGGTTCTTGCATTTTAAATGCATTAATGTCAGAACTGTCATAAATATCAAAATTGGTGTGGAGGGAACTAACCTCTTTGGGATCTTTTTCTTGTTACCAGAAGATGTTGGCTAACATATGCCTTAATAATGTGGATAATTCATCAGAAAACATAACTGACAATAAAGAGTTGTTTAGTCAAAATGTAGTAACAACAAAATCACAAATGAATGAAATTGCCTGAACAAAATTGGAATATGAACTTGAATTTTTATTATTAAGTGAAGCATTGTCAGCCATTATTCATTTCTGGCTAGGATTTCTTTCATCTTAATTTGAATTGCTTTATTTACACAAGTATTCTTAATTGTTGAAATATGAACTTGAATTTTTATTATTAAGCGAAGCATTGTCAGCCATTATTCATTTCTGGCTAGGATTTCTTTCATCTTAATTTCATTTCCTTTATTTAAGCCAGTAGAATTAATAGTAAGATGAACTTGAATTTTTATTATCAGATGAAGGAAAATCAATGATTAATTTTTGACTTAGTGCGCCTTTCATTTTAATTGCATAAGGAACTGTGGCTAAAATATATACTCATCAGAAATAAAAGCTAAAATATGAAATGCTGAGGATTTTTAAAAATTATATACCAGTGATTGTCAACACATAACACTTATATTAAACGTAGTGAATTCCAGTGATTTTTGCTTGCTTACAATTGACACTTGTACCCTATGGTATTTATTTATTTTTTTAATCATCTCACCCCATGCAAGGTAGTGAAGCCACTAAGACACAAGGAGTTACTGAGTGTGGAAGAAAAAAAAGAAAGAAAAGCAAAACATTAGGGATTGAAAAGAATACAAGAGTAATCAAGAGGACAGTAGATAACAATTGACATTGCATTTAATTTTTTGAAGATCAAAGTTGGTTGGAAAGCATGAAATCAGGAGGAAGTTCCACAAGCGAGAAGTGTGAGAAAAGAAACTGTTAGCATAGAATTTATGGTTACATCTAGCCAATTCAACTCTGAATTGATGAGACCTTGCCGCCAATCTAGTACTGCACTTGAATTCATAAAAGTCTAGGCTCCCTAGAGGAAAGTTCATCAGAACAATTATGATGAAAGTATTTAAAGAAAAGGCACAAGGAAGCTATATTATGGCAGTGGGAAAATGACTGAAGCTGAGATGCCAGGTCAGGACCAATAATAATGCAGATTCTTCTTTGGATTTTATCAAGCATCTCTAGATATACAGCAGGAGCACCAAACCAGATGTTGCTGCAGTATTCAAAACTTGGACAAATGGTAGACTTATACATATGCAAGATAGATGCAGAAGAGAAAAATTGTCTCATATGACACAATGACCTGATTTTTTTAGCAGCTGATCTATCAAAAGATTCAATATAGTCTTTCCACTTCATATCAGCTGAGAATGTTAGACCAAAAAGGTGCAATGTAGCCATGCTGATGGGAGTCAAGGGCTCTTTAAGATGATTAATAGAGAGAAGTTTCCTTTTGGAAGCATTAAAATTAACAAGCCGTTCCTTGCCCCAGTTAACAACAGACTGTAGGTCATTTTTAGGTCACTTTCACCTTATTGAACTGATCAGACTCGTTATTGAGACAGAAGTGAATGGTTGTGTCATCAAAATAGATACGAAATTGAACAATAAATGATGATCTCATCAAGAAGGTCATTGATGAAAATTAAGAATGAAGTAGGTCCAACTTCTCTCTGGAGAACATATGCATTAGTATGAAAAGATCTAGAAGAGTGGCCATTCAAGATAACTTTCATTTCATAATTAGATAAGAAAGATTGAATTAGTTCAAAAATTTCTCTGGAAATATTATAGCCTTTCAACTCTTGGGGAAGACCAGCATGCCAAACTCTGTCAGATACTTCTGAGATGTCCAAAGCAACAGCTTGAGCTTCACAAGTCTTATCTAAAGCTTGATAGCCTCTTTCAGTAATAATCTTTATTATACCAGCAGTTGATCTCAAGAAGTGAAAGCTATATTTCTTGTCTGAAAGAAGGCCTTCCACTGTAAAGTGCTTAACCAATTCAAAATTGATTAGGGTCTTGAGTAGGTTACCAAAAAGAGGTAGAAGGCTAATAGGTCGATAGTTCACAGAGTTCTTAAAGAGGAGTATAAAAGCATCAATGCTAGCTTTAACCCAACAAGAAACCTCACTGGCACAATTCTCAATAGGAAGGTTGAGAATATCAATCTAAGGGGTTTCATGAAGAAAGTTGTGAAGTGAATACCAATCAGCATGCTGGTACTGGAACGAGATCTTATCTATAGGAGGTTATTGTCTAATTGATGACTGAAATGAAATATTAGCATCTACTAAAGTGTGATCCAAATTGCTAAAAGGACAAAGTTGCAAAACTCAACAAGTGGAGAGAGGAGATAAGGAACAAATCAAAAGAGGATGTTGATCAGATTTATTAGGGAAAAAGTAGAGAAATCCACTATAGACTGAGCAATGGAAAAATTGAAAGCAATATCAGTAACATTAGAATGCTTAAGCCATGTGTCATGATTTATAAATTGACCATTTGTCTATGAATTGAATATTTCTGCCATATCTGGTCTGGTTCTTCTGTTATAAGTACTCTTGAAAATATCCAAAGAAGAATCAGCAATGTTTTCTTTAAATTTTTGTAAGTGGTACCTAAAATTCTATAGGACTTGATTTTGTGTATATTAAAAGGTTGGCCACTCATAGAAGTATGGGAAGGAATTTTATAGTGGGGACAAAAGGCATTTGTGCTGAACATGTACAGGGTGGTCTGAAAGTCTTGTCTCCCCTACATAACTTTTTTTTTTTTTTTTTACAGATAGCTGACATGACAGTTTGGAAGAGAGGGTTAGGGTGACAAAACTTTCAGACCACCCTGTACAATTCGTTCTGCTGGGGAAGAGGCTGTCGCTTCCCACCTCATAATTACTGAGAATGTATTTACAAATTTTCAAGTAAATAAGGCCCTTAGCATCGTTCAAGATCCGATTTTACCTGGAACCGAATACTGTCGGCACCATTGGCAAACAACTATACTTGGGTTTAAAAAAAAAGAAAAAGTATTTTGAATTACTTCCCTTGCGTTGTTGATTATATAATAAAAAATAAAATTTAAATAATAGTTCCTTCGTAAGAAAACATTAATTATAAAATCGATTACATTTTATTTCATACCATAATTCAACTTTATAATCAAAAGAATTACGTGTCGATGAACATCTTTTGTTAAAGAATATTTGTACAATGAAACAAGCTAACGTCGCCTCGGCCTTGAAAATGAAAAACAACAACAACAAAAAAAACAAAAAACAACTCTTTCAAATCGCAATGAAATTGAATACAACTTTCAAATTAGAATTGTTATTCAATTCTAATTTGAAAGTTGTATTCAGTTTCAAGACTGAAGCGACGTTCTGCTTTCATTACAAACATTCCTTTTAGGTCCTTTTAGATAGCATTTTTTTTTAAACGTTCGTAACAATTTTTGCATTTCCTTCATTGACATTTTACACCTTTTCCTAATCACACACTTTTTAGTTTTTATAACAAAAAAAAAAAAAAAAAAAATTCAATATTTTTTTGAGTCAGTGTTAGAACTTGTAAAAACAAAAGATAAATAAAAAAAAAACAAAAAAATAACTCGCCTCTTTTTAAATTTGAAAAAGTCCTGCACCAGAAAAAAACCAAAAAAAAAAACCCACAGTATCCGAAGAAACTTAAATCATTTTACACAATAACAATGTTAATCACCTCAAAGAAATTTAACTTTTGAGATTTTTTTTAATTACTTTTTTCTTTTGAAAAATTGAATATAAATATTCTTGTAAATATTAGATTTCAGATATTTTCTTACCACTTAGGTACCTCCACTGAATTTTCGATACCTAAAATGAATTTTTAAAAGTGAAAAACAGAAAAAGCATTCTTGAATATTTCATTTGAAAGTTAAATGCTTAAATTTATTATTTCAAGTAAGTAAAATATTCTGGTGTATTTCAGATAGAAATTATATAGATTGGAATGACAAATATTTCCTCGATTTAAAAAAAAAAATTCTTAAAAGCGGCCATTTCCTTAATTTTAAGAAATTTGTAAACTTAAACAAAACAAAATTATCGGTTTTAAAAATCTTCCAAAAATAAAATATATTTCTGACACGTTATTTGATTAAAATTAGAAAATTTAAAGTTAAATTAATCTAATTTGGAATAAATATTACTTTTATAGCATAACAGGCATTTCTTAACGATGCGTCGTTTTTCTTTGATCTTTATTGATGTATCGATAAGTTCCGAGGTGATGACAGCTCTTATGAATGACTAGAATTTACATAAATTTACGAAATCTAAATGAACCCTCTTTTTTTTTTAAAAAACTACCAAGTAATTTTTTACAAATTTACATATTTTCAGCAATTATTTAATATTTTATGGACTTTTAGTTACGTTTCAAAATGCTTTATGAAATTTGCGTTTCGTCTCTAGGTTCTTAAGCTTAACTTAAACAAAAAATTAATTGAAGTATGACCCAAACTAAAATAAATACATAAAATATTTAGTGGAATAGGAATTTTAAAAAAGTAAAACTTTGAAATTTTGAAGGGATGATTTGCAAAGAATGAAAAAGAAGTGAATAAGGAAAGTTAAATTTCAATGCGTCGGACGACACTTAAATTACGTGAACTTTTTAAGGATTTTATTATGTATACCTTCCCATAGGTAGAAATTGGGAATATTAAAATTTTTTAAAAATATTTAGGTACAAACGTCTGTTATGAGTTTTTCAATTTTATGTACTTTTCACTTTGCAATATCACAAAACTGCCGCCCTGAAGCAATACAGAAAAACGATTTTTAAATATTATTTAATTAAAATTTAAAAAAAAAAAAATGAAAAAAAAAGAAAAAAATTTCTTAAAACAATAGTGTCCTTATCAAAGCAATTAATTTTAATTAAAAGCATTTCTAATTAAATAATGTCATAGTTTCATTGCATTTTATTGTTTTCAATTCAGAGCAGATTTTTGGTGAATGGATTGTATAAAAAAAGAAACAAAGAAAAAAAAAATGATTTAATCTCCACTCCAAGGAGCCCCAAAATCTCCGCCCTAAACATCTAATTTCTCGAAAATTCATGACATTATAATAAATAAATAAAACAACAAAATACCAAGATTTTCTAAAAAAAATTTCAAAAATAATTTCATTCATTTCTGAAAGTTTCATTAAAATCCGACAATTATTTGATTTTTTGCAAGAATTTCCAAATTAATGTTTCACCGGAAAAAGCGCAAATTATAAAAAAAAAAAAAAAAAAATACACTATTGTTTCGACAACTTACGTAAACAAAACAAGATTTTTTTTAAACAAAATTTCCAACGTGCTAAAAAGAGGATTAAAAATATTTAAAAATAATTAAAAAATAAACATTTTGGCGATAAAACTTTGTTTTATTGAGTTTGGAGGCTTTTTTTTCATCATGCTATCAATCTATGCTGTTTTTTTTTTTCGCGAAAAAGTGCAGGTGGGTATAAATAATAAAATTCTTTAAGTGGACGCTTCAAATATGCGATCAGAATATGAGGCTAGAGGAAAAAAATTGGAATCTGAAATTTGTTTCACGCAATTTCGATACCCAGAAAGAAAAATAAGTCAAAACCAAGAAGAAAGGATTTTTTTAAAAAAAACCATAAGTCATCATCATCAGTCGTTTTGACTAACAAGAATGATAACGAAGTTCTTTCAATTGGTAGGAAAATTTAATTTATCAAATCCACTTTTTGTTACTAACACAGGCCTTTTTCGACAAAAATGAATAGTCACAAAAAAGTGTTACGGAAAATATTTACAATGCTTTTTATTTCGTCCAATTAGTAACTGAATATTTTTTTAGCAGTGCATTTTTTTTTTTAATGTGATATCGGGAAGTGGGGAGAACACTATTCAAAGTGAAAGGCTTTTTTTAAAGAAGGATATTTGCAATGAATAATAAATAGTTAAAGAAACGGTTAAATTATTAAATAAAAATAAAGAGAGGCTCATACAAACCTTTTCTTTCTCCTTCAAATTTCCGTCGATGACTTTTGACATACAAAAAATAAAATGAAAAAAAAAAAAACAAAACTTTTCACTTCAGTCCGTGCGGATTGGTCGAGTGAATATAAGTGATAAGGATTTTTTTTTAGTTTGATACTTTAGCTAACCTAGAAATTCCACATCTAATTAAGAAGAAAAAGGAAATAACAGAAGGTAACTTGAAACAGCACGTGCCTGTTGAAGTTTTTTTTTTTTTTTTACAATCTTAGTCACCAAAAAAAAAAGAAAGAAAAAAAAAACAATAACAAAAACACAATTGGTACGTTCTCTCCGGCCACGGGATAGTTAAGGTAGTTGAACTGGTATTATTAAATAACGTTGCTTGAAAAATGACGATTTTTTAGTTGTGCGATTGTTTAAAAAAATAAAATTGTTTGGTAGTCCTACTGACACCATACCGACCCACATTAAAAGATTAGTGATAATTTCAGCATCACGCCAACAGCAGGTGATTGAGGCCGGCATCAATGAGTTCCCACACATCCCATTTAAAAAGAATGCAACTCAATTTATTACAAACTTTGTCTTGCATGGTCACGAGGAAAATATATTGTTTATTACAATCACGACTGGTTAATTAATTAAATTAAATTTGCGAAAGAAAAAAACAAAACAAAACAAAAAAAAAACTATATATAAATAGCAATTGTGTATTCTGTACGCATTGGAGAAAAATAGTTAAATTTAAATGGTGATTCGAAAATCAAGACTATATTTAAGTGCTGAAATTTTATCAGTGATTTGATAAAAAAAAGAAGCGTATAAGTGCATGAGACTTTCACGTTGTAGGCTGGGGTTGTATTATTAATTAATAAAACGAGCCTACTTGTAGAAAGAGCATGAATTTTGATGACGAAAAGAGAATGTCAAAGAATTACAGCATTTAAAATTCTTTTAATGAAAGATTTACTTTCATTATGTATGATATTATGTCTATTTTTATTTTAAACCTCTCAAATTCACGGATCATTTTCTTAGTGTTGTTATTAAACTGATTAAGAAAGGCACCGTAGTTTTTCTCATTTCTTTTATTTTCCCCAGGTACTTTCAATCTCACCCAAGATCATCTCCAGAGGTGAATTGCTAAGACAAAAATTAATGTAATTGATAGTTGTGAAGTTTTTTTTTGTAAATGGGCATGAAAAAAAGATCTTCAGACCTAGATTTTGGTTTGAAGATCGCATGGAGTTAGTAGTCACCATTCAATGTTGACTCTTATATTTACTAACCCTGTGTATATCGATAGACGCTCCGAAACAGAGTACTCTTTCCTTATAACAAATTTGAAACTGTGTGTGCGCACGAGAGTGCGGACAGTGGAATCGCCGAACCGAGTTCCGGTTCATTCTGTTTCGTTCACTTCGCACTCATGTCTCTGGAAAAGGCAAGAAGCTGTCGTCCTTCGGCTATGGGTTGAATAGCTCTCTCTAGAAGGTTAACTGAATTCAAAACCGGCGGAGAAGAGTTGTTTGGAGATTTCGTGGCACACTGTGCATCTCTGTTGTCAGTTCTTGTAAAAAAATGTTGCTGGTCCCACACTATCATTAAATCATCTGTATGAAATTAACTTTTGGGCACTCATGCAGCGAAATTGACAGGAGTCCAATTTGTTTAAAATTTAAATAAATTTGCTATAGGGGAAGAGTGTGTATATATATATATATATATATGAGAGAGTTTACACAATGCAGACATAAGAATCAACACTGCATAGTTACTCGGATTCACGCTTCAACGCGATCGTCAGTCTGAAGATCGCAACGAAGCGCGAAAACGTACTGTCTTCATGCAGTTCTTATGTTCACACACATAACTATCCTTGCGTAAGAGCACAATTACAAAAAGATTTCAAAATAATCAGAAAGTGAATAAATGCAGTAAGAAGCTGATTTAAAAAGAAGAAAAAAAGCAGACACGACAAAAAAAATTAAGATCAGGGTGACATGGGACGGACTATTATGTTAATAAATGATTTGTTTTTTTTAATTTAAACATATGAATAATGGCGTTTAGCACAAAGCATTGGCTGACCTAAAAAATAAGAACAAGAATAAACGATACTCAAAAAAAGAGTTTTAGAAATTCAAACAGACCACACCTTCTAAACAAAAAGACCAGTTGGAAAGTTGGAAACAAGGAATTACGTTGTAGGCGAACTTGTCAGAACAAACTGAAGAGTAGAGAAAGAGAATAGACAAAGACTTCACGGCCAAAATAAATAAATCTCAAAGTGTGAGGTAAAAATATGAAAATCGCTTTAACACGAAACATGGAATTGTGACATTTTTTGGAGATATTTGGTGTCTTTGAAACTTTGCAAAAAAAAAAGGATAAATTCAAAGAATAATCAAAACTGTCGTCTCGTACCCAGACAACAATAGTTCTCTGGTCTGTGAAGATTTGAAGAAATATTTTTTTACTATCAACATGTGCTGTTTCTCAAAAGAAAACAAAGCCATTTTCCGGTTTCATTTATTTATTCTTTCATTCCGTTCTAGTCTTTAGACCGGGTCATAGTCTCGTTTTGTCCGGAAGTTACCGGTGTTAGCCCAATTAGTTGCTTTATAAATAATCATCCATTACATCTTCCCATTCACTTCATATCCGTTAAAAATAAAATAAACATTTGTGAAATGTACAGATGGGACTTATGACTTCATAGAGAAAATATGGTATTATGGCATGTGCAGTAACCCGGATATAAGAGACCCAGATATAAGAGAAACCCGGATATAAGAGAGATTTTCTCTGGTCCCAAATTAGAGCCTGTGTTAATGTATATAAAAAGACCAAACCCGGATATAAGAGAAACCCGGATATAAGAGACTTCCTCTCCGGTTCAGACAAGTCTCTTATATGCGGGTTACACTGTATAAATGTGGACTTTTGGTGAAAAAAAGGATACATATTCGAACGAATAAGTCAGGGATTTTTTTTTTGCATTTCACAAATATGCATTTTAAATAGGGACTACCCCCCAAAATGCGATACCTAAGTTTTAAATTAATTTAACAAAGTGAAAAATCTGTTTTGAAGTTTTTGTTTTAGTTTTAATTTCAAGCTAATGGATTAAATAAAATTTAATATTTCCAATAAGCTAATTTTGGCACAATACTTTTCTCGATTTCAAAAACTATGATAATTTAAATTGATAGGAAGGATTTTTAAAAAATTTTCTGAAATAACTGATTACAGTGTAACCCGGATATAAGAGAGTTGTTGGGACCGGAGAAGAAGTCTCTTATATCCGGGTTTCTCTTATATCCGTGTTTGGTCTAATTTATATACATTAACACAGGCTGTAATTTGGGACAAGCGAAAATCTCTCTTATATCCGGGTTTCTCTTATATCCGGGTTTCTCTTATATCCGGGTCTCTTATATCCGGGTTTCTCTTATATCCGGGTTACACTGTAGCGTCCTTTTCTTTGTTTAGTCGTCTTTCATTGCAATGTAATTCTCTTTATTAAAAAAAATTCCAATAATAAAATATTCTGAATATTCTGAAACTTTATTTGAGGAATATTAACTGATTTAAAAGGATTTGAAACAAAAATACAGTATTTTTTTACTTTATCACAGAAATGCATTTTTAAAAACCCGACAGTATCAGTGTTTTTAACCCGTCAGTGTTGACAACCTGATAACTGCACCTTTTATTTTATATAATTTTAAAATATTCAGTAATCTTAAAAATTTAGGAAAATATTCTCTGTATGTACATGTTTTATTGAAATTTAGAAATGTTGATTATAATTATCGCTCTTAATTTTTGATAATGCCGTATATGGTCGCCAGTAATTACAAGAAAGGGCAATTTTATACAATTTTTTTCTTAAGCGTTTCACCCTAAGCAAGGCGGGAAGCCACTAGCACGTAAGGGATTACAGAGTTGGAGTAAGAGCAAAGAGGAGTGATAGAAGAAAGGATGAAGTGAAGGACAGGGAATAGATCAAGGGATCTGGAGACGTCGATTGACATTACATCTCAATAGTTGGAGATTATAGCTATCAGGGAAACAAGAAAAGCGGGGAGTTCCACAGGCGAGAAGTGAGAGATGAAGCTATTGGATAGAAGAGACGGCTACATTTAACAGTTTCGACAGTGAAAAGGGGAAGAGAGATGCCAGCCAGTTGAACTTAAATTCATGAAGTTGGGAACCAGCGAAAGCACCGGGAGCAGTTGTGAAAAATTTGTAAAAAAAAAAGACAGAGGGAACGGCACGTCTGTGAGAGAGCGACTGCAGACGAGATGCCAGATCAGGGCCAATTACATTGCATTTTATTTTATCAAGGACCTTGAGACAAACAGAAGAGGCTCCAGACCATATATGGCAGCAATACTCCATGCAAGGGCATACAAACAATTCAAAATTCTTTAAAAAATATTGGTGTTTGAAGATTTGTATTAAGCTTTTCCATTCATGATTAGTAAATATAGTTTTCACTTAATCATAATATCATCTAAAAGGGTGAAACTGATACAGTATTTTAAAAGATCTAAAAACTTGAAAAAATTAAAATTTAAAAAACCGAAAACATTTTTTGTAAAAATTCATTATTCATCGAAATTTTTTTTCTTAAGACAATAGTGTCCTTAATATATCTTATTTATAAAAGCAATTAAACGCTTTCTGTTCTAATTAAATAATGTCAGAGTTTTATTACATCTTTATTTTATGATTGAGAGCAGATTTTCGGTAAATATTTTTTTCTTTTTTGTTTGACAAAAACAAATTGATGATTTAGATTCTCCAAGGAGTCCTGCTTTTAGCTAGTATAAACATGAAGAGGCTGAAATTTTAATTTATCGAAATTTCATAAAATTAAGTGCGTGGGGGTAACAAATGTAAAAAAATATTTTTACCAAGTTATTCTAAAAAAAAAAAATATATATGAAAAATAATTTAAATTCATTTGTGAATAAGTCCTGAAAATTTATTTAAAATCCGACAGTTATTTGATTTTTGCGAGAATTTCCAAAACAATATGTTTAACATTAAAAAGACTAAAAATTCTGATACTAATCTTTGGTCTTCCCGCTGACTCAAGAAAAAAAAGATTTTTAAACAAAATTTCCAACGTGCTAGAAAGGATTAAAAAATTAATAAAATAAAATATACTCTGGTCTTTCCTCTTAATAATAACAAATATTGTGGCGATAAAACGTTCTTTTATCAAATTTGTGGCCTTTTTTCAACATGATATGCTATTTTTGAGACGTTTTTGGCGATACTTATTTATATAGTAATTTATTTGTTGAAAATAAGACTAAACCCTTGTGACTAATAGTCTAGAACAAAAATAATATATAATAAAAGAAAAATTAAAAGTTAAACAATAAAAATACTTTTAAATACAGATAAGAATAGTAATTAACAATAAATAAAGAAAAAGTTAGATTATTAAAAAAAAAAAATAGTTAAAGTATAGAATACTCCTACCATGCACCAGAACAAGCATTTTGCCGCCAAATAAAACAAAATTCAAAACTCTCCCTGCATTTTTCAACCGCCAAAGGAGGCAGGCAGCCAGGATAGTTATTTGATAAAACATGTTGCTACAAACAGTTAAGCATAACTTCCTGTATACATAAGTTTTTTTTTTAAATATACAATCATTTCTCTGAAATGTATGCGAAAATATTTTATCGTTTTTGTCTATGCTTATCTTATTGTATCTTGTATATGACTATTTGCAATTTTTATAATCCTGTTGTTGTCTGATCATGCCCCCAAAATAAACAAGAAAATCACATTCAGACAAGGTCAACGCCTCGCCAGAACACCCACAACAAGTATAAAAGGATATATGAAACCTGTGACGATATTGAAAGGCTTTGTGAACCTACCGATTTCGATACAAGGAAACGATACCAAGCTTAAATTACTATTCATTCACGACCCGGATTAGAGTGGCTAATCAGGGATATGTAAGTCATTAGATTCAGTTACCTTCAGCAGTGAGATAAGAAGAGGACGTTGGACCTCGAGATACCACGTGGTCAACCAACCACTCTGGGCTGCATACAAAATCTTAATACAGACAATTTAGGACACGGTTAACAAACCCGTCAAGTTTTCCTAGACGATAAGACAACTCGCTAGCTGCTATCGTAATTCTTCAAGGCTCTACCAACTTATATGCTGATAGTTTCCTTTCTCACACCTCTCGTCTGTGGAACTCTCTTCCGGCCCCATGCTTTCCAGCCAACTTTAATCGGCAAAAAGTTAAATGCAATGCTAATCGCTATCTACTGTGATCCTGAGTGCTCTTTTCTCTTTCTACTCATTAACAATGTTTCCGTTCCTAATGCTTCTACACCCTGCTTGTTAGTGGCTGTACTGCCTTGCTTGGGGTGATACCGATTAAAAAAAAAAAAACTGCTGTAAATTTTCTACAACATTCACTCGGCAACTCAGTCAACCAAAAACGCTTCCGCTACTATGTTAACCTATCAACTCCAAAAAGGTTAGAACATAAATACAAAACTTTGTGAACTTCACTGTCTTCTTCTATTGAGGACTTTTGAAACAAAGTTTAGCAATTAATTTAAGTCTCCACTGTCTAATGAACATTTTTCTTTATTTTCAGTAAGCATCTACCTGTTTATTCTGTTCACCTATTGTAAATAAATACATTCAGTTTCGCACTTAGTAATATCCCCTTTTTATTGTAGACCTAAAGAAGTATTCATTAGTCGATATTTATTATTTTTTTGTATAAATGATATTAACTTTGAACATGGACACAATATCTTGACCGTGTTTTAAAAAATGAAAACATTTTATAAAACATACTTACAACAAACTATTTTTTTTTATTTAACAGTTAAAATATTTAATCCTTGAAAATGCCTAAATGTATAGCCGAAAGCGCTCGGATAAAAAGAACATTCGGTCAGTTTTTATATAATTTATCACCCGAAAAGAAAAAAAATTATTAGATCGCATGAGAAATTGTATAAAAAACTAAATAAAAACACCTTTTCTGTCGCATTCAATGAAATATATATATATATATATATATATATATATATATATATATATATACTCCCTGACAAGTAGACGGAGTGATTCTGCTGGTTCATCCACGAAACTATGCAGTCGGGATGTTGAATAAGCATCTCTCTCTCTCTCTCTCTCTCTCTCTCTATATATATATATATATATATATATATATATATATATATATATACACAGAAGGATAAAGTGAAATTTGGAAGTTCAGAGTTCAAATGTAAATGGTGCATACGAGGGAGAGAGAGAGAGAGAGAGAGAGAGAGAGAGAGAGAGAGAGGGGAGAGAGAGAATCCCGGAGAAAGTAAATATATATGCATATATTCAAATGTAGCAGCCACCTGCTTAAAAAGGTGGATGAATGAAAGTATGTGCGTTTAGTATCAACCCAGGGCTGTGTGGACGTCTAATGTCACCAGCGGGTGGTATTTCACATCTGGGTATTTTACGATCACAGCAATATCGGAGAATGGATAAAATCAATTCATCGACTCTGATTTTAGTTGATTTTTCATTACATTGTATACATATCAAGAGATCTGTTTCGAAGGTACTACTTCGCCTCATTGGCTCACGATTAGTGACCTTATATCCTGGTTCTATGATGTCCGTATCCTAGTCGGGATGGTTTCTGATTGGTTGGTCGAATGGCTTCATGGCCTAGCGATTCTGAATATAATTTTTTTAGAGGTGGTGATTTTTGGTCTTTTTGTTATTTGTTTATTTTTATTTATTTTTCTATCAATACATCTGACACAAGTACATAGTGTCCCCCAAGAATCTCTGATATCCCCCCAAATCTATAATACGAATCCCCCACTCTACTACATCATATTTTTCATAACAACATATAAAATACAAATTTAAAGTAAAATATAAAATACGTTATATAAAATTCAAATATCATATAAAATACAAATTTTATTGTAACCTAATTATGTACAATAATGGATCATATGCAATATAAGTGAACAATTCAACTAGAAAAATTGAAAATAAATAGAATTTATCTAAATGCAAATTAGAGACATGTCATCAATATAATAAATGCGATTGTCAGTGTGTCACTTTATCACACTTTTTTAGCCTAACGTATACCATTTTGGAATCAGGCCGACTCTGTAAGCAAATTAAAAACATTCCACCCCGGATCCGGACCCTCAATCCTGATATTTTGGATTTTTCATTACTACGATTGTTTTCGGATTCCGTCATCTTGACTTCTACTGATAAAAACAATTAAAGGGACACAACTCTCTAACTTTCAATAACTCATGTTCAAAGGAAAAAATAATGTTCTCAAATTACAGTGTTTCAAAATAAGATTGTCCGTGTTTTCAACTTTACTCCTAAAGGCCATAGCCCAAAATATTATACCATTTGGGAACCAGGCCGACTCCGTGAGCAAATTAAAACTATTCCGGACCGAATCCGGACCTGCAATCCTGAAATTTTGGATTTCCAAGTTTTCATGACTGAGATTGTTTTTAGCGATATTCTTACGTGATTTTTTGCGACGAAGTTTTTGTACGATAACAATTTTTATAACATGGAAATAAATGTGGGAATAAGCGAAATTAATTGCGAAATCCAGCGAAAGTCACCCACGAAATAAAAAAAAATAATTGTTTGTACGGAAAGTATGGACCTACGCACATCAAATTGTCTTTAAATTAAGTGGCGACAGAAAAATTGTCATTGAACTCTTAAAACGTAAACTTAAATATTAATACAATACTTAAATGCAGAGATCAATTTTGAGTTCTCTTGTAACTTATTGTTAACCATCGCATTCTCCCTGCCTATTGTGATGAAGGCCCAATCAAGAGAGCTCCGTAGAACGTTACATATATAAAATACTCCATATAATGTATTTTAAGATTTAGCATGAGAAAAACAAATTTACGGATTTGGATGACAACAAGGCCCCATGATGACGTCAAAATCCGCGAAGTTTTTCATCTTTTAATAGTTGTGCTTATTTTAATTTGTAACGTATATAAATGTAGGTAGAAAAAAAATCAAGTGTTGATAAAATAGTGAAGGTCACAAAGCACTGTCCACGGCCTCCAATCAGGCTTACTCCAGTCAGGGGGTTTCGGAGGTAGTACGCACCGGCCCTGACTATAAGAGTCCGAATTCAGTACATAAATGTAAAGAAAACGTTTCAATATATATATATATATATATATATATATATATATATATATATATATATATATATATATATATATATATTATACAACAGAGAAATCAAAAATTACCTCATTACCTTTGTTAGAAAGGACAGTTCTTTATTTCGCTTATTATGTCCTTGTTCTTGTTGAATTTGAAACGTAAAAAGATGTCATTTTCAATTATACTATCTATAGGAATTAAATTAAAAATTGCTATTTATATATTTTTCTTTATTGTCTTGATTATAACTTGATAAAGCTGACAACACTATCTAAATTATATGTCAATCAGAGCTCAACCGATCCACTGGTTTTATATTGTACAATCGTTGGAATATGATGTTGAGTCTGTGGGTGCTGTGTTAGGCTGTTTACGGTTAAATTGATTTTCTGGTAGCGGAATTTTCTGGGCCCTGCGGAATTGTGAGATCTGGAGGCGTTCTTATGGGAAGCAAATTCAAATCTGTATTATAAGTTTACTGTCGGTTGGAGATGGCTTTTTACTAGGGCAGTTATTAAGTTTTTGTTCCACTTGAAGGTATCAGCTCTGAGTTGATGTCTTTAAGTGGAATGTTACTAGCTTTTACATGCTTGGCGTACGTCCACGAAATTTGAGAAATACGTTTTGTTGTGTTAGTACTTTTGGATATTTGTAGTTGGATAGCAAAACATAAAAAAAACAACAACATATATTCAATAATTAAATAAATAACGAAATAAACATATATTAAATAATTAAATAAACATATATTAAATAATTAAATAATTAAATAAACATATATTCAATAATGTTGTGGATTTCAAGATGAAATCCGGTCTCAAATGAATGACAAACGCAGGAATGAAATATAGCAAATAAATGTATTGACGTAATAATACAATTGGTAATACGGTTAGTAGATCCAGAAATGCAGTTAGTAGCAATAATAATATATATACAGTCTGGGCAATTCAGTATCGAAGTATGACTTCCTTCTGAGTCTACGTGCTTGTAACTGTGACTCCTACAAAGCGGTTACCTCAAACTCTTACTCTCTCTATTACTCTACCTCTCGGGTATTCACCGGCAACAGTACAAATACACACTGGTTGAGTCCACTTGTATGAAAAAGGGGTGGACCCCATAACAAATAATTAAATAAATAATTAAATAAACATATATTAAATAAATAATTAAAAACATATATTAAATAAATAAATAATTAAATAAAGATATATCAAATAAATAAATAATTAAATAAAGATATATTCAATAATTAAATAAATAATTAAATAAACATATATTAAATAAACATTTTTAAAAAACATATATTAAATAAATAAATAATTAAATAAAGATATATCAAATAAATAAATAATTAAATATAGATATATTCAATAATTAAATAAATAATTAAATAAACATATATTAAATAAATATTTTAAAAACATATATTAAATAAATAAATAATTAAATAAAGATATATCAAATAAATAAATAATTAAATAAAGATATATTCAATAATTAAATAAATAATTAAATAAACATATATTAAATAAATAATTAAAACATATATTAAATAAATAAATAATTAAATAAAGATATATCAAATAAATAAATAATTAAATAAAGATATATTCAATAATTAAATAAATAATTAAATAAACATATATTAAATAAATAATTAAAAACATATATTAAATAAATAAATAATTAAATAAAGATATATCAAATAAATAAATAATTAAATATAGATATATTCAATAATTAAATAATTAAATAAACAATATTAAATAAAAATAAAAACATATATTAAATAAATAAATAATTAAAAAACATATATTAAATAAATAAATAATTAAATAAATATATATTCAAAATTAAATAAATAATTAAATAAAATATATTAAATAAATAATTAAAAACATATATTAAATAAATAAATAATTAAATAAAAGATATATCAAATAAATAAATAATCAAATAAAAATATATATAATTAAATAAATAATTAAAAAACATATATTAAATAAAAATTAAAAAATATATTAAATAAATAATATTAAAAACATATATTAAATAAATAAATAATTAAATAAAGATATATTAAATAAATAATTAAATAAAATATATTCAAAATTAAATAAATAATAAATAAACATATATTAAATAAATAATTAAAAACATATATTAAATAAATAAATAATTAAATAAACATATATCAAATAAATAATTAAATCAACATATATTCAATAATTAAATAAATAATTAAATAAACATATATTAAATAAATAATTTAAAAAAATATATTAAATAAATAAGTAATTAAATAAACATAAATAAATAATTAAATAAACATCTATTCAATAATTAAATAAATAATTAAATAAGCATATTAAATAAATAATTAATTAAATAAACATATAATAAATAAATAAATAAATAGATAAATAAATAAATAAATACCCCCCCCCCAATCAAACGAGGGGTCAACAAACTTGATTCGGGGCCCAGGATAGTGTTTTGTGACCCTCGCTATCTTATCAACATTTTCTTTTTTTTCTTTTCTACCTACATTTAAATAAGTTACAAACACAATTGACTTAAAGGATGAAAGATTTTCGCGGATTTGGACGTCATTCCGGAGTCTTTTTTTTTTTTTTTTTTTTCCAAATTCGGGAAATTGTTTTGCTCAAGCTAAGTCTCGAAAAAACACGGAATATAAAATTCACTATTTTTTCCATCCATAATGTTGAATGTGTTAAAATTATTCAACTTTTTAACAAGAAAAATCTCAAGTAGATTTTAAAAATTGTCACAAAACATTGTTGATTTAAGATAGAATGATCGATTATGACATGTCTCTAATTTGTATTTAGATACACTGTATTTATTTTCAATTTTTCTAGTTGAATTGTTTATCTATATTGTATAGGTTTCATCAGATAGGCACGCCTATTGTCATGTTCACACTCCTCCCTGTTTTTTAACAGGAGTAGAGGTTTATCCGCTTGTTTCCTGTTTAGGATTGGGCTTCCGGTTCTTTCTAAAGTCTTTTCATTTTCTCTCACTCCCAGTAGCCCTTTGCGGCATTATCACCTTGCTTGGGGTGAATTGATAAAAAAAAACAAAATAATAAAAAAAAATAATTAGGTTATAATAAAACTTGGTATTTAATATGAATACTACCTGATGAAAATTGAGATTTAGTAGAGTAGTATCATAGATTTGGAAAAGGGCATGAAACCCTTGCTCCAGCACTGAAATTAAGGTCAATGAAAACGGTTATATTTCAAAGTAGGTTGAGGTTTTTAAGTTGATTTGAAAGTAGTAAAGAGAACTAGTATATGAATGACTGTCAAATTGAGAAAAAAAATTAATTCCAACTGTTATCAGTAATTTTCTTTGATGTTGGATATTATCAAGTTTCTTATTGCTATTGTGATAAGAACAAAACGATGTGATGGCTGACTCATGATCTTTTGGGTTAGGTTGTGTGTGATTAAGTCATTAAATGTCCTTTTGATTGGCCACCATAAAAATAAACCGGATAAATGTATTTCCCTTTAAAGTTTTTAAATGGCTGAAAAATAATTTATATATTTTTTAAATGTTAATCTGATTTTAAATATCGTGTGTCGAACGGGAAATGAGTTATTTGACAAACCATTGTTGCGTTAATTTTTAATGTTTTACAAGCCATCATAGTGATTGATTGATTTGCTTTTTACGACTTATCAACCCTTTATGAATTATATAATCCAAATCATATTTTGGATTGTAAGTATTGTAGCATACCTACGGACGATAATGGGTATATCCCAATTCATATAAATACAACAGTAAATACTGTATGTTGGTCTGCGGTTAGAGATTACTCCAGCTGTGCTGGTCAAACTCTCTGCCTCCGGGCAGAGAAGATCCCCAGCTGAATCTATGTCGAAGAGCAGAATCTCATCTTGGGAAAACAGCTACCCGACCCCGTTTTATACGGGGTCTCCGGGGAATTTTTGGACGAGATTACTGGCTCGGATAACCCACATTAAATTCGGCATTGTACCACATCTAACCTCGTGGGGCAGTTGGTAGATATCCAGCAGGTAAAGATTTACTGTGGAATTCATTGGCTCACTTATAGCAGCTGACTACTTCTTCTACGCCGCTGGCGAATCTTATATGTGTTGTTCTTGTTCTAAGTATTATCGTTCATTATCAACCTTCGTTTGTTTATTCTATTCAGTAACCTTCCCTAGATTACAGCAGTAAGAATACGTTTTTTTATTATTTTTTGCGAGTGAATATTGCATTAACAATATTTTGAGAATAACAATGATTTTTCCAAATGCAAGTTATTTAACCCATAGCTAGGGAGAGATGAATGAATACTGTTTCTAAAAGTATTTGAACGTTAGTGAATATAACGAACCCAACCGGAATTCAAACTCGTTTCTCAAATTTCTAATTTCGAACCGCTATCCATTACACCACCCACACACCACCCTTTATCATAGTGAACGGAGGTACTGGCTTAAAAACTCTTTGAGCCCTTGTATGGTCCTGATGACCCCGAATAACACGTTCAACTTGCAGTCGTATTACAAAGGATAGTGGCTCAACCTTTTTTTTTCGCAAAATGTTTGACTGAACACATGGGTCCAGAACTAATCTTCAAGGCAGAGATTGTGTCATTTTCGTTGAATGAACGTATCTGAGCTATTCTGTCGCGATGGAACTTCTGGTTAACATGACTGTTGTACACAATGAATGAAATAGCAGGTTTCATCAGCATGTGTAATCTAGTGTTGTGCGCTACATGGGTAGAAGGAAGGCTAGTTTTGCTACATGTGTCCCACTATATCTATATCTATATATATATATATATATATATATATATGAATAGATATATACATCTTGAAGATGGAACAGATATATATATATATATATATATATATATATATATATATATATATATATATATATATATATATTAAAGGCAGGATGTGTGTGTAACGAATGCACGACCGCAATTTTCGACGGATTTACACTAAAATTTACATTCGTTAAGGGAAGGCCAAGATCGACTTTGCATTTCCCAACTCCCATCGATAGTGGAAATAATCGATTTTTTCATGCTTCAGCAGCGGCAGTTTTCATGTAGTTTGCGGCCATTTTCTACTGGCCAGAGTGAGAGCCTATAGCTGGCTGCCACGAATAGACAGAAAGATTCTATTGGCCAGCGTGAGAGCCAACAGCTGACTGACACGAATGTTAACTAGCATGCTAGCATGCAAAAAAATCGATAGTTGCATTCGTTAGAAGTGGGAAAAATTTAAATCTGCATGGCACTTTACTCCAATTGGCTCATTCGCTTGCTTAAACTCAACGTTGATTCTGATTCCGCAGATTCATACAAAAAACAAACACAAATGTTAATGATTTAATTGGCGAGAAATCCATCGTCGCGAACAATTCAAGTAATATACAATGTTTTGTATGAATAATTCATGAATTTGTAAATTGATTGCACCTTTATTGAAATTAAAATAACTGATCCAAATGCAACTTTTGGATAATAAGTGCGACATTACTGTAATTATTGAACAATAAAGTTCATGCCACTTTGACAGAAAATTTACCAGTAAAAAAAAGAATTCGCATATCACCATATTTGTATAAGAACGCACAATTGTAAAATTTAAATTCAAACTTAGCGTTGCGACAGCTCGCTCCAAAAATAATAACTCATTTCTAATAGCATTTTTCGGATTACAACAGTACATATATTTTCGTTGTCCTCTTATTACTGAGAGAAAAAACAAGAACAAAATCTATTCCATACCTGAGGATGTCTGTATGAACAGACGAAAGCTTGTAAAAATAATAAGAACTCATGCACCAGGAATTTATAAAAACAAGGATCTTTTCATTCATAAACAGATTCGGGGTTTTTATATTATTTGAATTGTTCTCGACGATGGATTTCTCGCCAATTAAAACATTAACCTTTGTGTTTTTTTTTTTTTTGAATAATTTATGAATATATATATATATATATATATATTTATATATATATATATATATATATATATGCCATTTTGTTTTTTCGGTCTCTCGACATGATGTTTGGGCGATGAGTTTTGATTGTTCAGTTTGTGTGTAAAATCCTATACAATTGTTACATGTCATATATCTGTAACCGGGTCTAGGTGGTGTTCATATCAGTTTCTTGCAGTCCCTTCCCGTGAAAGTTGCAGATTTCTTAGTACAGATATTTCCTACTCTGTCATGCTGGGTTTTATATTCAGTGGGTGCCAATAGCGTGCAACCTGATACAAGATGGTCTATTGTTTCACAGAATCTGAATTTTGGGCTAACACAATTTTTCAGTATGTGAGCTTGGTAATTTCTAGTTAGTAAGCATTGGTCCTGTGCAGCAAGAATGAAACGTTTGGTTTCATCGTTTAATTCTGCACTACGTAGCCACTGGTGAGTACGGGTTTTGGCTCCATCAGCTTTTTTGGTACGGACAAAATATTGACTGTGAAGATGTTTATCTTGTTATCGTTTCTGTATCTGGTCCATTGCATTTGCTTTTGGTTTCTTTTTTAAGGTTTTTGTTGTTGTATTATGCTTTACTTTCATTTCTTCACCCACATGAAACTCCATTTTGAATTTGTTGGCTTCCTTTATTAATGAATACATTTTCTTATTTCTTTCATGTTCCTTGACACAGGTCATCATCAAGTCTTCTGTAGTTTCCAGGTATCTTTAAAGCCCGATAGTTGTAGTTTTGTAAGTCAGTTCTAGTTGAACTAATCCTCTGCCTCTTTCGGGTCTGGGCACATACAGACGATCAACATCAGCCTTGGATGATGGCAAGTGAGAAGCTTTCTCGTATTGGCGTCCATTCACTTAATGTCAGCTATGATCCAGTTAAGGATGTTGAAACTGTATTGCACCACGGGTACAGCCAATGTGTTTATGGCTGATATTCTGATTTTTTTTTTAATTCAACACGGTATTCAATACCAGGCATATATGCTTGTAGTATTATTTCTTACTTTCTCCTTCATTTGGGCATGCTGTATTCCATCACCTTCACTAATTTCTAGGTACCTATACGCTTATTCGTGTTCTATTTCCCTAATCTGTGTGACAATCCAGATCTATTGAGTGTGTTTCTGTAATTCTCCCTTTCTTGAATGTTACTTTTGCACATTCATGTAATCCGAAATCTTACCTATATCGTCACTGAGATATTTTACAGTGTTGAAGTGACCCCCCAAACTGCTTGATGACAACTTGATGACAGATGGATGTTTATCGCTAATGTTTTTCTACAATGACTATATCTGCAAAATCTTACTACCCAGATGCATAATCACAAATGTTATGTGTTTACGCAGCCCAAAACCCATAACACCACACACTTTACACTTAGCGACCCATCTCTCTTTTCCATCTCTCTAATAACATATCTGAATTCTCCCTCTCCCTTTAAATATGTAATAATAGTCACTGACTACGAAAACAACCGGGTCAGACAGGCTGAACCCCAGCAACAGGTCTGAGCAGAAGTTAAAAATAGATTCTCACACACGTTCAGAATCACGTGACCAAGTACGAACGTTGAGTAGGAAAAGATCGACAGAAGCCAGTCGGGTGACGAAACTCGAAATCGGACCAGTTAAGAAATCGTTGTGCAACCGGACTTACCGCTCTGAAGAAAGTGAATGCTATCCGTAACTTACACAAATCCCAAGCACAGAATCGAGTGGAAACGTGTCTTGTGTGAATAATACCTCTTTTTACTTGTTACAGTCAAGGAAGAGAGATCACACGATAAAAGACAAATTCCAGTTAGACTCAATACATAATGCTCAACATTTGCCATGGAAATAGCGATAGAATAGCAAGGGACTTAGCTGTAAAGGTATGAACTGGTAAAGGTCATCTGAACTGCCATGGAAAACGATAGAATAAGAAGGCTTAGCTAAAGGTCTGAACTGGTGGAACTAAGAATGTAGCTCATCTGAACAATTGCCATGGAAATAGCGATAGAATAGAGAGAGGCTTAGCTGTGGGGGTCTGAACTGGTAGAACTAAGGAATGAAGTTCATCTGAACATTTGCCATGGAAATAGCGATAGAATAGAGAGAGGCTTAGCTGTAAAGGTCTGAACTGGTGGTGCTAAGGAACGTAGCCCATCTGAACATTTGCCATAGAAATAGCCATAGAGTATAGAGAGGCTTAGCTGTAAAGGTCTGAACTGGTGGAACTAAGAAATGTAGCCAGTCTGAACATTTGCCATAGAAATAGCGACAGAGTAGCGAGGGGCTTAGATGTAAAGGCCTGAACTGGTGGAACTAAGGAATATAGCTCGTCTGAAAATTTGCCATGAAAATTGCGATAGAGTAGAGAGAGGCTTAGCTGTGGGGGTCTGAACTGGCGGAACTAAGGAATGGAGCGCTCATCTGAAATTTTCCCTATAGAATTAGCAATAGAGTAGCCAGAGTTTTGCGGCATTATGCCTGTGGGGAAGAGGTTGTAGGGTGGGAAATAATTCATCAGATACAAGGCCGCATAAACGCTTTTTTGAACACTGTTATATAGATGTTGACAACCTTCGATAATTTGGAGATTGTTTAGGCTAAGAGTGATCAACAAAATATACGACAGTGATGAAAAGCCGTCGTATTTAAGTAGGTCAATCTCTATAATGTTGAAAGAAAAAACAGCTGCGAATGAATGCAAACACCATAAACCAGCTTAATTAGCTACGTAACAAAACTAACAATTAGGATTCTAATGAAATGAGCTCTGAAAAGATTAGACCGAAAATAGAAAAACAATGTGGCTTTCTTCAAAGCGCCAGAATAATTTTCATTGTCACAGTGCATAAAGGACCTATACCTGTGTTTCATAGATTACAAAAAAAAAAAAAAATAAATAAATAAATAAATAAAAAAATATAAATAAAAAGTATTTGTTAAAAAGTATCACTCACCTAAGTCCCGTAGACTCCACGGGGAAGTATGAGACTATTGCTCTAAACATGCTATTCGTTGCTGGGTTACTCACACTTGGATTCGCCAAGACGCCGTTAGAGGGCGTTGTTAAACAATTACAAAATGGGACACTTCTGTTTTCTTCCTCTTTTCTTTCCTTCTAGCATAAAGTAGAAGTGACAACGCCCGTCAAGACCTTGCAACCGGGTATAGGGATATCTTTCCCCTTAGTGACTGAACATTTAACACACACGGATGGTTGTATCACCCATATAAATGCTAAATTTTAATATCTTCTGTGCTTTCTATAGCAAGTAGGTTATTTTTTATGGGATAGTTATAACCAAGTGATTGTGAATTAAAAGTTGTCTTTCTTCTGGCATGGTTGTTAAGCAAGGCTGAAGATCCCAGTCTACCTTACTATTTCGCCCGTAGCTGAGTAAGCAAGAAGAGATGGATAATTAAAAGAAAAAAACTAGTAGTTCCAACGAATGATTTATTTTATGGAAATATTTTGACTAGCAGTTGCCAGTCTTGGTCACTCTTTAATTTGAGTAAAAACAGTGTAAAGAAACTAGAAATGCTTTATTCAAATCAAGGAAAAAAAAAACGAGTTGATGATGTTTACAACGTAAGAGCAAGTTGAGGCGTAAAAAAAAAATGAATTTTGTTTTGACTCTACAAATCGCCATTTTTTTTTTGTCATATCATATTTTTCTTTATAGCAGAGAGGTGTTGTACTGCATCTATCCTATTACAGGCATTTTAAAAAAATATTTCCTATTACCATTTGTTCAGCTATTCTTCTTTGATTGAAATGCGTTTGGTTCTTCAATTATATTTCCGGATGGTCGAAATCAATTCTGTGACCTGTAATGGCATGTAATGCAATCGCTGAAGTTTTTTTTTCCAATTTTAGTTTTTCATCTTCATTTGAAATTATCTTATCACAAAGCCTTCGATGTTCATTCACTCGTTCTTTTTTTCCCCCCTTGATTTGAATTCTTAAGCGTTTCTAGTTTCTTTGAACTCAAATTAAGGAGTGACCAAGATTGTCAACTGCTAGTCAGAATATTTCGATAAAATAAATCATTCGTTGGAACTACAAGTTTTTCTTTTAATTATGCAACTACGAAGGGGAGACAAGCATCGTAACTTTAAGAGATGAATTTGTATCCTTTTATGTAGTCCTGGTGAAGCACATATTATGCAATTAAGGAAAGGATCGTTCTTATTGACTCGATTATCCCTACTACGGTCGACTCCTTTTTTAAGGGTATTTGCACGTAACTGGTTATAACGATCTCGACTGGAATTCGAACTCCGCTCACCGATTTCTCTTTACAAACCGCTAACCTTTACAACCCCAACACATTCTTGGCAAAGTGTAACAGGAAGAAATTCTTGAAATTTTAAGACATTATATAGGAATTATATACATTTTGTATAAGGAACAGATATTTTGTATGCAAATATCGAACAAGTTAAGTTTTAATAGTATGTCTGATCGGTTCGATAAGGTTAAATTGGCAACTGATCTAGAAAAAAAAACAAACCTACACTCTGTTGTTAACTAGTGCAAGGAATGGCTTGTTAATTTTAACTACTCTAAAAGAAAACTGCTTTCTTTTAATCATCTGAGAGAACCATATTTGCCTTCTATCAACATGGCTGATGCTTAACTCCTGGAGAGAGACATATTCTAACTGTAATGTTTTCAGCTAACACGAAGTGGAAAGAGTTTATTGAATCAACTGCTAAGTTGGTTCACTGTGTGGTGCTAGACAATTTTTCTTGCCAAAATCTATCTTACATATTTAAGTGTTATACCATACATATGGACTATAATAGCTATGCCCCAATCCTCATAAATACAGTGGAATATACTGTATGTGGTAGTCATTTGGATTCACTTCCAAGGGTGCTGGTCAAACTCACTGTCTCCGGGCAGAGAAGGATCCCCAGACGAGGTTATGCCGAAGGGTGGAGTCTCGTCTGGGAAGACAGCTATCCGACACCGTTTTTGCGGTACCTACGGGGAATTTTTGGGCGAGCCTACAAGCTCGTATACTCCACAATAAACCTCGGTCTTGTGCCACATCCGAACGCGTGGCGCGGTTAGTGAATATCGTAACTTGGATTCACTTCCAAGTGTGCTGGTCAAAATTTCTGGCTCCGGGCAGAGAGGATCACCGGACGAGGCTATGTCGAAAGGCAGAGTCTCGTCTTGGAAGACAGCTACCCGATCTCGTTTTTACGGCGTCTATGGGTTAATATTTGGCCGAGCCTACGGGCTAGGATACCTCGCAATAAAGGTCGGCCTTGTGTCACATCCGGCCGCGTGGCGCGGTTAGTGAATATCGTCATTTGGATTCACTTCGAAGTGTGCTGGTCAAACTCTCTGTCTCCGGGCAGAGAGAATCACCGGACGAGGCTATGTTGAATAGCGAATGTGTGAATATCGTCATTTAGATTCACTTGGGTTTTCCCTTTGTTCATTTCTAGGTCACCAGCAGCAGTTGATTACTTACTTCGCGCCACTGGTCAATCTTATATTTTTTTTTCTGTTATAAATATTATCGTTCCATTTCCAACCGTTTTGGTTATTCTTATTCAGTAACCTTTAACCTTTGCTTTGAATATTGTTGTCTCATCTGGTCTAGAACTCCTGCTATATATTTAGAGATCCTTGATAAAATCCAAAGAAGAATCTCCAATGTTATTGATCCACTTTTTTTTCGATTTCCTTGAGATGATCTCATTTGCACATGTTATTAGCACTTACCTTAAGGGATCAACTTTGAAGTTATCAATTTTAAGCTCTTTGATTTTTTTGATTGTATCAGCATGCACCTCTTTGGAAGCGTGGTGGAGTAATGGATAGCAACTCAGTTTAAGAAATTGGAGAGCCGAGTTCGAATTCCAGAGAGAGATAAAGTCTTATTATTATTTATTACTTATTTTCTCCTTAAAGAACAAATATTATTTATTTATTATGATATTATATTGGAATCATGATATTATATTATTAATGATATTATGATAATCCGAATGATAAATAATGATAATCCGAATGTAAATAATGAAAACTCTCCATCCCAGAAAATCAGACTGTATTAATTATTTCAGTTAAAATGATATTCATGAAGTAATATTAATTATGGTATAACCACGATTATTATTAAATTAAATCACTTTCATATACAAAAATATCGTTACAAATCTTGTTGTAGAATTTTTGCTAAGTAAGATGTGTCAGAAGGTAAAATTGTGTGAAGGCCTAAAATGTGCGTGTACATTATGCATTTATCCACAACAAATAAATTAAACGAACATATGAAGACAATACAACTTGAAGAAATCAAGGAAAAAACAACATAGTTATAGATTTCAACAATAACATGAATTTATATATATATTTGACATACACAAAGTGATGATAGGTTGCTTGTTAAACGTGGCATGTGAGATAAGATTGTAAAAAGTGTCTATGCAGAGATTTGGTGAATGAATGTTGATGGTTTAAGTTTGTGAAATTAAAACAGTTTGATTTCTGCAAGGTAAAATGTCAATTGTGTGAGTTCAAATAATAGTGTGTATGTGTATGACAATTGTAAGTGTTGATTCAAATTATGAAGAGTTGTGTGCCTTTCACTGATATGCTAAAGTTGATTAAATGTACAATTACTATTTTGTAGTGATAATGTCACGTTTCTGTAAATTGTAAGTTTCTTCACGCGGCAATAGTAGTGCGAGTTGTGTTGAGTTGATGAGAGGCTGGTATTGAGTGTTATTGAGTCAGTGTGTTGGCACGCGTGGAGTCTGCTGGCATCTCTCGAAACTCAGTGTCTGACTGACTTGAATTAGGTCGAGCGATTCTTTTTTTTTTTTTTTTTTTTTATAGATTTTTGGATTTACAAATAGGCTCCAGACAGCTGCGCGGGAAAAAGGATTTGTCTCAACTTGCTACATTTTTGTGTCCTTTTAACCAATGGGAAGTTGAGTTTGGAAAAGTGAAGTGGTGAGAAGAAGTCTCTTATATCCGGGTTTCTCTTATATCCGGGTTTGGTCTATTTTATATACATTAACACAGGCTCTAATTTGGGACCAGATAAAATCTCTCTTATATCCGGGTTTCTCTTATATCTGGGTCTCTTATATCCGGGTTACACTGTAATAGGGTCAAATAACCACATAACCAAGACCTGAGATTTAAAATGAATTTTTAAAAATGAAAATAATCTTTGTTAATTTCAAGCTTAAAGATTAAGTTTAATAATGATCAAAATACTTTGTTGTATTTCAAAACTAGTTTAAATTGATTGGCATGATTTTTTTTTGTTTTGCTAAAAAAAAAAAAAAAAAATGCGACTTTCGCGCCATTTTTAGCCATCGTTCATCGGGATATAATTTTCTTTATTAAAAAATCTCCTCAAAATAAAATCTACTTTTCTGACACCTTATTTGAGAAACATTAGCTGATTTAAAGCATTTAAAGTTTAATTAATCTGAAACAAATATTATTTATTTTAGGTTTAAAATATCACAGAAATATATTTTTAACACGTCTTGTTTCCGCTGATGGCAAATATCATTACCTGGTGGCTGGGGGGTCACTTAGTAGAATTTAAACTCACGCGCACCACTCCACACACACACACACACGAACACAGATTTTCCAACAGCAAGCCCTATAATGTTTTCTTCCTTTTCAGCTGTCTGTCCAATTTAGCCAATATAATTTAATTCTCTTTATTAAAAATGTCCCCCAAATAAAATATACTTTTCTGACACTTTATTTGAGGAATATTACCTGATTTAAAGCATTTAAAATTTAATTAATCTGATTCGAAACAAATATTATTTATATTAAATTTAAAAATCATAGAAATACATTCGTAATACACGGTCGTTATTGTTTATTTTAACTTGTTGACAGCGCCATGACAGAGCTCATGTTTTTCTACAGTGCTTAGCTTATATCTATAAAATTTTACTATCAAAATGCATCGGGAATCAGAAAGAAAACAATTTTCAGTTGTCAGCAATTAAAAAAAGTGTTACTGACAGAATAAGGCTGTTATTTTCGTAAGATAAATTCATTGCTAATAATTTTACTGGATAAATGAATTGTAAAATAGGGAAGACGTGATTGTTAGTAGTCAAGAATTAAAATGTAAATCTTACTGATAGAAAAGGCCGCTATAGAGACGCTGTAAAGAAAATTAACTCTTAATGTCAGACGGAGTTATGTCCCTTGCATTGAACAATGTTCACAAGACATCTTGTCATTTGCAAGCAATTGTTTGCAAAATATTTTATCATGAATTTAAAAAAATCGTTGTTATATCTCTATTTGCATACACGTGATTTCCGTTGGGATTTGGTTTGATGAACTGATGATTTTTTTGTAATAAAGTTTTGTTTTTATTTTGTCTATTTTTATGTGATCTGAATTCCGAGGAATTAATTTTTTTTTTTTTAATAAATTTGAAAACTTTGGTTATGGATAAACAAGGGTGCTACTATAGCGTGAGGTCTACCTCAAAATGTTGTGCCTCTTCCCTCATGTGGCCATCAGGTCAGGTGAAGTCTAACATGGATATTTATATTTGCCTCACATTTTCTAAACACGTGAAACGGGAGGTAGACCTCACACTATATTGAGGCAGACCTCATGCTATATTAGCACTGAAACAAGTAGCACCAGTTCAAAATGGAATCATATCAATAAAGATGCAAGCATTACTAAGAGAGACAAAAAACAGGAAACTGCGGAGGACCATGATTTCCTACGTCCTAAAGAGACATGTCACATAGTGAAAAGGAGAATTGTTTTTTAATCAATAATTTTAAAAGAATTTTATGAATGCAATTTTTTTAACGTATCATAATTTAAGAAATCCTTTTCTCCATTTAGCTTTGAAATGTAGCGACATCAACACGAGTCTTTTTACCATTGAGGGCAAATGTCATTGCCTCATATCTATTAGTTATTCCTACAAGGTTTTAAACTCATGCACACCACAAAAACACACGAACACACAGTTTCTAACAGCAAAGCCTACAGCGTTTTCTTCCTTTTTCAGCTGTCTGCGTACGCACTAATTTATTTTCCCTTGTATTGTAACCCTACACGCAAAATTGTATTTGTAAAATTCGTACGTGTGTTGAAATTTATTCCCTATGAAAATGCTGACTTCAATTTCTTTGAAAGTTCTCAACCTCGTTCCGATACAAACATGGAGATACAAATCCACTGCAGCAGTTAAGTGGTATACGTGAGACACGCTTAGGCGATTATTTATCTTTCGATACATGACTGACGAGACAGATTTTTTTTTCGCGCAGTAGGTTATCATTTCTTTCTGCAGGAGGCTGGTTGCCTGCCAAGGCTAAAGAACCCAGTCTGCCCTGCTATTCAATCCATAGCTTTTCGTAGGGGAGGGGAGGGAAGAGATGGATTCATACCATCTCCAAGGCTATTTGTGCATAAGTGAATTTAGTGGACTGGAATTCGAATCCACTACTAGTGTCAAAATGTGAACATCTGCATGGGTGCATAGCAGTATATTTCTCTTCTTTTATTGTTTTCTCTTTATACACACACACACACGCACACACACATATATATATATATATAAATATATATATATATATATATATTAACACATTTTTATGTTTAACATTCTTTTTATAGATACAAATATTTAAGTAAATGCTCTGTTTATAATAAACAGTATTAAACAACATTTACCGGCTTGAAAATTTCTCGGACATTCAGGCGGGTAAATGTTGTTTAATACTGTTTATTATAAACAGAGCATTTACTTAAATATTTGTATCTATAAAAAGAATGTTAAACATAAAAATGTCTTAAAATAATTGTCGGACTTTGTCCATTTCATAATGTGTGACGTCATTTGTTTACATTTGGATACGCTTTGAGCAGATACGAATGTACGTGAGAGATTCATGGAAGATTGAAGTTTAAATACAGTAAATTCAACATTGCTCCTTCGTGGCCAAATCGGTAAAGGCACGTCAGTCTAAATGTCGGAGGACGAATATTTTCTCTGAAATTTTCTCGGACATTCAGGCCGGTAAATGTTGTTTAATACTGTTTATTATAAACAGAGCATTTACTTAAATATTTGTATCTATAAAAAGAATGTTAAACATAAAAATGTCTTAAAATAATTGTCGGACTTTGTCCATTTCATAATATATATATATATATATATATATTTGTGTGTGTATGTATGTATGTTTATGTGTGTAAAATTCGTCATTGTGTTGAAATCTGTTCCTTCTGAAAAAGTTGAATGAAATTTATAGCGATTACTACTATGTTTTCCCACGCTTACATTTTTCTCAACTGTGATTGGTTAAATAATAAATACTAAAAATCACAGGACAATTTACTGATCGCATTCACCACACTGAATTTTTCCTATCGTTAATTCACCAACATGTTTTTGTTATAAAATCACCGGTTAATCGATGGTTAATTTTTCATCCAATCAGATATTTTTCGTGTTCTTTCAAAATTTATCCCGCGTTCGTGCTGGGAGCCTACCGGTAATAATATAAGTCCAGATTCGTTCCCAAATTGGACACTAGAGTTGAAGACAGTTGAAGACAGTAGAACTCAACAACTCACACGCTTCTACACAGACTATTCATTCTACTCCCTCCTCACGCACACACACAGACCCAGAACTTGAATATCATTCACCATCAGTTCTTTGTGAACAAGTCAAGTTGCAACAGCACTGTTAGTTATACAAAACACACAACTGAATTTACTGTATGTTCTTCTGAATAACATTCTATTTCAATACAGAACTTTGAACGTTCTATTCAGAAAACTTGCTTTATTACGTTTCACCATATTCAACTAACAGATAAAGGGAAACTACTTTTTTCTTATTATTCACACATTACAAAAAATTGCTTTGTATTTGTTGATTTTAATATATATTTTATCGTTGAAACACAAATCGGTTTTCTATTGTTTTTCCTTGATTTTAAAAAAATGTATAAATGTTAAATGCTCTTCAACACCCAGCCACATTAATCTTTTCAGCACAACCAGTATTTACAAATTTATTTGATAGTTCTCAACCTCAATGTTGTTCTGATACAAACCTGTAAACACGAATCCTCTACAAGTGTCGAAATGTGAACATCTGTATGCGTATATATTAGTATATTTTCTCTTTTTGAATTGTTATGCTTTATATAATGTATATGTAAAATTTCTCCATATGTTGAAATTTATCCCTTATAAAAATGTTGAATGAAATTTCTTCGAAAGTTCTCAACCTCATTCCAATACAAACGTGTAGACACGAATCCTCTACAAATTCAATAAACAATGAGAACATGAGATGAAAACTGCATGCTTGTATTTATAAACTATATTCACTTAGTGACTTTATCAACAGAGATCAAACCTATTGGCTTGATAACAAATTCATTACTGAAAATGAAATTTAATGAGCTTCCGTCAATCCTATGTTTTCATGTCATCATTAATTTTCCAGAACTAAAACAAAGTTCTGAGATTAGAAGTTATTATTATTTTACTATTGTCCTCATCTTTGTTGTTATTATCACAATAAGGTTCTTGTCGATCCGGGTAATCTTCATCAAGTGAGTCGGGTTACCTCCTCCCAGTTTTCGAAACGCCGCTAGGGGACGCTCTATAAGCCTATGAATAGGAAGTGACATTCTCTTTCATCCTCTTTTTTTTTTTTTTTTTTTTTACTCAGGGTCGTCAAGATGTAGGTCGAGCGAGGAAAACGCTTTCCCACTGGGGAACTCACACGCGCACTCACATGCACGTACGCACCTTTCACTTCATTTTCTCTCGGACTTTCTCTTACAGCAAAACACACACACACACACACACACACACACACACACACACACACACACACAAATCACTACTTTAATCGTTTTCTTCATTCATGTTCTTTGTTCAGTAACAAACAATAATATTCTATTGGTTATGTATACCCTTGTTTTTTTTAAATACAAACATCATCATTTGTTTGTATATATATATTGGTTCTTTTCATTTACTTACGTGGACTCGCAACCCGAGTTTGCCATGTTTGTTGTGGCCATTTCAGGAAATACCAGTGTTTATCTCTCAACGCATACACCGGCCCCGCAACAAGTGCTTGTCAATCCAGTTAACGTAACGTTTAGTTAATTTCGATTGCTCTCGTTTCGCTGATAATGTCAACGGATATCACGTCTAGTTCTTATTTAGTATATGAGTTTCGTTTCCGCTTGTGTAAGGGAGGGGGAATTTCTTTGCCTCGGGTGGCCACCTTCTATATTTTTAACTCAAGCGCACTACATCACACACGCGCGCACATTTTCTAACAGCAAAGCCTACAGCATTTTCTACCTTATTTTTTTTTAACTGTCTGCGTACGCACCAATTTATTTTCCCTCTTCTTGCATTGTTAAACTTCATGTAAAATTCCTCCATTGTTGAAATTTTTTCCTTATAAAAATGTTGAATGAAATTTCTTCGAAAGTTCTCAACCTCATTCCAATACAAACGTGTAGACACGAATCCTCTACAAATTCAATAAACAATAAGAACGTGAGATGAAAACTGCATGCTTGTATTTATAAACTATATTCACTTAGTGAACAAATCATGACTTTATCAACAGAGATCAAACCTATTGGCTTGATAACAAATTCATTACTGAAAACGAAATTTAATGGACTGCCATCAATCCTATATTTTCATGACATCATTAATTTTCCTTCTGAAAAAACTGAATTAAATTTATTTGAAAGTTCTCAGCTTCAATCTCGTTCTGATGCAAACCTGTAAAAGAAGGAGTCCTCTACAAGTGTCGAAATGTCAACATCTGTATTCGTATATATTAGTATATTTTCTCTTTTTGAATTGTTATTCTTTATATGATGTATATGTAATATTCGTCCACATGTTGAAATTTACTGCTTTTGAAAATGTTGAATACATAAATTATTTATTTGAAAGTTCTCAACTTCAACCTCGTTTCGATGCTAACCTTCATGAGACTGATTCGTTCCTTCTTGGACTAACCTTTTTCCGATGACACGACGCGGAAAGATTATTATATTGAATCAATTACTAGATTTGCTGCGAGGGATGCTGGTCGTACGAGACAATTTTTCTCACATATTTATAAATCTATAAATTGTTTTGAATACTGCTATCACATCTGGCCTGGTGCTGCTCCTATATATAGAGAGAGATTCTTGATAACATCCAAAGAAGAATCTGCGATGTTATTGGTTCTGACACGGCATCTCTACTTCAGTCCTTCTCCCAATGCCATAGCATAGCTTCCTTGTGCTTTTTCTATAAATACTTTCATGGTAATTGCCCTGATGAATTTGCTTCTATGGTACCTAGACTTTATAAATTTAAACTTAGTACTAGATTGGCGGTAAGGTCTCATCTTTTTACAATTGAAATTGATACATGTAACCGTAAGTTCTATGTTAATATTTTCTTCTCTCGCACTTCTCGCTTGTGGAACTCTCTTCTTGTTTCCCAGCCTGCATTGATCTTCAAAAATGTTTAATTCAATGTCAATCGTTATCTACTGTTTTCTTAATTTCCGTTCTTTTAAAAGTTCTCTTTCCTTAATTGTTATACCTGACGTACCTATTCTATTATTAATAGACTCTCCCACACATAATAAGTAGTAGTAGTAGTAGTAGCAGTGGCCAGTTGGGCCCAGTGGTGTTGAGTGAGTCAGTCGATGTCGGACCTTGAAGTATCAACCATCACAACTAGATTGCTGCGTCATTAACTCTTATTGCAAGTTTCTAACGTTTTGTACGTCGGACTTTTTTAGGACAGACTTAGTGAAATACAAGCCTCCACTGTGAAAACTACTCTACAACATTAATAGTGTTTTTTTTTTTCATATCCTCTAACCCAGTGATTCTCAATTGCTGTGCCGCGGCACACTGGTGTGCCGCACGAATCTCTTTCGTGTGCCGCGAAATATTGTCACGACATATTGAAGAAATCGAAAAAACACCAGGCAAAGTTTCGACACTAAATAAGCTGCAGAAATAGTTGAACAGAAAAAGTGAAATAAAGTAAGTTCATATTTGTGTGTGCATTTAAAAAAAACAAAAATTATAGTTTTATTTCATAACATTTAAATGTATGCCCTTTAAAAAGTTTGATGAGTAATATTTTCATTTCCCTCTAGGCGTTCTGTTGCTTAAAAAGGTTGAGAAACACTGCTCTAACATCTTGTACCTTAGTGGCTTTATTGCCTTGTTTAGTGTAAAATGATAGAATCTGACATAAGGATTTTTTTTCACTTCTGGGGAATACCAGACCTTGGCAAATCAAGGAGTCAAAAATTAAAATAAATAAATAAAAGGAACAAATGAATGAATACCAATTTTGGTTTTGAGATCTCCTTTCGCAAAAAGAAAAAATAATGTAGTAAAAATATCCACTTAGCGTTATTTATTACTGTTATTTTTTTTTTTTTTTTGCCTGTTAAAGAAGTGGTACTTAGAAAGCTGTTCATCGATCTTTCGCCGTAGTCACCCTCACCCCGACGCAAGAGTTTTCAGTTGGAGGTAAATCGCCCGGTTGGGTGCACACGATTTACGACCCGGTCGATACTTATCCCCGGCTAGTACGGATGTAAATCTATGTACCGTTTGTACCAATTGACATTTCTTGCCTCTTTCGAAGGTACGGAATCAAAATGTCATTTAGTTGGGCGTGGGTCTTTGAAAGAACTTTATGAATTCCGTCGTTCAGGAGGAGAAAGAGGTTGTTTTTTTTATTTTTTATTTATTATCCCGTAGGGTCGAAGGGGTACCATGTGTACTGCATCCGCAGTAGAAGTTATGTTTTTTGGGCAAGAGAGCCTGACGAAGCCCAACCCTCTCCAGGCCGGTTTTGAATTCAGGGTTTTTCCTTCTACTAGACCAGTTGCCATCCAAGGCTATAGAACCCAGTCTGTCCTGCTATTTACCCATAACTGGGGGTAAAGAAGAGGATTTCTCAAGGGTATTAGCACGAAAGTCAATGTAATGGATCCAAATGGAATTTGAACTCGGCTCTCCGATTAGCTCAATCTGAGTCGTTATCCATTACTCAACAGGCCCTCTCTAAATATTTACGTCGGAGTGAATTGTTTCTCCTTTGATCAGAGTAGCATTTTTTATGCCAAAATTGTGTCCAATCACGTTATCGTGGGCAACAAATGCATTTGATCTATTGTTTTGTAAAATATCTCTTTTGTGTTCACATAATCTTTTATTTAGATTACTTGAGGTTTCTCCTATGTATTTTTGTGACAATTATTACAGGTGAACGAGTAAATTCCTCCTTCAGGTTTTAGCTTATTGTTTTGTATAGTATTGACGAAGTCTTTCATTGTTTTAGATGTAGTAGTAACACATTCTATGTTCAGTTTAGATAGATTCTTTTCAATTATAGATGTGATAGCGTTGGTTGGGAGGACAATATATTTTTTGATTCGTTGGCTCTGCCAGGAGGGGTAATTTTTTATTTTTATTTTGGAATATTTTATGAGCCTTTTGTTTAAAATTGAATGTAAAATAATTAGGGTACTGAAGTAACTTGAAAGTGTTTTTATTGTATTTCTCTTCTTTATGTAAATAATGAGGGCTGCAAATTCTGAATGTTCTTAAATAGAATCCGATGATTATAACAAATTTTATTTTGTTGTTATAATGAGAATAGAAATTTATTAGATCGTTTCCCCAGTCAATATTGTTCTCCGTTATTTCTCTCCCCCCCCCCCATATATATATATATATATATATATATATATATATATATATATATATATATATCGGCACCTCCAAACAAAAACAAAAGTGATACCTAAAGTTTAAAATGCATTTTAAGAATGAAAAATCTTTCTTGATGCATCTGTCTATATATCTAAGATGAGGTATTATGTACACTATTTACATTATTCGAACTATTGTCCTCATTTTTGTTGCTATATTTATTACAACGTTTCGGCCGTTGTACGCTCCGGCCTTCTTCAGGTGGTTGGAATGTCGAACTGAACCCTTTAATTCGCTCGCTGGGGTAGAATCTTCTAGTTCCACGAGCCATGTATAATGGATGTCAGTTATCAGTTACCTCCTGTTAATTCCCCTCTCCAAGTTTTCCACCGCCTTAACCAGGTATTGAACTCACACTCTTTGGGTCCTGTCACTGGATCTAACTAACGCCATGTGTCATTTCTTGATGCTTTTGTTTTAGTTTTAATTTCAATATAATAGATTAAATTTAAAGTTAATATTTCCAATAAGCAAAATACGTTTATGTATATCAAAACGAATTTAAATTCATTGGTATTAACTTTTTTAATCGCTAAAAATGGCTAAAATCGTCCATATTTACAACTCTTGGAACATAACGTAATTCTAATTATTAAAAAAAATTAAAAAAAATAAAATATACTTTTTTGAAACTTTATTTGAGGAAGATTGATTTAACGTTTAATTAATCTGATTTGAAACAAATATTACTTTTAGTTTAAAATATCGTAGAAAAGCATTTTTAACACGGAGTTGGGTGTTTTCATGAGGCGTTGACTATTTTCTCGATATACTTATGTTTGGGAATTTTTTCGAAGGAGGACAATGAGTATAACAATTACTTGACGAATATAATGTGAACGCCTTTTTATATAATTATTTTAACTACGCAGTATTAAAATTTAGTAATCTAATATTTTACTGGATTTTAGGTACTTTGACATTATCGTCTTACTTATGTACACGCTTATTAATGAAATGTTAGAAAATTACAAATAAATTTTAAAATTTACTATAATTATCGCTCTTATTTTCTGATAATGACGTGTATAGACGTCCGTATTTACAAAACTTGGCGTGTTTGTACGCATACAAAAAAAAAAAAAAAATTCAAAATTATTTTTAAAATACTGGGGGGTCATTAAATTGTAGTAAACTAGTTAATTCTTTGAGAAACCAGTATCCCCGGATAATTGGAAATGAAATGAATGAAGCCAAACAGCAGAGACAATGTTTTAAAATGTGGGGGAAAAAAGCGAAAAACCACGATAATAGCATACAGTCAATTTTTAAATATAATCATTATTTTTCTTTTTCTAACATTTCATTAATAAGCGTGTACATAAGTAAGACGATAATGTCAAAGTACCTAAAATCCAGTAAAATATTAGATTACTAAATTTTAATACTGCAATTTTAGGGACCGAAACAGTGCAGGCTTTGGGCATATCTTCGTTAAAAAAGTACCTAAAAAATCAATAAAATATTAGAATTTGGAAGTATTTAATTTTTAAGAATTACTTTATATTTAAATAAGCTGATTCACTTAAAATTCGAAAATACTGTAACTTCTGCCCTTCCGCCCGATAAATTGACCTGACGTTAGTTGTTGATACATTGACGTAAACGTCAATTCACACCGCCAAAACCAATCACTACGGTTAAACCTGCTTCTCTTATTTCCAACTAAATTTTTCTGCTAAAAAATTAAGTAATGTTTGTTTCCAATTACATTACGTAAACTTTAAATTTTCTAATTTTCTTAAAATAAATTTTGAAAAAAGTATAATTGAATTTTACAAGATTTTTAAACGGAGAATTTCACTTTTGTTTACAAAGTTGTCAAAAATGGCTTACATGATCGATTTTATGCGAATTTTGCTGACTAAAATAAAACAAGATTTTTAACAAAAATTTTGGACGTGCTAGGAAGGATTAAAAAAAAAAATCGAAAAATTCTTTGATCGTTTCTCTTAATAATAACATAAACATTTAGACGATAAAAAAACTTTACCAAGTTTGGGGGCTTTTTTTCACTAGGGCATGCTCTTTTTTTAGCGAAGTAATGGACATACAATAAAATGGATAAATATAGGTAAATGCACGAGAAAGCGTATATATATATATATATATATATATATATATATATGTATGTATGTATGTGTACAAAAATAAGAGGAGCATATCCTCAAATGGTTTCCTTTCGAGTACGGGGCGTAAAATCTGTCAGTGTTCTATGGACTTGGAAGACGCATGCGCAGTTAAATAAAAACAATTTTGGAGTGGGCGATAACTTTTAACCATTAATTCGTATATACACAGACATACGGTGTTAGTACTGTGATAAGGGTGGGAATTTAAAAAAAGTAAACTTTTATGATCTCCTCAAGACATCGCTACTTTCGAGATAAGTTACTGAAATAAATAAACAGAAAATAAATAAAGAAAATGTTGATTTCAATGAAAAATAAAAGAAGAAAGAACAAAAAGAAAGAAAACATAAAATTTTGAAAGAAAAGAGAATGAATGAAACATACAAAAATTCAATTCAGTTAGAAAGGAAGAAAGAAAATCTTCAAATTCTGAAAGAAAGATAGGAAGAAATTTAATTCTGGAAGAAAGAAAAAAAAGGAGAAAGAAAGGAAATATTTAATTCAATAAGAAAGAAAGAAAGGAAGGGAGAAAGAAAATAAGAAAGAAAGAAAATATTCAATTCAATAAGAATGAAAGAAAGGAAGAGAGAAAGAAAGGGAGGAAGTAAGAAAATATTCAGTTCACTAAGAAAGAAAGAAAAGGCGTAACAAAGAAAATATTCAATTCAATAAGAATGAAAGAAAGGGGGATGGAAAGAAGAAAGAAAAAGAGGAAAAAAGAAAACATTCAAATCAATAAAAATGAAAGAAAGGAAGAGAGAAGGAAGAAAAAAAGGAGGAAGAAAGAAAACATTCAAAATTCAATAAGACAAAAAGAAAGGAAGGAATAAAAAAAGGAGGAAAGAAAGATATCAAGCAAGAAAGAAATAAACAGAAATTCAATTTGGTTAGAGAAAAAGAGGAATAGATAAAGAAAGAAATATTTCATTCGAAAAGGGAAAGAAAGAAAAGCTGAATGGCGATAAATACTCGTCGATGAAATAAACTGCTTTTTAAAATAATAATTTTCATTGGTTATAACTCTGAACGTGTGTGGGTGGGATGTGTTTGTGCTTGTATGTGTGAGCGTGTTGTCCATATATATTCAGCAATCTACAAGTGTGTGCGCACATATACGAAATCCCATCCAAGCGTCCAGGGAATTTTAATTGTGACTACGTGCGTAAGAAAAAACAGTGCTCAATGTTAAATAATAGAGCTATTTAATATATTAAAAATATAATACCCTACGTTGATTGCACAACACTTATATATATATATATATATATATATATATATATATATATATATATATATATATATATTTGGTTGGACTGATGTGAGTTTGTGACCCTGGGTTTCACGCTTTTGCGATCGTCAGACAAACAAGTTAGCTCTATCTCTGATATCGAGCGCTTTCTAATAAGTACCGCGCATATAATATATATATAATTATATATATATATATATATATATATATATATATATATATATATATATATATATATATATATATATATATATATATATATATATATATATATATATATATATATTTATATTTATATTTATATACAGACACTTTTCACACACACACACACATATATATATGTATCTGTGTGCGTGTGTATGTGCGTGTGTGTGTGCGCGCACGTGTGTGTGTCTGTGAACATTCAGACATAAATAAAATATATCTGTAAATAGACACTATGAATTAAGTATATAAATGTTTATATTACATACTTACGATTAAAAACAAGTATCTATAAACACAAAAAGGATCTTATACATAACAATTTATCAAATGCATTAATCACACACAGAAATAAGTTCAACCACAATTTAAAGCATTCCGCAATTATTAAAAGAGGAAATAACTTACCTAGACGGTAAGTTCTTGAGAGTACCGTTATCGAATTTTGCCAAAATGTTCACTTACGCCCCGGATTATTTTAAATACCCCTTTCCCTAAAACAAATACTCTTTATATATACATGGCCATAAAATTAAAAGAAGAAAAGAAAATCGGTTAATTTTAAATAAATAATTACATAAATAATTTATCAAATTCAAGTAAAATAATAAGAAATAATTATACAGGGTGTCCATAAAGTTCGTGTGCACTTTAAAAAATATATAACTTTATTTGTATTTGCGATAGAAATAATCTGTAAAAAATGTTATAAAGTTTAATGTACTTAGTTTTAAGTATCGCTAAAATAACTAATGTGATTTCAGGCATTAATATAAATCAGTTGGCAAATGTTTTCCGTGAACTGCAAAATCGTATTGACCTTTGTATTGCTAATGATGCAGGACATGTGGAAACTTAAATAATATTTCAATAAAACCTTAAAAAAATATAGATTTACTTCTTTCTAATCCTTTTTACAAATTATTTCTATCGCAAATACAAATAAAGTTATACATTTTTAAAAGTGCACACGAACTTTATGGACATCCTGTATTAATATAAAAAAAATAAGTAAATCAATATAAACATATACGAAAAAAATGAAAATATAATAAAAACAATATTCACTCACTTTCGTTTACTTGGCGTTAAATTACAAAAACGATATATTCCTTGATCAAGCAGACCTTTTGGTCTACAGACTTCGACTGTGATACAATTCAAGACAAAGGACGGGTCTATTCTTTTCAATTATTCGTTTTATTCTTTTGGACTGAGCATTTTCCGGATTTACAAAATAATCCCTCACTATTTAACGAAGATATCATCAATAACTTGCCTCAGTTGAATATCGTCCTACTTTGCGGGAATCCGGAAAACACTAAAGGATTTAATATTGGGAAGGTACCAGAGTTAGATGAAACCGTATATTTTGTTCGTACAGTCTCTTTTTTTCGCACTTCTCGCCTGTCGATCTCTCTTCCGATTTCTTGCTTCCTTGCCAACTACAATCTTCAAAAAATTTAAATGCAATGTCAATCGACATCTTCTATGTTCTTGAACCTGGTTCCGTTATTGTCCTTTCGTCACTTTTCTCTGAAGTTTTCTCATTTTGTTTCTCTCGCAGTAAACCCATGGGTCCAAGTGGCATTATCCCCTTGCTTGGGGTGAAATGATTAAAAAAAAGAAGTTTTTGATGATATTCCAATCGAAGTTTTACTTCACGAGAAGATTGCTGTAGAGATTCACTTTATGATTTCGGATGTTTACATCAGGACTGTGCTGATGCGATTTTTATTTCCTTGTTTAAGAGGAAAGGGTTAAACTCGGTGTATAAGGACTATCGGGGGATAAGCCTGCTCGAGGCAGTGAGTAAGGTTTTCGTAAAACTTCTACTTTTATTAACCCATTAACTGCCATTTTTGGCCCAGACAGGTGTCGTAGGAGTTTATTTATTCCTTATGTTTAATTTCAGTAGTTACCATTTTTATAGAAACTAGAAATTCAAATATATATGTGCATAAAACATCAAAAAATAATATTGATTAGGAATAATAAAAAAAATGCTTTTCAAAATAGTCATTATTTTTCTACTCGTGAAATGTAAAATTACGACAGAAAGTGTCTTACGACTAATAATAAAAGCTTTAAAGTGTTGTAAAATATATCTCTGCAAATGCAATGTATGTAAGCAATTCTATGTAAATACAAGGAATAACATTTAAGTTTAACAGATCCCCAAATGGTGTCCATGGCAGATAATGGGTTAATAGTCTTATAAGATGGATTCCCCTTGAGTCATACCTGAGACACAATGTAGATTTAAACCGGGACACATTGAATATAATCATTCTCAGCCTGTTAGCTACATAAGAAAAGTCTAGAAATTTGTGTTGCATTGTATCAGGTCTTTGTCAATCTGACCAAAGTTCTTTGGATCCATAATTAAGGATGCTCCCTGGACTATTCTTGGCAAGGTAGAATGTCCTCCAAAATCTTTAAGAATGTTCAAACAACTTCATACAGAAATGAAAAGGCGACTTAACTTCAATGTGTCTCTGTCAGAACACGTAGCCATCGACAATGGAATTAAGCAAAGCCACATTCCTGCTCCCACTTTATTCTTTCTTTTTTTTTTTGTTTTACTGGGCTCTCACGTAGGCCTTCCTGGATTGCGATTTGATTTGACTCGTTACTCGTAGAGTTACACTATGCTGACGATACAGACCTCATTGTTGTTCATGATGACGGTCGTCTTTGAGTATAGAATCCAGAGGTTAGCAGTGAATATTTTGAAGACAGTAGGAAAGCGTAGTTCAGGTTAGCAGTGGATATCCCGGTAAAGTAACAGAGCGTAGTTCTTCCTTCTGTTCCTCTTCAACTGACAAGCTGGCACTGGACATTCGGATAGAGTAAACAAAATGGCCGCCTTTATACACGACGGATTGAATATTTTACGTCTTCTGATTGGTTAACCTTCTATTGGTGGACTATAAAGCGAGTCAAGTCATTTGGGCTAACTCACTAGTACATAATACCCCAAAAACTGCAGCACTCATTGCATTATTTACATTATTCAGACTATTGTCCTCATCTTTGTTGCCATATTTATTACAACATTTCGGTCGTTGTACACTCCGGCCTTCTTCAGGTGGTTGGAATATCGAACTGAATCCTTTATTTCGCTCGCTGGGGTAGACTCTTCCAGTTCCAAATGCCAGTTATCAGTTATCTCCTGTTAATTCCCCCCTCCAAGTTCTTCTAGTGAACTCACACTCTTTGGGTCCTGTCACTGGATCTAACTAACGCCTTAATCCACTGTGCCATGTGTCCTTGAGTTCACATGGCACAGTGATAATGGCACAGTGATTGAGGTCGAAACGTGATAAATATGGCGACAAAGATGAGGACAAGTGTCTGAATAATGTAAATAGTGTACATAATACCTCATCTCTGAAATATAGACAGATACTGAAAGGCCGTAACGTTGTAATAAATATGGCAACAAAGATGAGGACAATAGTCCGAATAATGTAAATAGTGTACGTAATACCTCATCTTAGAAATATAGACAGATACTGAAAGGCCGAAACGTTGTGATAAATATGACGACAAAGATGAGGACAATAGTCCGAATAATATAAATAATGTGCATAATACCTCATTTTAGAAATATAGACAGATACTGAAGGGCCGAAACGTTGTAATAAATATGGCGACAAAGATGAGGACAATAGTCCGAATAATGTAAATAGTGTACATAATACCTCATCTTAGAAATATAGACAGATACTGAAAGGCCGAAACGTTGTGATAAATATGGCGACAAAGTCCGAATAATATAAATAATGTACATAATTCCTCATTTTAGAAATATAGACAGACATCTTTGCTTGTGCCTAAAAGGGCCTGCAAAAAATAATGGACCATTTTTCGGCAACATACACTGTGTTTGCGCCAACCATCAGCATATAACAAGACTAAGGTCTTTTTTTTCTTTGTTTAATTAAAGTCAAAATCTGTGTGTGGGTAATATCGGGGAAATTTTACTTAATAGGCTTACACGATGAATTTGCTCTCGAGTCAAACCCTGAGACACAACGGAAATTTAACTTCAATGGGTCTCTATCGGAACCCAGCAATGAAGTTAAGCAAAGTGACATTCCTACTCCAATTATATTCTATATCTTCTTTGCTGTATCTCTCACGTATGCTTTCTAGGATTGTGAAGTCGGTGGGCTTAAGGACTACATATATATATATATATATATATATATATATATATATATATATATATATATATATATATAAAGAAATATAGTTTTAAGGTGTGCTATATTTATGGGATAAAATACTCAATGTCAGAGATAGAGCGTGTATATATATAAATATAAGAGTGAACATTGAAATCAACACTCAGAGGCGACAGGCTGTTTCATGCTGGACACAATATATATATATATATATGTGTGTGCGTATGTGTGTGTGTGTGTGTGTGTGTGTGTGTGTGTGCGTGTGTGCGTATGTATGTATGAGTTCATGTTGTTAGAGCACTGCTGATCATCGCGTCATACAGTTCTCATATTTTTGGTCTTGTGCAAGAATAAGATACAGTAGTCGCCATCTTGAACATGGCGGTCCATATCATTTGATCATAACAATCTTCCCCCGAACAATGACTGCCGTATCTACACTACATCGTTGTCTATAACCTGACACATGTGTCATCCGACTAAATATATTTCTACGAGCGGAGAGGGTGAAAGCATTAGTGTACTAAAATCTCTAATTTGGTGGCACTTCAATTTGTGTGTGTTTGAGCCGGGGGGGCGTGGTTGCTTTCTTGCTCTGGGGTACTTGGAGCTTAAGAATCGGTGTTTATTTTCTTTTATTCTCGTGTCACTGCTCGATTCCGAGGTGTAAAGTTTTCAGATAAACACGTCATTTTTATGAAAGATTTTTCTCGTTTATTTTTTCTTTCACAACTTTTCCCTGTTACTTTTTTCGTCAGCCATATTTTTCTTTTCTTTTACTTTATATTATTATTATTATTATTATTATTATTATTCTAACAATAATAATAATAAAATTTTTCTTTTACTTTATAACGTTTGTATCTTTTGTTTTGGATTTTCTTCTTGTTCTTCTATCAACAACAATAATGATAATAATGAAAATAATAATATACATGTATTTATGCATGAATATAGCTTTGTTCTTTCAGTAATGCTTGTCTTAATTCACGATAACAATCCTTTTTATCCTTATTTGCAATACATCTATAGAATAAGTCATCTTATCAACTTTACTATAGGAAAATAATTTCAATTCCTTTCTATCGTAAAGCTGTTTACAAAATATTACCATAGTAAAAAGTATATCAGAGAAAGATCTTATAAATTTTAAACAACAATAGCAATAGTTGCTCGGTCAATGAATGCTGAATGTTTCCTTATAAGGAAAAGGCTAATATTATTATTACCATCACCATTATCCATCACCATTTGTGTCTTTCCAACTTCATTTACGGCCTTTTCGAGACAAGATATTAAGTATAATCCAGGAGTACTATACAAACTAGGAAGTTTCTAAAATAAAAAAAAAATACCACCAACAGTCATCGTCATAGATACCCGTGATGTTCCAGAGGTAAAATAGATAAAATGACGTTGCACTTTGAAATATTAAACGCGAAAAAGTATCAGATGAAGATGGCGTAGTAACAGACGTTTTGAAAGATGACGGAGGCGAACTACACAGCCATTTATCCAATAGATACAGAAAAGAAAAGTACCTGTAAATGTAAGAAGAGTAATTTTACTTTATAGAAAGATATAATAAAAACATTGCCAGTTTTCGCAACTATTGCCCAAATCCACAAAAAAATTGTTCTCATAAGTACTTACAGACTAACAGACATCAACGTGAAAACCACCCACGTGAATAGACAGGTTATTAGGAATGGTTAATTAAGAATTGGGCAACTGTAAACAATAGATGCAGTGATCAATTAAAAAAAACAACACAATATAATAAAATACTGTTTTTTACGTTTTGTACTTGTGTTACAAATTTATCTCTATAAAATAAACTTTTCTATCTATCTATCTATCTATCTATCTATCTATCTATCTATCTATCTATCTATCTATCTCTCTCTCTCTCTCTATATATATATATATATATACAAATAAAATGAGAACAAATGGAATATAATTCCACTGTACGTAAAATTTAATTTAAAAGAAGGCTCAATACAGATTGTCGCCTGAGGAGACATATTTATAGTGTTGAAACATAATTACCATTATGTAGCGATTTCTAATATATTTTAATATCCTAAAATAAATAAAATCACACACACACACACACACACACACACACACACACACACACACACACACACACAGAAACAGTTTATACAGGGAAGTAGCAATTTCACTTTAACAGATAAATACATATAACAAAAAATTTCATGGATTTATAACTTTTCAAAATTCAAACAAAATTTTCACTTGATCAATTTGAACAAGAACTCTAGCGTCGCTTCATCACACGCTCCAAAACATATATTCAATTATCAATAAATAGAATAATTAAAAAATGTCTTTCTGTCTACACATATTTCGTTTTAGTGTTTGCCTATACATAATAAAACTGCACCACGAAGATGACAATTTGAAATTGTCGAAAGTACTTGGCATGTCTTACATCTGACAAAAACTCGAATATAAGGATCTTATTATAAAAGAAACTGATAGTAAGTTAATGTCTCGTTAAGTTTTGTTAGCAAAGTAAATTTCGCCATTAATCACAGTAACATTGCAAATTCTTTGTATAAACTGTTTCTTTATGATATAAAATATAAGCTGCACACTCTAATATATATATATATATATATATATATATATATATATATATGATAAATTATATCTTTAAGGTGCACTATATTTATGGGTAAATAGGAATATATAAATATAAAAGTGGACACTGAGGTCAACATTGAGTAGTGAGAGTTTGTTTTGTGCTTGAACTAAATGATCAGCCCCATCAACTATATTTTTAGCAGCAGGCCTGTAGATTGCGATCAAGTATGAAACAGACTGTCGACACTCGATGTTGCCCTCAGTGTATGAGGCATGTTTCAGACCTTAGTAAATTCCCAGCGGCCACAATCAACAAACGTATCTTATATTTGGTTAGATATGCCTACAAAGCACAATCACCACGTAAAAGCTATACTACATCGCTTTTCAGGTGATGGGAGAAACAACATGTTATTCCATAGCTGTTGGCACCTCTGTGTGTACGAATAGAGGCTTACCATCTTACTTTACATCCCGTTTGGCCGAGGATGTTCTAGTTTGAGGGATATGTCATGGTGATAGAAGCTATCAGTATTTGGTTTCATGTGCGTCAACGCTGAAGCTGAAGGTACTGGGTCATGAAAACAATTATACAAGAAACTAAACCTATAATAAAAATGGAAAACTGTTTCAGTTTCAGGCTTGGAAAGGATAGCAAAGCCTAGACTTTAAGTTGAAAGGATTTGGGATCATGAAGCACTTTATTGTACAAGAAAACTAAACCTATAATACAAATGGAAAACTATATCAGTTTGAGGCTCGGAAATGTGTTATATAGGAATAGTGTCGCTGCCGACACTTCAGTTTGAATATAAATCGCTTATGAGCAAACGCAGGCGATATTGAATTAAGTGGATCACGTGACCATAAGAGAAACGCATAAGTAGGAAGTCGCGTGATGTTCAACTGATCGTTATTTCTAGCCTCTATACTATTCGAATTGCTATTTCTCCTATATCCTCTATCACTATACGAACCGCTATTCTCTACTCTATTCACTATATGTTTCTCTATTCGGATTACTATTCGGTGGTTACTATTCGAGCGAGTATCATCGAGTAAGTACCATTAGTGCAAGTGATATTCGAAAGCGTCTGACACCAGTATTGTTCAACAGCGTTACTATAGTTGTTTCTGCGATTACAAAGTCTCTACTACAACGAGCATTACGAAAGTGACAACGAGTATTTTTTGACATAACAAAAATGGCAACGAGTGTTCGTTGATATTACAAAAATGATAGTAAGCACAGACTTTAAGTTGAAAGGATTTGGGATTATGAAGCACTTTATTGTACAAGGAAACTAAACCTACAATAAAAATGGAAATCTGTTCCGGTTTGAAGCTTGGAAATTATAGTGAGCATATAAGTGAATTAGGTCAGGTCCTTCTATACGTGTCACTGGTAACGTGTAACCTGCCGCATGGTCGGGTCATCGGCGACCAAACCGGTTCATTGACGAGGTTTGTTTTTCTGGTGAGATGAGTAGTTCGACATCCATCAAGATTAAAAGCAAAACCTGTTAAAGAGTCGATGAAGTATTTCATAGGGTCATGGGCTAACTAGCATAATGTATTCTTTAGATTTATATGAAATCTATGTGGTGATGACACGGCATTGCTAGGTGGAAGGCTTCTTAGACAAGTTATCGGCCAGGACGGAGGATTACCCCGAAAGAATCAACAGTCACGTGTTCATGACCAAGGTGAGCCTTCAAGTTGGAGGACCTGGGATTTGAACTGAAGAGGGATAGGTTCTGTCGTGTCTACTTTGCACAAGACACGATAGCATTAATTAACACCTTTGCAGCTCAGTCCAGATATGTGGAGCGAACTGGTCAGTCGCTCAGCTGAGCAACGACTCTGCGACCACTCTCAGCCATCGGACTGATGATGATGGCTATGATATATGCAAATAACTGTATATGTTTGCTTCTCTATATATGTATGTTTGCTGATATCCTCACTTTGCGGGGTGGGGTCTCTTGACGTGTTTAGAGATTTAAGGGGTCAAAGTTTATTTGCTTTTACTCTCGTGTCACTGCTTTATTCTGAGATGTAAATATTTCAGATAAACATGTCATTTTTACGAGTGATTTTTGACAATTTTTTTTCACATATCTTTTCTCATTTCCTCTCGTTTCCTCAGACATCGCCATATTTTTTATCTTATTTGTACATTCTTTTGTATTATTGTTGTTTGTTGTTGTTGTTGTTGTTGTTCTTCTTCTTCTTCTTCTTCTTCTTATAATAATAATAATAATAATAATAATAATAACAATTCTTGTCTTTTTATAGTTTATGCTTAGTCCATTCTTCTCGCTCTCTTTCGCTACCTTCTGTAGGAGATTTTGTAATTTCTTTTCCGTGTCTGCTATCAGCACTGTGGCATTATAAAAATCAGCGAGAATGTTGAAAAATGACCGAAAGAGATTTGTTGTCACTTGATTTCTACTGAAAAACAACAGATAACTACCTAAGTGCTTCAAGGTTGTAAACGATCATGGCTCTTCACAGCTTCTTTTTCTAATTTTTTTTTTAAAATATCACTGTGCACTGCCATGAACGTTCATGGGAAAGACAGTGGAACTGTTCCCTCTTGTCATCTCTACGCTTTTGAATTCGGTGTTTTCCTTCTCCTAGAGTAGTTACAAATCAAGGCTAGAGAGTCGAGTTTGCTATGTTATTTAATCTATAGCTTGTCACGAAGCAATTAATGCTTGCCTTTCCTAAGAGCATTAGTGCAAATTGGGCTGATATTTTCCACTTTTTTTTACTGGAACGACTATATTGAATCAATGGCTACGTCAACTGCTAGCAAAGTTGGTTCACTGTGTCGTGCTAGAAAAATATCTTCGTCAGAATCCAACTTGCGCATTTATAGTGATTTTCTAAGCGTAGCTTAGATGTGGCGCACAAAGTCGAAAGTATGAGGCACCCAGTGAGGATCGAACTCACTACTCAGTTGTAATTGTTCTAGCAAGACAAGCTTGCTAACCATTACACCACCTCGAGGTGCCCATCTTGTTCATTTATAAATCTATCATACGTCCGTGCATTGAATACTGCTATCATATCTGGTCTGGTGCTCCTGCTATACAGGATGTCCATAAAGTCTCTTTACAATTAAAATAAATATATAGAACAAAGGCAACTGATGAGATATCATAATCAGATTTGTTCTATGTACTCAGTAGTTATCAAAATTTTTAATTACATTGCATTTATATATTTCCGGTATCCTGTAGATGAAAGAAGTGCTGTTAAATGAACCCCTAATATTTCAAGACCAGTGGATTGGAAGGGATGGCCCAATTCCTTGGCTCCTTCGTTCACCAGATAACAATTCCCTTCTTTCTATGGAGTTATGTTAAAGATATTGTGTATCGAACAAAAATATGTGACATCACTGATCTAAAGCAAAAGATCACCGATGCCATTGCCACCATTGATACAGCAAACATGGCAAGAAATCGAATACCATCTTGATTTGCTTCGTGCAACTAATGGCGCCCATATAGAGGTGTATTAAGATTAAGTGGAACAAAGTAAAACAGGCAACTGCTCTCGACAATGACCTCCAATCAGTGGTTAAAAGTGACAATGAATGGTTTGTAAATTATAACGCTTCCAAAATAAGACTATTTAATTTAGTCACCCCGGAGAACCTTTACTGTCTGCCACCTCCAGGAGAGCAATATTTGTGCCTTTGGGGGGCTCAAGTTTTCCATTGAAGTGTAATGATTACATTAAATCAATTGTTAGATCTGCTGCTAGGAAAGTTGATTCGCTGATGTCGTACCAGACAATCCTTCTCGTCAGGATCTCTCTTGTACATTTATAAATCTACCACTCGCCCGTGCATTGAATACTGTTGCCATATCTGGTCTGGTGCTCCTATTATATATCTAAAGATTCTTAACAAAATTCAGAAAAGGATCTGTAATGTTACCGGTCCTAACCTGGCATCTCGGCTACAGTCTCTTTATCACCGAAGTGACGTAGCTTCCCTTTGTCTTTTCTACAAATATTTTCATGACAATTGTTCTGATGAGCAGTTCTTCTTTATGCTTCGACAATAGGAATTTAAGCGTGCTGCTAGATTGGCAACTAAATCTCACCATTTTGCTGCTGTATTAGCTAGATGCAACTGTCAGTTTTATTCTAATAGTTTCTTTTTTCGCACTTCTCGCCTGTGGAACTCACTTCCGATGTCTTGCGTTCCCACACCCTAAACACAACGTCAGTCGCCATATTCTGTCTTGCTGAACCCTGTTCCTTTTTGTCCTTTCCTCACTAAAGTTTTTTCATTCCCTTTCACTCTCTGCAGCCCCCTAAGTCCTAGTGGCATTATCACCTTGCTTGGGGTGAAATGATTAAAAAAAATAATTAAAAGAGGAAAAAAATGAAAACATTATTAATTGCTGCATAAGATAGATATATTCTTTGTTTTATTAAAAAAAGGTTTTTATGGAATATTTTATATTTAAAATTGTAAGCTTGTACAAAATCAATCAATACTAGACTCTTGCTGAGTAGGGATGAGTAGAAGTAGAAGTAAAGCTAACTTTAGATTAGGATGAGGGTAGGACGAGTCTGTAATGTTACGGGTCCTAACCTGGTATTTCGACTTCAGTCACTTTGCCACCGATGTGATGTGGCTTCCCTCTGTCTTTTATAGAAATATTTTCATGGCAACTGTTTTGGTGAGCATTTTTCTTTAGTACCTGATTGCATGAATTTAAGCGTGCTACTAGATTGGCAATTAGGTATCACCGTTTTACTGTTGAAATTAGCTAGATGCTAGATCTACTTCTATTCTAAGTTTTCGCACTTCTGACCTGTAGAACTCCCTTTCGATTTCTTGCTTCCCTGCCATCTACAATGACCAAAGATTTAAATGCAGCATCAATCGCCATATGTCTTTCTGTATCCTGTTCCTTTATTATCCTTTTTCTCACTTCTCCCCATTAACTTCCTCCGACGAACAACATGTCTCCCGTTTTGCCAGATCTACCGCTGATGTGGTAACAGCCATCCCTGAATATGTACATCAAGCTCTTGATAATAACAGTGAAGTCCGATCTTTGGCTCGTGATATCTCGAAGGCGTTTGACAGGATTTGACACGCCGGTTTTTATACGTAAGCTCTAGAGCTACGGTATTACTGGACGACTTTGATTTAATCCAATCGTTCCTATCAAATCGTGAAATGAAGGTCGTTTTGAAGGGGGTCGCTTCCAGATCCTTTCACACGTACACGGGTGACACCCAAGACTCCATCCAGGGTCCTAGACTGTTTCTGATCTTCCTGAAGTCATCAGTTCCAAAGTAGGCATTTATGGTGATGACATTACCATCTACTCCTATCTAAATAGCAAATCCGCCAGAGCCGACAAAGTTAACCTGGCCGCTACTCTTGAAAAGGACATCCAATCTCTGGTTAACTGGAACAAGAAATGGCTTGTAAATTTTAATGCCTCCAAAACGAAACTGCTCTCATTTAACCACCATAAAGAATCTTTTCTGCCCGCTATCAGCATGGCTGGTGCTAGACTCATGGAAAGAAACACTGCGGCTTGCTGGTCTCAATTTTTCAACGGAATAAAGTGGAACGACTACATTGAATCAACAGCTGCATCTACTGCAAGGAAAGTTGAGTCACTGTGTCGTGCCAGAAGGTTTTTCTTGTCAGAGTTCATCTTGCACATTTAAAAATCTACCATTCGTCCATGCATTGAATGCTGCTGCCATGTCTGGTTTGGTGCTTCTTCTTTTCATCTCAAGGTTCTTAACAAAATCCAAAGAAGCATCTGCAATGTAGTCGATCCTGACTTGGCATCTCGACTTCAGTCTCTTTCTCACCGACGTGACATGGCTTCCCTTTGTCTTTTCTATCAATATTTTTATGGCAACTGCCCTGACGAGCTTTTTTTCCCTGGTGCCCGGACTATGTGAGTTTAAGTGTGTTACTAGATTGGCATTTTGGTCCCACCCTTTTACTGTTGAAATAGTTAAATGTAACCGCCACTTCTACTCCAACAGTTTCTTTTCTAACGCTTCCCGCGTGTGGATCTCCCATCCGTTTTCTTGCTTCTTTGATAACTACAATTTTCAAAAATTTAAATGCAACGTCAATCGCCATCTTCTATGTTCTTGAGCCCCGTTCAGCTCTTGTCCTTTCTTCGGTTCTCCTTACCCAGTCTTTTCTCCCACCTTCACTCTTTTGCAACCTCCTGCGTACCAGTGGTATTCACGCCTTGTTTGGGGTGAAATGATTAAAAAAAAAAAAAAAAATGAAAAAGAAATTAAAAGTTTTCTCATTCTCTTTCCTTCCCTGTAACTCGCTGCGTCTTAGTGGCATTTTCATCTTACTTGGAGTGAAATGATAAAAAAAAAAAAAAAGATAAAATTGCATCAAGCGCGATTCGAACTTGACTTGTTGATTCCATTCTTTGTTCAGTTAACGATTAACCCACTCGCATCTCTTTCACCAGATACGATTGTTTGAAAAGTAAGCTAGTACAAATAATAACAATAAACGACATTATTACTATTATTGTTATTATTTCCCTTTTCCAACTTCGTCCTTCTTCCATTCCATGTCCACGGCTACTTCCTGGGCTTTTCGTCGCATCATTCCTTGTGTTGACGACTCGGTCGTTTGGTTAAAAAAAAGTGAGAAAACAACTTTTCTTCACTCGACAAACAGCTGTCATTTACTTTGGGTGAAGGACGTAATAGGCATGCGTATAACTACGCCTTTTCACATCATCTCATCTCTGTATATAACATTTAAGACGCGTACATGAATATATGTCTGTACGTTTTAACAATGTGTGTGTGTGTGTGTGTGTGTGTGTGTGTGAACGCGCGCTCTCCCGTTTGCTTTAAGCTATGATTACAGATACGTGAAGTTAAGAAAATGTGTGTCTGTGTGCGATTCGTACACATATACATTTATTAATTTATATATTATATACCTAAATTTTTTTAATAATATCACCCGATGTAAGACAGTAACCCCTTGCGTCTTTGTGGCTGTACTGAGTGTGAAAGAATAAAAAAAAGAAAAGAAACATTATTAAGGAGCGATAACAATAGAAGAATAACCAAGAAGACAGTAGATAACGATTGACATTGCATTTGAATTTTTGAAGATGAAAGTTGGCTGGAAAGCACTAAGCCGGAAGAGAGTTTTACAAGCGAGAAGTGCGAGGAAAGAAACTGTTAGCATAGAACTTACGGTTCCATCTGTCTTCTTGTAGTTTATGCTTAGTCCCTTCTCGATCTCCCTTGCTATCTTCTGTAGGAGATTTTGTAATTTATTTTTCAGTGTCTGCTATCCGTACTGTGTCATCTGCGTATCCTATGTTGTTAAGGTTGTGGCCGCCAATGCTAAATCCCAGTAGTGTTTCCAATTCTTTCAGAATTGCTTTGCTGTATAGGTTGAATAGGTCCGGTGAGAAGACACATCCTTGCCATACGCCTCTTTCTATTTTTGTATATTCACTGAATCCCTATGCTCATGTATTCTGTTTGCTGCCAGTATAGTGTAAGTGTAAACGTTCTCAAAGCAAATTTGTCGCAGATTACTTTCACAACAACACAAAGAAAAATCACTAAGTACAGACTCGAATATCGGGGGCAGAAAGAAATGCTGAAAACTCGATTTGCAGGTACTATCTTAAATCACAATGCGTGTAAACAGTCAGGAAAATAACTCACACTCCAACAAACGCCGTAGCCAAAAATGCCTGAATTTTCTTTCCCCCGAATCGAGAACACCAACTGCTTTTATCGGCAGAACCTATTTTTTTCATTCGTCGACAGCTGGGATAGGATGCTCCGTAATTTGCGTATCAATATCCTCTTATAGCGACTCCTGCGACGGACTTGTTTCTTTTTCCGTCACAGAATACACGCGACGCGCTGTCGCTTGGGTTGACGAGGTAAGTCGCCGTTTTCTTCGCTATAAGATTTTTGCTGACTACTTTTTGGTAATCCTTCTTCGGCAGATCGCACACAAAACACGAACTTTTTTCCGAGGTACCTGATTATCTCTTTCATTAAAGTTCCTGATTATTCTGATAACTTTCCCGAATATATCAAGGTTTCTGAGCAGTTCCATCAGATCCTTGTGGCGTACTTTGTCAAAGGCCTTTGCGTCGTCTATGAAACATAGATACACGTCCTTCTGCATTTGTATCGCTCTTTCTGATAACATTCTGAGCATGAATATCGTGTTTGAATCCTCTCGAAAACCAGATCATTGCTCAGATGTTCGGTACATGATATCCTTAGCATCCTTCTGTAGAACCACACCTTTGTTGCCTCGAGTCTTGTCTTCAGGAGGACAGATATCACATAGCAGTTCAGTACTTTTTTTCGTTGTTACCAACGAAATCCTCTTTTCTTGTAAAACTCTGCCTAGCTCTTGAGATGCGTTTTTAGCGATCACAGGGTCGCACTTACCGACCTCTGTCAGAACACTTCCTAGATATTTAAATTTCCGCGCCTGCTTGATTTTAGTGTCCCTGACCTGTAAATCGCATTTCAGGCTCATTTTTTTTTTTTACTGATGACCCTGCATTCTGTCTTCTTGTAGTTTATGCTTAGTCCCTTCTTCTCGCTCGCCTTCGTTACTATACTGTAGGAGATTTTGTAATTTCCTTTCCATATCTGCTACCAGCACTGTGTGTGTCATCTGCGTATCTTTTGTTAAGGTTTGTGGCCTCCAATGATGAATCCCGGTAGGATTTACAGTTTTCTCAGAATTGCCTCGCTGTGTATGTTGGATAAGTCCGGTGTGGTCACAAAATAAAATACTTACATTTGCCTTGATATAGTCGGTCAGATGATGAAACGCTTCGGCTAAGATAAGGTTTCCTTTTGTCTTTATTCATATTGTCTTTTACAGATATACTCAGTGGAGAACCGAGAAGTCAACACACACACACACACACACACACACACACACACACACACACATATATATATATATATATATATATATATATATATATATATATATATACCACAGGTAAAAATTCAAGTGAATCCTAATAATATAAAATATTAAAACTGATCTACAAAAGAGCTCAATGTATTTATTATAACAGAGCATATAAATTATATATATATATATATATATATATATATATATATATATATATATATATATATATATATATATATAATTTAATTTAAAAAGAAAAACAGACTATTTTAATGCTCCATCTGTAATAATTTATTTCACCAGAGAAAATAAAATTCTCTGATGAAATAAATTATTACAAATGGAGCCTTAAAGTGGTCTGTTTTTCTTTAAATTAAATTATTCGCTCTGATTTAACATTGAGCTCTCAGGATTTAATCCTCCTTGGGATTATCCATAGGGATTATCAAGATTTTCATTACTTATATATATATATATTTACTAAGGAAAAGGATTATGACAATTTGGGAAAAGTTTTCGTGTTTTATCCTTTTAGGACTTCATCGGACTAAGTTTGTGGTTACTTTGATGCGACTACACATGCGCACGAACGAGAAACGAGAATCGCTGGCAACTTTAAATTTAAAAAATATATATTTTTTAATATGTTTAATTAATACAAAACAAAATAATAAGCTCAAACTTGAAGGAGGAATTACTCTATTACCTGTAATAATTGCCACAAGGAATACATTGGAGAAACCTCAAGGAATTTAAGTAAAAAATATATGAACAAAAAATGGATCTTTTACAAACCAACACACAAAATGAATTAGTTACTCACCATAACGAGACTGACCACAATTTTGATTTATAAAATGCTACTCTAATTAAAAGAGAAAACTAAGACGAAAATGTTTAGAAAGTGTTTTAATCGCTAGGTCGTCCATAGTAAATTTATGTCCAGGTTCTTACAATGTTTCGCCATTCTGTATCTGTCTATATTTCTGAGATGAAGTATTATGTAGACTATTTACATTATTCAGACTATTGCCCTCATCTTTGTCGCCATATTTATTACAACGTTTCGGCCCTTCAGTATCTGTCTATATTTCTGAGATGAGGTATTATGTACACTATTTACATTATTCAGACTATTGCCCTCATCTTTGTCGCCATATTTATTACAACGTTTCGGCCCTTCAGTATCTGTCTATATTTCTGAGATGAGGTATTATGTACACTATTTACATTATTCAGACTATTATCCTCATCTTTGTTGCCATATTTATTACAACGTTTTAGCCGTTGTATGCTCCTGCCTTCTTCAAGTGATTGGAATGTCGAACTGAACAATTTCGCTCACTGGGGTAGACTGTCCTAGTTCCACGTGCCATGTTTAATGGATGTCAGTTATCAGTTATCTCCTGTTAGTTACCCTTTCCAAGTTCTTCACTGCCCTAATCGGGTATTGAACTAGCACTCTTTGGGTCCTGTCACTGGATCTAACCAACTGTGCCATGTGTCCTTGAGTCACATATGTGTATGAATTTCTGGGTATTATAAACCTAATGTCTTCAGCAACCATTTTACCAGTATTGCAACTTTTTTCTGTTATCATTGCATGTTTTTACCAGAGCTCATATTGCATTTTTTTGTTATTATCACTTTTCTCTGGCACTTTTTATTACTGGTTCCCATATTGTATTCATTTCTATGCTTGGTCGGCTCAGGAGATTTTTCTGGCCTAGCATATGTGCTGATTCCTTAAGTTTACGAATTTTCCAATGGTATTCTTTGTCTATGGTCTCAACTTGATCCCACAGAGGGCGGTGATCTCCCATTTCTTTCCATATGTGGACAGCCACGCCTGATTTTTCCACTTCTCCTCGTGTTACAGCTTTCTGGTGTTCTTGAAGCCCTTACCTTGGGCGGGGGGCTGTCTTCCCTTTATATTCCTTTCCGCTGCTGGACGGCATGGCGTACACACAGTGTTTCCCCATTCTTTGCAGATCTTCTATTTTCCCAATGTGGGATATTTATTAACAAAAAGTGATTGAAACAAAAACAAAAAGAATCTCAATGAAATCGGCTAGATTGCATACATAAAATACATTTTAAAAAATCAGTTTTAAATTATAAAAAAATACCATGACGAACTTACCACACGGATATTTCTTCGATGGAGTTCATCTGTTGATTCGGTTGTAGAGATTTTATCCTTGTCAATCCCCTGCCCTTTTGCGTTGAAGATTGTTGTATGCAACACACAATTCATCAACTGTTCTGATATATTTAAAGAACGTTTAGTTAGTATTATATCGGGTGCGGCAAAAATACTTCCCACATAATGGTAAGACATTAGATAAATGAAAACAATATTACCAGTAATGGTAAGACATTAGGTAAATGAAGACGCCATTACCAGTAATGGTAAGACATTGGATAAATTAAATTTTTTCTCGTCCGAATCCATCCATCCTTCAAATCTATAAATCAACCATTCGCTCTTGCATGGAATACTGCTGCCATATATGATCTGGTGCCCCCGCTGTACGTCTTAATGTCGCCGACAAAATACGGAGACGGATATGAAATGTAGTGGGCCCTGATCTGGCATCTCGTTTACAGTCGATCTCCCACCGACGTGCCGTCAACTCCCTCCGTATTTTCTACAAATACTTTCACACTAACTGCTCCGACGGGCTACTTTCGCTAGTTCCCAAACTGCATGATTTTAAACGTGCTACTAGGTTGGTACCTCATTCCCACCCACTGTGGAAACGGTTAAAGTAACCATCTCTTCTACTCCAATAGCTTCATGTCTCTCACTTCCCGTCTGTGGAACTCCCTTCCTCTTACTTGCTTCCCTGATAGCTATAATCTCCAACTATTCAAATGCAATGTCAATCATTATCTCCAGATGCCTTGATCTAGTATTCCCCATCCTTCTCTTCATCCTTTCCTCTATCATACCTCTTTACTCTCTGTAACCCCTTGCATGCTAGTGGCACTCCCCTCTTCGTTGGGGCGAAAAGCTTTAAAAAAGGTGTTATTCTGATGACTGAACACGTTTTTTTATGTCGTTTTGGTTGATCCATTTTCGGCCTTCTCCAGTTGTAAAATCCGCCTCTATTTTCTCTTTTTATATTTTCAAATATGAGAAACAGTGAATAAATAGAGATTTTTGGAAATTATTCTATGTGGGTATTGCAGATTTTACAAATTAAAAAAAAAAGCCATATTTAAAGAGGTTCATTTTTCGTATTCACAAAAGAACAGACCAACGACATTTCTATCACTTCAAGGGTAGCCGAGGGTAGAAAGGAGCTTGATTGGGTGTCGGCCATTGTTGGAGATTTGGCGAGGTAGTTGGTAAAGTCGTTACTGATGGAATTAAACTGAAATAAATTAAATAAATCAACGTATACTTCATTTCTTTCAACAACCCCATCACCTCTCTGCATTTTTCCCCTTTTTATTCATTCTCAGCGATACTTCCGCGTCATCGGAAGATTTACTGTTTTCCATAACATAAGCTAAACACGCCATAAAATATGGAGACCTGTAACACTTGCAAAAGTTGAAAATGGCGCGAAAAAAAGCAGCGGCGCGATTAAGATCAAATTACTACTAGAGCGACCCAGTGAAAGTGTTTCATCAACGTGGGCGCTATAGCCGCCTTGTAGACACTGTTTAGTTGAAAAGGGGTGCTGGGAATTTTTATATCATGTGAGGGCGGTGAATATACTCAGGGTAGGAGGGCATTTATCCATTTTTATTACAAATATTCGAAAATTATTCAATATTGGCTACAAAAAGAAATTTCTGAAAGGTATCTAAAGACGTGGGAATCTACCAAACATTTCTTCCTTGCTTTTCAAAATTCCTATATGGCTGAATATAGTTTCACAGGATCTTACTAAATAAAGAAACTGCTTGCAACTTACAAAATGAAATCTACGATTATTTCTAAGCAGCATGAAACCTTGAATAAGAACCATAGCCAGTCAGCACCAAAGTCAACCATCCTATTGAAAACATTGATACATCTATTAAATGAACCTAGCATAAGAGCCTTAGTCTGCCCCAAAGTCAACCATCGCATTGAAAACATTGAGACAGCTGTCAAATGAACCTAGAATAAGAGCCTTAGCTAGGTAGAACCAAATCAGCCATTACATTGAAAACATTGAGACAGCTATCAGATGAACCTAGAATAAGAGCATTAGCTAGTCAGCACCAAAGTCAACCATCGCATTGAAAACATTGAGACAGCTATCAAATGAACCTAGAATAAGAGCCTTAGCCAGTCAGCACCAAAATCAACCACCGCATTGAAAACATTGAGACAGCTATCAGATGAACCTAGAATAAGAGCATTAGCTAGGTAGAACCAAATCAGCCATTACATTGAAAACATTGAGACAGCTATCAGATGAACCTAGAATAAGAGCATTAGCCAGTCAGCACCAAAGTCAACCATCGCATTGAAAACAGTGAGGTATTAAATATACGTTTTTTGTAGTTTTTAATAATTGGGATTTATAATAGAAATGAAAACAATATTAAAATTATTTTTGCACTAATACCTAATTGTTATATGGCTATGAAAAATGAATTCAAAATTTATTTTGATTTCTTGGGCGTGAGCAAACACATTTCAGCCGAAAGTGCGCGCTGAGTAAAAAAAAACGTTGAGAAACAAGGCTTTATGTTTTCGCACAGATTTTACAAGTATTTTTGCGTGCATGCATGCAATGTTTCAGTAGTAAAAAAAGTCGAAAAGGAGCAAAACCAAACATCGCTGTTCCATTGATATTTCATCCCCACACAATCCTTGATTTTAGAATCACTGAATAAATTCAACGTTATTTTCTAACATTCATTTTGCGTCATTAACAGATCTAGTACAATCATTCTATCAGTCAATGAGTAATATGCCATGCATGATACACGCGTAGGCGATCATGTATCTTTCGATACATGACTGACGAGGCAGATTTTTCCCGCGGTAGGGTATCAATTCCTTCTGTCGTAGATTGGTTGCTATCCAAGGCTATAGAATCCGGTCTGAGGGAAGAAGAGGATTCATACCTTTCCCAAGGATATTAGCACGTATGTGAAAGTAATGAATTCGACTGGAATTCGAACTCAGTTCTCCAATTCCTCAAATCGAGCCTCTATCCATTACTCAACCGTGCCTTCTTTACCAAAGTAAAATTAGCATTTTTGTTTAAAATATTAAAGAAAAATACAACCTCGATTTAAATAAATTTAGTTCATCAAGAAATCTAACAAGGACTTTTAACTGAGCTGTTTTATTATAGTATCACTATATATATATATATATATATATATATATATATATATATATATATATATATATATATACTTGCAATAGAGCCCGGCGTTGCCCGGGGATGTAACAGTAAAAGATAGATCAAGTATCGACCATCATAAAGACTGAAAAATAAAATTGACAAAGATTATTGTTTAAGGTTGACGGACACGCATGTCTTAATTAGTTTTTTTTTTTTTTTTTTTACGGATTGGTCAAACCCAAACTCAAACAAAAACATTGTTTTCAATCGTTATGAGTCTACCGATTGAATAGAATTTTATTATAAACAATTGTCTTGTAAATGGAATTTTTAAAGCATTCTGAATGTAAAAATAAAGAAAAAAGTGTGCAAGATAATATGAAACACTACCTGCCCCCCAAAAAATTGGTTGAAAAATATAGGAAATCCGATCCCATATATAAACGAACACACACACACACACACACACACACACACACACACACACACACACACACACACACACACAACCTGGGTTTTATGATAAGTATAACTCGATATGAGTTGTCCTCCTTTCATTCTCGCGATGCCTCTTAATTGTGTTTTCAAATTGATTTCGTGCGAAAACAATTGTGTTTTTCCAATTTTTGGCGCTGCCAGAAGCACCGCAAGGCAATTTTACGTAGTCCTGTTAAGTTTTGTTGAAATTGGTTGAAAAATGTAGGAAATCCGATCCAATATATAAACGTACAGATACACACACAACCTGGGTTTTATAATAAGTATATATATATATATATATATATATATATATATATATATATATATATATATATATATATATATATATGGCCTTAGGTTCACAAATGGGCTTGGTGGGGGCTTAAAATTATGAAAACACACACCGCTTAACTGAGAAAACTTATTTAGAAATTATTTAAATAAAATTTTCGATTTTTTCTTCCTATAATAAATTATATTTTCAAATTGTGTGGTTTTAAAAAGAGTAGGTGTTCATTTATTTTTTATTTATTTGAGACCAACATTGTTGATGTCTTTAATATGAGTTATCGAGTTATAATATAACACAATTAACGGAAATGTTATTTTAGTTTATCGAAGGCTTGGAAGCTCAATTTGGCAAGCTGATATATAAACACCAAGAGCAGTGGAGTCACTAATCATGATTCATATTTTCTACTACATTGCGAGTTCGGTCTTCACTGGGTGCCCCATATTTTCGGCCTTGTCTCATATCTAAGCTATGCTTAGAAAATCACCATATTTCTTACCACATTTTTGCTTTTGTATATAAAATGTATTTCCTGTTACATGAAAATTCTATTTGTGCTTATGTGGGTCTGGAATTTGTTTTGACAGAAAAATGGGTGACAAGGAAGAAAAGGTTGAGATTTAGAAGGAGTTAATCGGACGAAAGTGATGTTTACATTGCTGTAACTACATATGTGCATGAAAAAGAGGGAAGCTATCTATCTATCTATCTATCTATCTATCTATCTATCTATCTATCTTAGTGTATTCTTATCTATCTATCTATCTATCTATCTATCTATCTATCTATCTATCTATCTATCTATTTCAGTCTACTTTCTATCTATCTATCTATCTATCTATCTATCTATCTATCTATTTTCTACTTACATTGATGTAACTACATGTGCATGAAGGAGAAGGTCGCCATCTATCTATCTATCTATCTATCTATCTATCTATCTATCTATCTATCTGTTTGGAATTCAAAGTTTTACTCTTAAACTGGTTGCCAGCCAAAGCTAGCGAGCTATGTCTACCCTACTATTTAATTTATAGTTGGAGCGGCGGGCTAAGAGACGGATTCATTCGAAAGTAAACTCTGCTCGCTGATTCAACTTTCTGCGTTGATATCCGTTACACAACCCACACATCTACCTGGCGTAAGGTAAGCTACGTAAATATAAATCTACCGATGTCAGTAGTTAAAACCAGAGGAAAGGTTTAATTTTGAAGCTATACAAAGTTTCCTTGTGCGAATGGCTTGAATAACACTGTCAACCTGACCATAGCTGGTCTTGTGACAGTCTAGCCTAGTAAATAGCGGAAAACATGGTGTCATTTTTTAAAATTATTTTCCAAATAAATAAATACTATAAAGACCCATGGAAATTTCACGGTTTTCCTACTTAAATTTTCTGTTGACTCTTAATTCTTAACTTTTAAGTTAATGATTGAATAAGCTCATGGCGAATTCTACGGCAATGAAATATCCGTAGAAATACCCCTACCTCTTTCGCATCATTAAATATTTGAGTTTTTACAACTTTAACAAAGGATTGCAATAACAATCAGAAATATGAACGCTGGTCGTTATTTTTAAAAGTAAGGGAGAAAAGATTTGAAATTAATTACTTTTTTCCTTTTTACTGAAACAGCCGTTAAAAACTTCTATCTTTCTTTCTTTCTTTCTTTCTTTCATTTTCTCACTGAAACAAAGTAGGGTTTTTTCCTCTCTCTCCACGTGATCAAAATAGAATAGTCCGTTATTTATGAGGCAATGGCTGGAGACAGTTCGAAGCTTTTTTAGCTTTCTTTCTTTCTTTCTTTCTTTCTTTCTTTCTTTCTTTCTTTCTAGCCAAGTCCCGGTCTTAGGAACATTTCTCCTAATAATAATTTAAAAGTAATTCAACAGATGAAGTTATTTTATTCGATTTATTGTAATTTGATTTGTGACTATTGCTTTTCTCGGTTTCCGACGTTTAAAAAATGTCACATTTATCGCGGTCACCATCACTTCTCGGTCTTTTGGCAGAAATGAAAACATAGTATCTGGTCTTATCAGTTTAATAAGATTTTCTCTCCACATCTTTCTTTCTTTCTTTCACGATCTGATTTTCTTTCTTTCTTTCTTTCTTTATTTATTTATTTTTTTCTTTCTTTCTTTCACAATCTGATTTTGTTTCTTTCTTTCTTTCTTTCTTTCTTTCTTTCTTTCTTTCTTTCTTTCTTTCACGATCTGATTTTCTTTCTTTCTTTCTTTCACAATCTGATTTTCTTTCTTTCTTTCTTTCTTTCTTTCTTTCTTTCTTTCACGATCTGATTTTCTTTCTTTCTTTCTTTCTTTCTTTCTTTCTTTATTTTTTTCTTTCTTTCTTTCACAATCTGATTTTCTTTCTTTCTTTCTTTCTTTCTTTCTTTCACGATCTGATTTTCTTTCTTTCTTTTCTTTCTTTCTTTCTTTCTTTCTTTCTTTTTTCTTTCACAATCTGATTTTTTTTCTTTCTTTTCTTTTTCTTTTTTCTTTCTTTCTTTCTTTCTTTCTTTCTCGATCTGATTTTCTTCCTTTCTTTCTTTCTTTCTTTCTTTCTTTCTTTCTTTCTCGATCTGATTTTCTTTCTTTCTTTCTTTCTTTCTTTCTTTCTTTTCTTTCTTTCTTTTCTTTCTTTCTTTCTTTCTTTCTTTCTCACTGAAACCAAGTAATGTCGTTTCCCCCCTTTCCACGCGATCAAAACGCAGAATAGTTTATTATTTATGTGGTGCTGACAAAGAAGCAACGGCCATGCTAACTAACGGAAGCGGGGGTGTCGGGGGGGGGGGGAGGGGGAGACTACAAGCACAATTGCGATAGGACTTTTTGAAATAAACAAAATAAAAAAAAGATCTTTAAACCAAAAACTCTTTTGAGAAAATTGTTCAGAATTCATCTTATCGTCAATATCCAAGGACACGAATGTGAAACAGGAGCAGAGGTAGTGACGGTGGGTGTGTTGTTTAAGAATATAAATTGTGTAACTGAGCGCAGGTCGGGTAAGCGTTTCGTTTGGATGCCGTTTCACTTCTCGTGTGTAATAAAGAACAAAAAAATCATCAACTGTTGCCGAAAAAAATCTAAGAGGAAAAATAAACTAAAGACTTATCAGTAGAAATAGGGAAATTGCGTACACGAAAAGGATGGAAAAACAAACAGACATTTGTAGTGACGATGCAGTAAAATCCCTCATATCCGGAATCCTTCATATCCGGAATCCCTCATATCCGGAATCCCGCGTATCCGGAATCACTCAAATCCAGAATCCCGCATATCCGGACATGATTTTGTTGTGTATATTTGAACTATTTGGGTGATATGTAACTGATTTGAAATTTCTGTTTTTCAGGAAATTTACTTTGGATAAGATTGGTGGAATGCATTATGGATCTATCGAATTGCATTGCTAAATGGAGACTAGAGTAAGGAAAGCAGTAGCGGCTCGGATTGAGGAATCGGAGTGCCGAGTTCGAATTCCACTTGAAACTATTACATTTATTTACGTGCTAATAACCTTGGGAAAGGTATGAATCCTCTTCTTCTGCCCCCAGCTATGGGTAAATAGCAGGACAGACTGGGTTCTATAGCTTTGGATGGCAACTGGTCTACCGCAGAAAGAAATGGCAACCTACCGCTGGAAAATAATCTGCCTCGTCAGTCATGTATCGAAAGATACATGATTGCCTAAGCGTGTATCACACATGGCACACAACTGACTGACTGACTTTGCAGTCGAATCCATTACATTCACTTACGTGCTAATACTCTTGGGAAAAGATATGAATAGTCCTCTTCTCCCCCTAGCTATGGGTAAATAGCAAGACAGACCGAATTCTATAGCCTTGGATGGCAACTGGTCTACCGCAGAAAAAATGGCAACCTACTGCGGGAAAAAATCTGCCTCGTCAGTCATGTATCGAAAGATACATGATCGCCTAAGCGTGAATCACGCATGGCACATAACTGATGGACTGGCAGCGATGGAACTCGAAAGCCTGCCTACGAAGAGACCAGTGATTAAATCCAATGACATCGACCGCTCGGCCACGCTATCGACAGAAAAGGATCGTATTAACGATTGGCCTGCAATAATTCGAGACTAGGGGGAAATAAACTGATATTGAAAGTGTTCTGATTTGAAGCCACACTTCTAATACGGCTTCAAGACCATTAAATGCCAGGTCATGCCAATGGTGTTAGAACGCATTAAACTTCATCGCCATTTCGAAAGGCGTGGGAATAAACCTATATTGAAAGGGTTTGGATTTGAATCTATGCTTCCGAAGAGACTGGTGAATAAAATTAGCACCATTAACCGCTCTGATGATGGGACACATTAAACAATCGGGCTGCGTCTTAATTCGAAATGAGAGCAAACAAATCTTTATTGGCAAAGGTAGGATTCAAACCCATGCCTCCGAAGAGACATCTTATTCATAACTCCCACTCAAGTGGTCGTTTTTCGCATCTATACAATTTCCACATATACCAAAATAATTCTGAAAGGCCACTGTCAGAATCAAACTCATCTTTTTAGGCACCGGCGTCATTGGATCCTTTTACATCTTATCATCTTGCCAATTTGTCTTTTATATTTCAAATTCATCGCTTTTCCCGATAATCGAAATTTTACGAATAATTCTGAAATGGCCACGATAAGATTGGAATTCAGATCTCTGTTGAGACTCGTTTGGTTTGGTTTATTTTGTTTTACGGCATATCAACCTCAATGGGTTATTTAATGCCGACAAGCTTTTTAGGATAGGTTCGTATGAATAGAATATGTGTTTTTTTTTGTTTAGATTGATTTGGTTTATTTTGTTTTACGCCATATCAACCACAATGGGTTATTTAATGCCGACAACTTTTTTTAGGATAGATTCATATGAATAGAATATGTGTTTTTTGGTTTAGATTGGTTTGGTTCATTTCGTTTTACGGCATATCAACCTCAATGGGTTATTTAATGCCGACAAGATTTTTAGGATAGATTCGTATGAATAGAATATGTATTCTTTGGTTTAAATTGGTCTGGTTTATTTTGTTTTACGGCATATCAACCTCAATAGATTATTTAATACTGACAAAATTTTTAGGATACGTCCGTATGAATTAAATATGTATTGATATTTTTTTCAAAAGTGTATTGCTGGTAATATTTTCCACCCAAAATCTATTGCTTGTAATATTTTCTTTTTTTTTCCAAAAATGTATTGCTGGTAAATATTTTTTTTTCTTTTCAAAAATATATGCTGGCAATATTTTTTTTTTCAAAAATGTATTGCTGGTATTTTTACTATAAAAATCTATTTTTATACTGACCCCATATATTTGACCCCATTTTGAGGGTTAACTATTTGTCCATACCTGGGACCCTACAGATGTTACTATCCCGGGTGAGGGTGGACCTGGGAACAACAGTAATTAAGAAGTGGTTCCACGCTCTTCAAAACCTCCTGGTCAGAGTCCTTGCTGCCGGATGTAGTTTATCGTCATACCCAGGACGATCTGTTGAGGCTGTTACATAAAATCAATGCTACAGACCACTCGGGTTCACTCGGGTATGTCTAATTCTTCGGTTGGAAACCAGCTTTCTTGACGTCTCGGCCACGCTAATAGTTCGCTTGGTCGTATTTTACATATTTCAGATGCTTGCCTGCTGTGGTAACGGCGGTTTTCAAACTCATGGCTCAGAATAGAGTGGTGCCTGAACGCAACGTTGTAGACCAAATCAGCCAACCTATTCATCTGTCTCCGATATCCGTTTTCTGATTCGCATATTTCAAATTTTATATCATTATGTTCTTCATGAGAGTGGCGAAATTGCTAATAAATCTAAAACTCATTAAGATTCGAACCCAATTCGCTACCCTACAGACGTGCTGCAACCCCCCCGGTCTGTCTCTTCTACAAATATTTTCACGGCAACTGTTCCGACAAGCTACTGTCGATGATTCCCGGGCTTCACGAATTTAAACGTGCTAACAGGCTGGCATCTCAGTCTCACCCTTTCACTATCAAAACGATTAAATATAACCGTCTCTTCTTCTCAAACAGCTTCTTCTCCCGCACTTCGCGTCTGTGGAACTCCCTTCCCCTTACTTGCATCCCCTATGACTATAATCTTCAAATATTCAAGTGTAATGACAATCGACATCAGATACCCTTGTTCCCCGTCCTTCTCTGTATCCTTTTCTCAAACGCGCCTCTTTGCTCTTGTTCTCAATCCTCTGTAACCCCTTGCGTGCTAGTAGCACTCCGGCTTTGCTTGGGGTGATTTGCCTTTAAAGAAATTAAAAAAAAAAAGACTCATGTTGAAAATCAACGATAACCAAACCACGCTATATATAAGACTAGTGTCGTCGTTGCCGTCAAAAATGTTAGAAAGTTTTATTAGTGAGATGTAATGATACAAAAATCTTGAAACAATGTTTGTGATACAATAAAGCAGAGACAAATAATTCACAACTAAAATAGAGGCCAATGAACCGTTTAATTAATCCGTTCCATTTATATTTTTTAGACCTTCATTGGTATCTATGATACTTTGGATTTTGTCTGTACGGCCGAGAGTGGGACCATTATAGTCTGGGCAGAACACGACCTCTATATACCATCCCTTCTGCGCCCTGGGGAGATCATTCCAGTCTAAGTACCAAAAAACTGTATTTTGACCAAACACCACGCTGCCTTTATCTTGCGAGATAAACGGAATTCTGCTACATTTTAATTTGGGGAATTCTTAGCCAAATCTTTTAACAGTTATATGAAAAGGTATTTCTGATGATATCATTTCAGCAAAAGAATTATGCAATATTGAGTGTGAGCATACGAAAAATTCGGCCTGTATTTTTTAAAAATTGGAGCTTCCATAATTTAATAAAACACGTTATTTTATTTCAGATTCGAAAGAAAACAAAACTAAGTCAATCAGTTATACACTTAGACGATCATGCATCTTTCGATACATGACTGACGAGGCAGAGTTTTTCCTGCAGTAGGTAGCCATTTCTGCAGCAGAACAGTTATTATGTACACTATTTACATTATTCAGACTATTGTCCTCATCTTTGTCACCATATTTATTACAACGTTTCGGCCCTTCAGTATCTGTCTATATTTCTGAGATGAGGTATTATGTACACTATTTACATTATTCGGACTATTGTCCTCATCTTTGTCGCCATATTTATTACAACGTTTCGGCCTTTCAGTATCTGTCTATATTTCTGAGATGAGGTATTATGTACACTATTTACATTATTTGGACTATTGTCCTCATCTTTGTCGCCATATTTATCACAACGTTTCGGCCTTTCAGTATCTGTCTATATTTCTGAGATGAGGTATTATGTACACTATTTACATTATTCGGACTATTGTCCTCATCTTTGTCGCCATATTTATCACAACATTTCGGCCGTTGTACGCTTCGGCATTGGAATGTCGAACTGAACCCTTTATTTCGCGCACTGGGGTAGACTGTTCTAGTTCCACGTGCCATGTTTAATGGATGTCAATTGTCAGTTATCTCCTGTTAATTTCCCTCTCCAAGTTCTCCACTGCCTTAATTGGGTATTGAACTCACACTCTTTGGGTCCTGTCACTGGATCTAACTAATGCCTTTATCCACTGTACCATGTGTCCTTGAGGATAAGATATTTAAAATCTGTTTTTTTTTTTTTTTTTTTTTAAAGCAAGTCCGTGGCGATACCTGTTGTATTATAACTATTGTTTGAATAATTTAGTTTCTCTGGGTGTGAATATATTACATTATGTTTAGACTAACTCTATACCTGCCCCAGCTAATTTATACCTAACAATCATTCCATATGTTGATTCTGAAGGCTAGAATGTCCTTTCCCCTGAGAATCGACACAGAATAATCTTTCGACTCTAATGGCTATTTTTTTATATATCAAGTCCCTTCAGGATGTAATCGATCATGACTCTCCACACACTCCATATTCTTTATTATCTGTGAATTAACATTAATTTTTGGGAAATATGGTGGACTGGTTTCCCGTTACCATTTCACGGTTTGCATTTCAGGGCTTTTTTTTCTCTTAGACTCGTTGTCAGCCCAGGCTATATAAACCAGTCAACCTTACTATTTAACCCAAAGCCGACAGGGAGAATAGACGGGTTCATACCTTTTCCAAGGGTAATAGTCCGAAATAGAACGCAACGGACCATCCCGGAATTGGAACTTTGCTTTCATATTCCAATTCCTATGCTGATATCCGTTAAACCATTGCTTTTCAAACTATCTAATATGGCGGCCTGGCATTTTTTCTCTCAATGTGTCACTTACCTGTAATATTTCGTGGTAATATTAATTTATACCAGAAACAATATATATAAATGAATATAATAAAAGTTGACTATTTTTTATCTTCCATTTATTTTGCAAAAAAATAATTCAATATCAAAACATATAAAAAGTAATAAAAAAAAATAAGCAGTTTATTAACACAAAAACAAAACCTTAATCTTTACAAATGATTCTTTAGCATGGCCTGGACACTGACCGTGTACCAGTAGCTGATGGTTTGTGTAACACACCAGTCCATAGACCACCACTTTGAGTAGCACTGGTCTGGGGTGTTCTTGGATCTTGCTCTTTTTAGTACTGATTAGTTATTGCCCAACCTAAGTCTGTACTAATTGGCCCAGGGATTGAACTCGTAATTCCTATGCCTGGGGTGAAATGTATAACAAAAAGCCAGCGGATGAATTGTCTGAAGTCTTCTAAGCCAGTGCTTCTCAAACTGATATGGGGGAGTGGCATTTGTATTTGTATTTGTAATATTTCGTAGTATTAGGTTGGTTCAAAAATAATGACGTAATAATGTCGTTTTTGACGTATTTTTTAACGTCAAAAAACGACATTATTACGTCATTATTTTTGCACCAACCTAATAATATGAATTTAATAAAAATTGACTATTTTTTATCTTCCATTTATTTTGCCAAAAAAATAATTCAATATCAAAACATATAAAAAGTAACAAAAAATGAGACAAAAACAAAAATTATATAACCTTAATCTTTACAAATAATTCCTTAGCATGGTCCGGACACTGACCGCGTACCGGTAGTTGATGGTTAGCGTACCGGCACCGGTTCACGGACCCACCCTCTTTGAGAAGCACAATTTAAACTATCCGCATATTTTCCATTAATAAACAGTGGCTGGATTCTTTAAGGACAGTCAGTGAGTAAATTATTGTACTATAAATTAAATTCGATATTCACTAATCTGAGGTAGCAAATAAATTTTGCTTTTGAAATATGAGTCAGATATTTCATTCAACTGAAATCTGTTCAGCATAGATGATATATAAACCACAGGCTGGCTGTGTTTGTGTTGAACAAAACAACAAAAATTAATATGCAAATATGCCTGAGCAAACGTCTGCAACAGGGATTAGCTAATCATCCTAGCAGACGAGTATAATCAGAAACATTATAAGTCATTATTTACTTATTTATTTAATATTTACTAAACTGAACCTAGTACGATACAAGGCCAAATGAAAGGGAACAAGATTGTGTTACGCCGATTTTTAAGTGGTGTAGGGGGAGTTTGTTTACCTAAGTAAATAAAGGACACCATTGTTCTTCCTAAGAATGAAAAGATAGACGTTTCTAAGATACTAATGCACAATGGTCCAAATAGTTCCTTCTGTCTCCGGCAGACACAACAATCATAACAGCAAATCAAGACTGACTTATTTGACACGAGTAAGGTCATTTCCGTACAAGTCAGTTTTAATTGATCAGATACAAGATGGCTAATCTATTTTCTCTTATTTTCCAGGCCTGTACCTGCCCCGCTCCTTACGAGGGACTGGTACTTTATCTTGTGGCACTTCGGATAAACAAATACAAGATGGTCTATATCGTTGGTTTAATACGCCCACCAAAAGTTATAATACCAGGTCAATGGGGATTGTCAGAGAAACGACTTATTTGTTTTTCTTTCATTGTATTAAAAACGTTGGCCTTCGCCCGCACTTTGTGTCTTCGAAAGAAATATCTCTTGCTGACTCAATAATTTATTTTATTATTTCAGCCTTCTTTCCCTTAAGTTTCCATTTTGGTTGGCATGTTTATACTTAAAGCAGCTAATATGTTTAATACTAATACTAATAATACTACTAATAAAAGTTATGAAACATAATTGCTGAAGTAATTCCTGATGTAATGGTTGGACTTGGAACACTACCTAGAAATTTGAAAGAGCGCTTATGGAATTTTGGAATTGAGAGCAAGATTGTAAATCTTCAGAAAACCGTCATCATTTACTCTGCGAGGAGTATTCGAAAGAGCTTTGAGGTGTAAAGAGTCTTGTTGGCATTATGCCTCAAGAACAGAATTTCCATTGAAAACGTCAATATGCGACACCAAAATAATATTATTAATAATTTGTTCTAAGAAGTACAGCTCACACCTTACGAAAGAGCTTATCGATATAAAATGTATACGATCTTTGGTTAAAAAATGCTCAGTGAAAACGTCATGAAGCCATTTCTGACATCAAGTTTCTAGCCGGGACACCAAAGGAAATGTGTATACAACGGAAATCAAAGGAAAGAAGAAGAAGAAGAAGAAGAAGAAGAAGAAGAAGAGGAAGAAGAGGAAGAAGAAGAAGAGGAAGAAGAGGAAGAAGAAGAGCTTTATCTATCTGCCAAATTCGTAATGGAGTGCATGAAAAACTGGATGACTACACTAAATCTAAATCATACAAACGTGTCATTAACATCGAGGCTAATCAACATAAAAAATGGGATCTTCCAAGGAGATTCATTGTCATCAATACTCTTCTGCCTTGCATTAGTGCCACTCAGCTGCCTACTGAACAACAGTAACTACGGACACAAGTCAAAGAACGGCAAACTGAATCACCTATTTTATATTAATGATCTTAAAACGTTTGCCAAGGATGACAACCAGCAGAAAAATCTACTCACCATTGTAAAAACCTTCAGTGAAGATATTAGGATGGAGTTCGGGATCGACAAATGTGCCAAAGCCACCTTCAAAGTTGGTAAACTAAAGAAAACTGCAGATTTAGGCCTTGATATCAACAAGATTAAGGAACTAGACCAAGATGGTACATACAAATATTTACGAATTAATGAAGGAGACGGAATAGAACATTTAATTATGAAGAAAAATACCCGAAAAGAATATTATATGAGAGTGTGTTTGATACTAGAAAGAGAACTTAATGAGGCCAATAAAATGAAGGCTATCAACGTCTTAGCTATAATCGTAGTAACATGCAGCTTCAACATTATTAAATGGATGTTGAATGACATTAAAAAGATTGAAAAATGCTTAACCAAATGAGAAATGCACCGCCCGAAATCAGATGTTGATAGGCTGTATGTATGAAGAGCTTTAGGAAGCCGAGGTCTAATCCAAGTTGAATTAACTCTAAAAACTACAACAATCGGATTGGAAGCATACCTCACAAAAAACGAATGACCCACTCGTGCAAATAGTAAAACACCAAATCCGCTCCATCAACAAAGAAGCTGCACTCTTCAAGAAACAGTTTAATATACCTGAAATTCTATCAACAAAAAACGAAGCGAATGCCATCTACGACAAACGAGTAAAGCAGAAAACAAAACAACAAATGAAATTCAGCAAAACTAGAAGGACAATGAGTTGCATGGAAAATACCTAAAAAGAACGAAAAAATCAGATGTGAACCAACAGAAAACACATCAGTGGCTAAGGCGGAAGGCCTAATTATTTCAGCTCAGGACCAAAGCCTTGCAATCAAATCATAAGAAGGCGGTAACATCTGTGCACTGGAAGATATCCAAGAAGCACAAAATCGAAACCACTGAGAGATGGTATGTGCACCAACCAGACACAGTTACCCCCAAAAAACAATGTAACTATCCTCTGGGAAATTCCAATTCAAACTGACAGGGAAATAAAAGCCAACAAACCCGATATTATCATAAAAAACAAGAAATTCAGTAAGTGTATGCTTATTGACATAGACATACCATCTGAGAGAAACACCTCCATGAAAATTATCGAGAAATTGTCCAAATACAAGGACCTGGAGATCGAGATTAATAGGATATGGGGAATGAAGACTGAATACCAATGGTAATCGGAGCACTGGACCTCGTGAGAAAAGGAAAATTTTACTAACAGTCGCCCAGGTAGCATCAACATACAAGTTGCCCAGAAGATCGCCTTACTAGCAACATCCCATATACTAAGAAAAGTGCTATCAATTAAATGACAATTCTCCTATAGGGCCGGAGGACCATAGTTTGGACCCGGCTCTACAGGATACAAGGCAGGGAACAAAACTTATACAAATAATAATAATAATAATAATATGTACTCTCTTCTATGGCAGTGAATTTTGAACAATATTTACATAGATGGAGAAATGACTTAAAAAAGACGTGTATTTTTTTAATCATTTCACCTCAGGCAAGGAAATAAGGCCACTAAGGCGCAAGAGGGTTACTGTTTGTGGGTGAATATGAGAAAAAGAAAAAAATTATTAAGGAGAGAGAACAATAAAGACTAGATATTAAGAAGACGGAAGATAACGGCGATTGACATTGCATTTAAATTTTTGAAGATCAAAGGAAAGCAAGAAGCCGGAAGAGAGTTCCACAATCGAGAAGTGCGAGAGAAGAAACCGTTAGCATAGAACTAACGTTCTGCTAATGAATGTCCTTAGAAATGAAAATATTGTTATGCAAAATATAATCTCCTATGTAGCAGTGAACGATGAATAGTCTTCTCACAGATGAAGAAGGGACTCGAGGCGACAAATATGTGATTCTACCGAGGAATGTCTCTAGAATCGAAGAAAAAATGTTCTGATTTCCTATGTAATATCTAATCTCAAATATTTCAGTTTAATATGTTAGACTATCCTCACACAAATGATGAAATGACTTCAAGCGATAGATACCAGGTGTAACAGCAAAATTGTCAAAATCCTGTAACAGTAAAATTGCCCAATTGTTAGATTAAGCTTTGAACTGCTGTATCTGAGAAATGATTAAAGATATCTTGCTGCAACACTCCGAGCTTTTTATAATGCTATTGGACTCTACTTCGAACAATAAGAATGTATAATTACTCTCCAACCTTAACAGGAAAATCGTGATGAAATCGATCATAAACGAAAATGACATGTTTAACATTAATTAATCATAGGTAAGGATCGGAAGTTCGTGAAAGATTGAAATAAAATAATTCAAGATGATTTTCGCCCTCTCTAACCTTCTAACTTTCTGTCCTGGTGTAACAAGATGCCTCACATATTTCACGTACAATTTCATTTTCAAGTCTTTTTTCACTGTCATAGCTGAAACTCTTCTCACGAAACTTTTAAATATTTTTATACACACACACAGACACACACACACACACACACACACACACACATATATATATATATATATATATATATATATATATATATATATATATATATACGTACCATCACGATACCTAAGATTTAAAATGAATTTTTAAAAACGAAAAATCTTTCTTCAAACTTTTATTTTAGTTTCAATTTAAGCTCATAGATTCAATTTAATATTTCCAGTAAACAAAATACTTTGCTGTATTTCAAAACTAATTTAAATTGACTTGAATGAGTTTTCATATTGAAATTGCTAAGATCGCTGATTTTAACGCCATTTTTAACCATCTTTCATTACTGTGCAATTTTTGTTATTAAAAAAAAACTTTCAAAACTAAAATATAATTTTATGAGGAATATTAACTGAATTAAACTTTAATTTATCTGAACTGAAACAAATATTACTTACTTTAATTTGAAAACAGTAGGCGTTTATTTAAGGTGTTGACAGCTTGACTGACAGACGAGAGTTTATCTAATTTTTTCTATGGTGGACATATGTGTAAAAATAATTGAGGAATATAACGTGAGGGCCTTTTTAATATAATTTCTAACTAATCAGTAATCTTAAAAATTTAGGAAAATAGTCTCCGTAATGTAATGTTTTATTTAAATTTATGTACTTTGGCTTTAAATTTACTATAGTTACTGCCCTTATTTTCTGATAATGTCACGCGTGGGCGCCCGTATTTACAAAAATCGGAACGTTTATTCACCCAAAAAGTATAATTCAATATTCTTTTCAAAATATTGAGGGTCGCTGAATTGTACTAAGTTTTTCCATTCATGATTAATAAATGAGAATTTTTATTTAATAACAATATCACCTTACTGGTACAAATGGATTAAAATATGTAAAAAATAGGTTTACCATACATATATTTAAGAATTTTATTTTGAGATAATGATTTAGCGATACATTTCTTACAAATTAACCCATAGCAAGGGGGGGGTGAGAATAAGAGGCGGATTCATGCCTTTTCCAAGAGTATTTGCGCGTAAGTGAATATAACGAACCGAACGGGAATTGGGATTCCGTCCTCCGATTAACAATTCTGAACTGTTATCCATTACACCCCACCCTCGCCCTGCAGAAACGGTCACCCATCTGAGTATTGACCAGGCTCGACCTTGCTTAACTTCTGTGATCATACGGGACCGATGTTTCAACGTGATGCGGCCGTAAGCCGAGAGAGATAGAGAGAGAGAGAGAGAGAAAACGAAAGAGATAGCTAGAGAGTGAGAGAAAACGAAGGAGAGAGAGAGATGAAATTTAAGACTGTAGTAAATTAAGTTCCTATGTTTACATAACAGTTTAAGGAAATGCGAAATCCTTATGTGTTTCCGTGTGTGTGTGTTTGTTTTAAAGTAAAGTCAATTTATCATTAAGTAATTGAGTGTCTTTACAATTTGAACATATGGGAAAGTTTGTTCCTTTGGGATGAGTGGTTGCACACTGTAAGCCGTGCAAGAAAGAAAAAGATTTTTTTTTTTCAAAATAAGAATTGTTTTCGATCCGAACAATCAAAACAAAGTGAATAAAAAAGCGGAACAGAAAGAAAAATTAGTCACACGTAATTGGAGAAGTAGAAAATTTCTGGATGCCACTTTTTGAGCCTGAATCCCATCGGGGTTAAATTGAAGAAGGGTAATGTACTCTGGATACAGTAGGGTCCGTCCTTCCAGGTTGTACCTCTCCCTCGGGAGGAGGAGAGGGTCAATTCCTGGTGTCTGAGGTCTCCCCAAAAGAGGAAATGCCGACTGGACAGGCAGTTTTTGTCCCTGGTCTAATGTAAGCAAAGTACTTTTACATTAAGCTTTGTCTTCAACCAAATTTTCTTCTTCGAAGACGTGTACGAAGAAATATCGCCTGATTTGAGAGGAAGGTCGATGTTTTCAACAAATCACAGTGTGTTTTAGTCTTAATACCAAATTCTATGCTAACAATTTTACTAGCACCTCTTCTTTTCTATTCTTTTCACTTTTCATTCTTTCTTTCTACTCTACCTTTTTTATTTCTTTCTTACTTTTCTCTTTCTTTTCTTCTCTACACTTTTCTTCTTTTTTCTTTCTTTTCTCTTTCTTTTCTTTTTCTTTTCTTTTCTACATTTTTCTTTCTTTCTGTTCTTTTCTACACTTTTTCTTTCTTTCTTTCTTTCTTTCTTTCTTTCTTTCTTCTTACTTTTCTTTCTTACTTTTCTCTTTCCTTTGTTTTCTACACTTTTCTTTCTTTCTTTCTTTTTTCTTTCTTTCTTACTTTCTTTCGTTCCACCCTTCTTACTTTTCTTTCTTACTTTTCTCTTTCATTTCTACACTTTTCTTCTTTCTTTCTTTCTACTCTTCTTTTTTTTACTTTTCTCTTTCTTTTTTCTACACTTTTCTTCTCTTGCTTTCTTTCTTTATTTCTTACTTTTCTCTTTCTTTTCTTCTCTACACTTTTTCTTTTTTCTTTCTTTTCTCTTTCTTTTTTTCTTTTATTTTCTACATTTTTCTGTTCTTTTCTACACTTTTTCTTTCTTTCTTTCTTTCTTTCTTTCTTTCTTTCTTTCTACTCTTCTTACTTTTCTTTCTTACTTTTCTCTTTCCTTTTTTTTCCACACTTTTCTTTCTTTCTTTCTTTCTTTCTTTTTTCTTTCTTTCTTTTTTCTTTCTTTTTCTTTTCTTTCACCTTCTTACTTTTTCTTTCTTTTCTCTTTCATTTTACACTTTTTTCTTTTTTCTTTCTTTCTTTCTTTCTTTTTCTTTCTTTCTTTCTACTCTTCTTTTTTACTTTCTCTTTCTTTTTCACTTTTCTTCTCTTTCTTTCTTTCTTACTTTTCTCTTTCTTTTCTTCTCTACACTTTTTCTTCTTTTCTTTCTTTTTTCTTTTTTTCTTTTATTTTCTACATTTTTCTTTCTTTTTGTTCTTTTCTACACTTTTTCTTTCTTTCTTTCTTTCTTTCTTTCTTTCTTTCTTTCTACTCTTCTTACTTTTCTTTCTTACTTTTCTCTTTCCTTTGTTTTCTACACTTTTCTTTCTTTTTCTTTCTTTCTTTCTTTTTTCTTTCTTTCTTATTTTCTTTCTTTCTTTCTTTCTTTCCACCCTTCTTACTTTTCTTTCTTACTTTTCTCTTTCATTTCTACTCTTTTCTTCTTTCTTTCTTTCTTTCTTTCTTTCTTTCTTTCTACTCTTCTTTTTTTTTACTTTTCTCTTTCTTTTTTCTACACTTTTCTTCTCTTTCTTTCTTTCTTACTTTTCTCTTTCTTTTCTTCTCTACACTTTTCTTCTTTTTTCTTTCTTTTCTCTTTCTTTTTTTTCTTTTATTTTCTACATTTTTCTTCTTTTTCTTTCTTTCTCTTCTTTTCTACACTTTTTCTTTCTTTCTTTCTTTCTTTTCTTTCTTTCTTTCTACTCTTCTTACTTTTCTTTCTTACTTTTCTCTTTCCTTTGTTTTCTACACTTTTCTTTCTTTCTTTCTTTCTTTTTTCTTTCTTTCTTATTTTTTTTCTTTCTTTCTTTCTTTCTTTCTTTCTTTCCACCCTTCTTACTTTTCTTTCTTACTTTTCTCTTTCATTTCTACACTTTTCTTCTTTCTTTCTTTCTTTCTTTCTTTCTTTCTTTCTTTCTTTTCTTTTTTTACTTTTCTCTTTCTTTTTTCTACACTTTTCTTCTCTTTCTTTCTTTCTTTCTTTCTTTCTTTCTTTCTTTTCTCTTTCTTTTCTTTTCTTTTCTATACTTTTCTTCTTTTCTTTTATTCTTTCTTCTTTCTTTCGCCCATTTTGTGAAACCGCTAAGCGTGAAACAGACTGTAAATGGGTAAATAAATAAAAATGTTGTATACATACATATATAATGACTGTCAACTCGTTAGACGAATATGACCATAACTGACAAGTTAAATATAAACATAAATATAAATTTACGGTTTTGAATTCTGAGTCATTATTCTCCTGAACTGGTTGCCAACCACGGCCACAGTGACAAAAGTCTGTCCTGCTATTTAGCCCATAGCTGTAGGAAGAAGAGATGAATTGATTTCTTTCTCAAGGGCATTTGCGCGTAAGTGAATGTAACGAACTAGACTGGAATTTGAACTCGGTTATCCGGCTTCTCCTTCCGAACCACTATACATTACACCATCTGCACATCCATTAATATATGTTACGATGTCACCAATGCCCGTGCCGAGATTATAATCGTGTACGGCTTGCACAACACTGCAACGACACTCACCAGTAATGCTATGAATCACAGAGACAAGCTGATGCGGGATACTCGGATTAGCCCTCGGGCGGTGGTTACATTAAAGTTTTCTTTTTCCGTGACGGATGCCTTTTCAAAGGATTGGCTAATCGCGCTCCAGGACACGTAATCGGCCCAGTTGCGCTAGATGCCGAACGACAGGAATAGATATTTAAACAACCATCTCAGTACGAAAAGAGGAATCTTACATCGCATACGAGAATATAGAGTCCATGCTAAGATGAGGACTCGCGGCCATATCCATCCATGTGCCGACAGTAAATGACGAATCCAGAGTTGAATAAAATGTAATGCTAGGTATGTGAGATTTTGTTTTGTGTTCTGATTTGTAATGCACGACGGTACTTCATTACATATATGTTATGGTAATGTACCCACGCATTCATGGACTCTTCCAGCTATATATAGGAGCAGGTACTGCCTTTTGGAAAGGGAAATTCCCAGTAGTCAGCTCTGAGAATCGGACCGAACATTCTTGCTGTAACTCTCTCGTTTGTATTTGTTTGTATTACTGTTTCTGTTAATATATTTAACTCAATTCCCCTCTTTGTGTCTTTATTTCTGCCCCCTAACAAAACCACAACAATATACCAGCGCATAGCATTTTTTGTTTGTCGGGGTTACTTTTTGTGCTGATGTTCTGCCATGTTTGAGCAAAGTTATTTATTTAAGAATCTGAGGGGGATTCATCTTTATCCTCAGAATAAAAAGCAATTTTTTTGCCTTTTTATTCTTGACGGCATGTAAACTTCGTCACCGACTGTTGCCTACTCGGCTCGATGTGACGGCAAATTTATAGCAGGTTTTATGTTTTGCAAACACGCCGTAGATTACATAAAACCTTCATATGGCGGACATCTTGAATCTGTTGGCATTCGTAAGACGAAATATAACTGCTATTCACGGGTTTATTATCTTCAAACTTTAGTGGACATAAAGTTATGTTGGAGGTGGCGATGTGAGGGTGAATAGTTTTGTTATCATGTAAGCAACAAACACGTAACCCATTCCATCACCATCATCATCTTCATCATCATCATGAAGCGCTACAGCCGAGACCAGACGCGCCAGGTTCGTTCTCAGAGTGCAGCTTCTGTTCGAACGTTTGTGACTTAATGAAAGGAAAATTATTATTTGGCCGGATCGTTACCCAAGAAAAAAAACAAAAAAACAATTATAAGACGAAACTGTAGCAGCCAGCAAATTTGATTCAGTTACAACCTTCTCATATGTGCCGGCTGTAGGCAAGCGAGGAAGAGTGGGGAGAGGTGAGGAGGTGAACGGTCTAACCGGCGTATGCTTTTCTTTCGTGTAACAGGCGGGCTGTGCTCAGGTTTAGGCTGCTAGGGACCAGTGTCTTATAGGTAATAAGCTTTCTTTGTCCTATCAGCTCAGTTGACCCTCTTTGTCAGGGTCGGTTGACCTGGATCTTGGGAGGTCCGCTCCCCTTAGCTGGATCATGTGCCAATAAGATAATTATCAAAACGAATTCTGTAACATCCTGTAGTTGTGTCCTCAACAAGGTATCAGCTGACGGCTGATATCACCACAATCATAAGTCCCAATACCTGTTGTGGTCGTAGATTCACTGCACATCTAAGCACCTGAGCAACTCCCTTCATATATGTTGGTTGAGTGCCAGTTTCTGAGTTCTCTGTGAAGGACCTTCCATTCCACTCAGTGACGTTGTGAGACCATTTATTTTCCTCTCTCTGCCTCTTCTTCATTTGCTTAAGGTGGTACCTTGTAAGATGTTAGTGGAAAGATTGTTTGTTCTTGTAATGTGGCCATACTATTTTAACTTCTACTTCTTGACGGTTCTTATCTACTTATGCCTCTTGATTCCTTGGGGATCATAGAACCGCAACATCACCTCTCCAACGGACGCGGTTCCGGTCGATCCTCTTCAGCTCGGCCCATGTCGTGCCGACCGCCTTCACCACTGCGTCAACACTTCTGCGCCAAGTCTGTTTTGGTCGACCCACTTTTCGCTTCTCTTGTGGATTCCAGTCAAGGGCCTGCCTGGTGACACTAAAAGCAGGATTTCAGAGTGTGGGGTCGATCCATCCCAATTTCCGTTTCTTGATGTCAATCTCGATTGGGGCTTGTCTGGTCCTGTCCCACATTCGGTCGTTGGAGACGATTTCCAGGATGGTAATTATGAGGTCTTCCAATAAACCAGTTTTTGTCTGTTGGTGTCTCACACTGCCTCATTTGTCATGCAGTCTGCGTAGGAGATGCCAAGGATGGTTCTATAAAGTCTTATTCCTGATGCTTAGATTGTCGCTGTATTTCTGTTGTCAATATCCAAAATTTGCATGCCTACAGAGAGATTGAGAAGGCTAACGTATGCAAGAGTCTGAATTTTCGTTTTGATTCAGATGTTCTTGTCTTGCTAAATAGTTCTAAGTTTTGTGACAACTCCTATTTTTTCCTGCTCTTGAAATTATTTATATTCTAGCACCCTCTTCGATGATAATCTAACCAAAATATTTCAATTGGTTCACTACTTTAAGCTGTTGACTTTTATCTTGGTTGAAAGCCCAAATGATAACAGCTCGGAATTGACTTAAATGAGAGACAGGATATCCCCCTCCCCAAGTGTAAATATAAATGACAATAAATGCAATGTTTATTGTCTTGTAAACAAGATTAATGGTTTAAGAAATATTAATCTTTATTGACTTACATAGACTGTCCTGGGTATGACGGTAAACTACATCCGGCAGCAAGGCCTTTAATCGAGAGGTTTTGAGGAGCGTAGAACTACTTCTTAATTGCTGTTCTTCACAGGTACACTCTGGACCCGGAGTGGTAGCACCTGTTAGGGTTCCAGCTTTGGGAAAATAGTGAACCCCCAAACTGGGGACAAAACATTATGAAAGTGTAAAAATACATTTTTGTCGTAAGAATAACAGCAATACATTTTCATAGTAAAAAAATATTACCAGCAATACATTGCTGGAAAAGGAAGAGAAAAATTACCAGCAATACATTGCTAGAAAAGGAAGAGAAAAATTACCAGCAATACATTGCTGGAAAAGGAAGAGAAAAATTACCAGCAATACATTGCTAGAAAAGGAAGAGAAAAATTACCAGCAATACATTGCTAGAAAAGGAAGAGAAAAATTACCAGCAATACATTGCTAGAAAAAGGAAATACATTGCTGGAAAAGGAAGAGAAAATTACCAGCAATACATTGCTGGAAAAAAGGAAAATTACCAGAAAATTGGAAAAGGAAGAGAAAAATTACCAGCAATACATTGCTGAAAAGGAAGAGAAAAATTACCAGCAATACATTGCTAGAAAAGGAAGAGAAAATTATACAGCTGGAAAAGGAAGAGAAAATACATTGAAAAATTACCAGCAATACATTGCTGGAAAAGGAAGAGAAAAATTACCAGCAATACATTGCTAGAAAAGGAAGAGAAAAATTACCAGCAATACATTGCTGGAAAAGGAAGAGAAAAATTACCAGCAATACATTGCTAGAAAAGGAAGAGAAAATTACCATTGCTGGAAAAGGAAGAGAAAAATTACATTGCTGGAAAAGGAAGAGAAAATTACCAGCAATACATTGCTAGAAAAGGAAGAGAAAAATTACCAAAATACATTGAAAGAAAAAGCAAAATTGCTAGAAAAGGAAGAGAAAAATTACCAGCAATACATTTTAAAAAAAAATTTATCAAAGCTGACAAGAAAATTAAATTTCGGCATCAAATGACTCATAAGATGTTGATATGTCGTTAAACAAACTAAACATAGAAAGAATATTAAATGTTTAAATTAAACATTAAATGAAATTAAATGCATGTTTATAAATTTTTAAAATGACGACGAAGTCAAAAAGTGCGTACATTTTGGGGGACACTGTTTATACCAAGAGATTGGAATTAGGTTACTATTATCTCTCTTATGTAACAGTTTTGGATATCGAGTTTTGTACCAAGACGCCTCGTCGAAGTTCAATGTTAAGTTGGAAAGAGAATTCTGTCACTTGTTATGTTCTAGAATGATGATGAAATTTCATCATTCTAAAAATATCATTGTCATCAGTGATTATAGAAAAGAAGGATATTTCATCATCCTACTCCCATCATTATAAAAACGACCTTTCGAACATAAGAGAGTAGAGTAGACCAGAGCAGAGAACAGTAGAGTAGACTAGGCTACCTTAGCAGTAGTCATTGACCAGTAGACAAATATCAGTACAGAAACGCACGTCTGCCAGCGCTCCGGGGAGATGGAAAACAGACAATTTCAAACGCGTCCTCACAAACGAAATTCTCAGAACCAAACCAAATTTTTACACACACCATACCAATAGTTTGTAATTCACATCACATCACAAAAAGAAAATACAAATTCTTACTATTTATGTTAACACGTGTTGTTGTTATCGTTGTGCTTTTATGCATTTTACTTTCTGTGATTAATATCATCCCCCTTATAGTCAATAAATATTAACACCGGGAAAAATAATACATCAACACCCAACATTACCTACCCCGTCACACACTCATTTTGCAGTGATAACTTTAAAGTATTGGATCAGGTCAAATGTTCATAGTTTTTTAAGTCAATTTCAAAGACAATATTTAGATATTGGTCTATAGATTTATCCAACCACATATATACCATTCCGTTCCTCTATCTTTCGACATTTTTTAGGTGGCTTCATGATGCCATCTTCTCAGAAGTTGGCATTTTTCTGGAAGATGAACAAGTTTTAGTGGTTTTTACAGGCTTCCAGACAATTTAAGTTTTTTCCCACTAAAAGAATTTTGGAAAAAATAAAAATGTGCTAATCTGAAGTTGCAAGATAGGTGAGTATTGTGGGTGTAGTATGGCATTTCTGCCAAGTTGTACCAATTTCTGGCGAATCTACAAAGAGACACGAGGTCTGGTGACATCTTGATGCAAGACGACTCTCATCCATTTTGGCCAACGTAATATCCTCCAGTGACAGATTAATCTACTGGAGATCCTGACGGACGACGTCCTTCCAGCGGCTGCCTAATCTACTGCGAAGTCATCTTCAGTCTGCAGATGACGGGCCGAACGAGGTTGTCGCAGGACGTGACTTAGACAGCGAACAATGTTTAGGGGTACGCTCGGCTGGCTGGCCCTTACTCGGACTCCACAGTGTGCACAAAATCGGATCAGTATACCGCCTCGATGATTCTGAGGGCGTGGGACACAAAGCCATAGACGCGTGAGACGAGGGTCTAATGTCACCTTTCAGAATATATATATATATATATATATATATATATATATATATATAGTGGCATCCTACCCGTTCACACAGACCAATTATTAAAATGATAAAATCTTAGAGAACCGGTTGTTGAATTATCCGAAAATAATCTTATATATTAATAGCCGATGGTGTTAGCTACGTTACGCTCGTGCGTGCACACCTAGTGAAAAAATGTGGTAAATCTTCTAGTCATGAATTTGATAGATTTTCTACTGGATCTTTGGGACTGCAGCGATTCAGTTCAATCTGGAAATATCTTAATAAGTAAATGTTTTCTATTAAATTATTAAAAATGGTTTAATTCTTTTTTGATAATATAAAGGGATTTGTTACCATTCTAAGCAGAATAGGTTCCGAAAGTTTACCTGTCTTTTATAGAAGCAGTTCCAGGAAAATGGCAATGTCACCACTATATATATATATATATATATATATATATATATATATATATATATATATATATATTAATCTTATTTAAAATATGTTTTTCGCTACACAGTAACAACCATGTTTCAAAAATAAAAATTACTGTGTAGCAAAAAAAACATATTTTAAATAAGTTAATTTATAATATTAATGCGCTGTAAATTTACATTGAGCACTATTTTGTAAAAATAAAAGTATCAATAAGAACACCAGATTATATATCTTACTGTTCTTTATATATATATATATAATAAAATGGCTGAAACACGTCTAGCATTGCGTCTAGCATGCAGCAGCCTGTCGCCTCTGTGTGTTGACTTCAATGTTCACCTTTATATTTACATACGCTCTATCTCTGATATTGAGCACTTTATGCCATAAATATAGCACACTTTAAAACTATATGACAGTAAAAATCCTTCCTAAATAACTGATAGTTTTCAGATATTTTTATATACCTATGTATATATGTAGACTTAAGAGATATATACGCGTTAATCATTCCGTGGAGTTTTTAATATTATTAACGTTTTCTTCCTCAGTAGTTTTTAAGTACAAATTAGTTTAATTCTACCCATCTATTTTTATATGCTAAATGTATGTATAGATGGATGTGTGTTTTTTACCTTTTAATTTAATATATATATATATATATATATATATATATATATATATATATGTATGTATGTATGTATATATATATATATATATATATATATATATATATATATATATATATATATATATATATATATATATATATATATATGTGTGTGTGTGTGTGTGTATGTATAGATAGATATGTTGTATATTTGTTTAGATGAGTCTGCGTCTGTATATGTATGGATGTGTGTAAGGTTTTATGTATATATGTTTATGTGCACATATGTTTATGTCTATGTGCTTATATGTGTATGCGTATATATATGCATGAGTGTATGTGTATTAATATATATATATATGTGTGTGTGCGTGTGGACACGTATATGTATGTATGTGCGAGTAGATATAGATATGCTGTTGTGTATGTGTGTATCTATGTATGTGTTTTATATATGTTAAATTTGTAACCTGTAGATGATATTATTTGCTTTTTCAAATTTTAATGATTACACATCGGTTCTCTTATAAATGCCTTCGTTTTTAGTTTGGAACCCCCCCATATTATCATCGTGATTATGGTTCCAATGTAATAAATTATAACCATGGAATATATTCCATGGTTATAATTTATTACATTGGAACCGTAATCACGATCCAATTCATCAGACCTACAAATTCAAAAAGAAATCGGAAAATATAACTCCGGGTATAAAAAATAAAATATTAGTGTAACAGAAGAAAAAAGAACAGGAAGGCCTAAAGGTGAAGGTGGGGATTAAAATTTAACAGAGAGAAGTTTTAAAGAGAGGAGTTAAATAACGGTTTAAATGAATGAGATACAGATAAATATGAATTATTTTTCGATGTATAATTCGCTACCGATTCGTTGACCTAAAATTAAATTTAAAAAACAGACACCGGAAACGTGTGTATACATTTGTTTTGACACTACGCACAATAAAAAACGATATGATCTAAACTTAAAATCCAGAAGATGAGAGAGAGGTGGGGAAAGATGGGGGGGGGTCCAAACTAAAAACGAAGGGCATTTATAAGAGAACCGATGTGTAATCATTAAAATTTGAAAAAGCAAATAATATCATCTACAGGTTACAAATTTAACATATATAAAACACATACATAGATACACACATACACAACAGCATATCTATATCTACTCGCACATACATACATATACGTGTCCACACGCACACACACATATATATATATCAATACACATACACTCATGCATATATATACACATACACATATAAGCACATAGACATAAACATATGTGCACATAAACATATATACATAAAACCTTACACACATCCATACATATACATACACAGACTCATCTAAACAAATATACAACGTATCTATCTATACATATACACACACACACACACATATATATATATACATATATATATACATATATAAATACACACACATACATACACACACACACACACACACACACACACACACACACATATATATATATATATATAATTATTTTTATAAAAAAATTATAACATAAGTATGTTATAAAATCACTACAAAAATAGCCATTTTGTTTCAACACACTCTGTGTCTTATCAAGTGATGATGTTGAAAAATAAAATAAATGGTTTTAAAAGTTTCAGATTAATTAATGATCTTACACTAGGGGGAAACATTGTTACAAAAGCTAGAATAACCAATCAAAAACGAAGTATAGAAAGATTCAAAAGCTTGACAACGAAATCCTGCTATAATAGCTATTCAGATCTTTAAATACGTGTAATATTAAAAATAATTCATTCCGTATATACCAATTATATACTTGATATATATATATATATATATATATATATATATATATATATATATATATATATATATAAGTTAAAAGGTAAAAAAAGTAAGAAAACACATCCATCCATACCATGCATGCATTTAACATAGAATTAAACTAATTTGTACTTAAAAAAACTACTGAGGAAGAAAACGTTAATAATATTAAAAACTCCACGGAGTGATTAACACGTATCTATCTCTTAAGTCTACATATATACATAGGTATATAAAAATATCAGAAAACTATCAGTTATTTAGGAAGGATTTTTACCTTCATATAGTTTAAGGTGTGCTATATTTATGGAATAAAGTGCTCAATATCAGAGATAGAGCGCGTGTAAATATAAAAGTGAACATTGAAGTCAACACACAGAGGCGACTGGCTGCTGCATGCTAGACGCAATCGTCAGGCCTGACGATTGCCTCTAGCATTAAACACCCTGTCGCCTCTAAGTTTAACTTCAATGTTCACTTATATATATATATATATGTGTGTGTGTGTGTGTAGATTTGATAGGTCGGTTAATAAAATATGAGGAATAAAAAGCCGTCAAAATGATAACAATATTGGTAATAAGAATGATGATATTCATTATATATTGTCCTTTTGATTAAATTGAAGAATGAAGAGAAAGACTTTTAAAGGCGTGTGTCCTTTTTTAACGAGACGGTCAATAAACAAAGAAGTGGGGGCTCACACTTCCGAAAAATGTTGTTGATGTTGGTTAAAAGGTTAATTACCGACGCATTGCCTTTGTCAGTTGGTAGCATGATGATGTTTTCATTTCTCTATAGGGTTCTGATTGCCAACCTCTCCAGTTTCGTGATGTTTAATTTGGACGGCTTGGTTTTTCTCCAGTATCTGTCTCACTTTCCATCTTAGCTCATCCGTCCCAACCTGAGTGATGTTCGAGGCTATTTCCTCGAGGTCGTGATGGACAAATCGGAATATACAGAAGAACTTCATTTAGAAATGGTAGCTACTGTAAAATAAAGAAAGATTCAACAATAAAAACAGAACGAAAACTGTCGCAGATCCTAATAAAAAACAAGCACCACTTCACACCTACCACATACAGACAGTAGTCACAACACTATTTACATTATTCGGACTATTGTCCTCATCTTTGTCGTCATATTTATTACAACGTTTCGGTCGTTGTACGCTCCGGCCTTCTTCAGGTGGTTGGAATGTCGAACTGAACCCTTTATTTCGCACACTGGGGTAGACAGTTCTAGTTCCACGTGCTATATTTAATGTATGTCAATTGTCAGTTATCTCCTATTAATTCCCCTCTCCAAGTTCTCCACTTCAAGTCTCTTCTTCATCTGTGAAAAGATTGTCCAGCATTCACTGCCACATAGGAGGACAGATATCACATAACAGTTCAGTACACATTTTTGTGCCATATTTTCATGGATGTCAGTTATCAATTATCTCATGTTAATTCCCCTCTCCAAGTCCCCCACTGCCTTAACCGGGTATTGAACTCACACTCTTTGGATCCTGTCACTGGATCTAACCAACGCCTTTATCCACTGTGTCATGTGTCCTTGAGGACATCTGTATATGAATTTCTGGGAATTATAAACCTGTCTTCAGCAACCATTTTTTACCAGTGCTGAAGAAGGCCGGAGAGTACAACGGCCGAAACGTTGTCATAAATATGGCGAAAAAGATGAGGACAATAGTCCGAATAATGTAAATAGTGTACATAATACCTCATCTCAGAAATATAGACAGTTGTCACAACATTTCAACAAACTAGCACATATATAGAGTCTTCCCAAAATTCACAAAGATGGTATTCCGCTCAGGCCAATTGTTAGCAGCCAAGGCTCTGTGTGCCACCATCTAAGTAGCTTCCTTGTGGATGTAATTGACGCATTAATAGGAAATATGTCCGAAAATCCACCTATTTCGTGGAAATAATCAAATCCAACAAGATGGTGAGCCTAAATGCGGCGAGTTTGTTCACCAAGGTACCCACAGAGGAGGTACTATCGGTAGTTAGTGACAGACTAGCCTCAGCCTCATACCTAGGAGAACGTACCAGTATACCAATAGATAATCTGATGGACATGCTGACTTTCTCTACACAAACAACACACTTCGGAATGGGATCAGACATATATATATATATATATATATATATATATATATATAGGCAAGATGAAAGCTTAGCAATGGACTCGCTATTATCACCAGCAATGGCTAACATATGCATAGAATACTTCGAAGAAATGCCATTAGAATCCACATCACTAAAGCCAACTCTATGGCTGAGACATGTAGATGACACCTTCATATTGTGACCACACCAGGAAGAAGTCCATCTACTACTGGACAATGGGAACTCAGTATGATCATCGATACAGTTCCCAATGGAGAGAAAAAACAACAGCAAATTCGCATTCCTGAATGTACTAATATCTTGAACAATGCATGGGTTCAAGACATCCGTATACCGCAAGCCAACATTTACCGGACAATACTCCAACTTCGACTCCTACCACCCATACATTGTAATGAAAGGGATCGTCCGCTGCTTACAACATCGAGCAAGTCATAAGTGGCGACCCAGGAGCGTTTCGGTTAGTAAAGTCGATTTTACTATGAAAATTTCACGGACATTCAGGCCGGTAAATGTCGTTAATACTGTTTATTATAAACAGAGCATTTGCTTAAATATTTGTATCTATAAAAAGAACGTATAAACATAAAAAATGTCTTTATATATGTAATTTTGTATATACTACATGCCTAATATACACATTCTTTAGTATTTAATTTAGTATATAGCAGAAGCCAAACATACATATATTTCAGTATATACTAGATGCATAATATATATATAGTTCTTATATATCAGATTCCTAATATACATATCACTTAGTAGACGCCTAATTTATGTATGATTTAGTATATACATAAAATACGAAAATACGCATACCTTAGTATATAGTAAATGCCATATAAATATATACAACTAATATTCCTCATATAAAGTTTATTATTATATTTTATTTTTTGGAAGATTTTTTAATAAAGAGATTTACATTTTTATAACAACTACTAAAATGGCGATATATTAAATTTTTTTAGAAATTTCAAAACGAAATGTCCTTCCAATTAACTTAAATTAATTTCTAAATGCAGCATACTATTTTGTTTATTAATCATTAATTTTTTTTATTATTAAATTTAATCTATCAGCTTGAAATTAAAACTAAAAAGCTTCAAGAAGGATTTTTCTTTATTTAAAATTCATTTTAAACGTTAGACATCGCTTTTTTTGTTACTTAGATTGTAGATACATAAATATATATAATCTTTCTTGAAGCTTTCATTTTAGTTTTAATTTCAATCTAATAGATTAAATTTAATATTTCCAATAAGCAAAACACTTTGCTGTATTTCAAAACGAATTTAAATTGATTTAAAGTTTTTTTAAATAACTAAAATCGCTGATTTTAGATATTTTAGTCATCTGTCAGTACAATGTAATTGTCATTAAAATCCTTTCAAAAATAAAATATAATTTTCTGAAATTTTATTGGAGAAATATTAGCTTATTTAAAGTTTAATTAATCTGATTTGAAACAAATATTACTTACGTTTAGTTTAAAATATCGCCGAAAAGATTTTTCTTAACATGGTGGTGGGGGGAAGGTTTTTTTTTATAATTTTAACTAATTTTACTAATTTGTTTTACGGGCTGCATATCTATATGAATAATTTGACGAATATAACGTGAGTGCCTTTTTTATATAATTTTTAACAACCAAGTACTCTTTTAAATTTAAAAACATATTCCCCGTAAATCCAATTTTTTAAAAAATATATTTCTCCGTAATTGAATTTTAGGTACTTTGGCATTAAATTTATTATTTTCAAAAAATGTCGTGTATGGACATCCGTATTTACAAAAATTAGTACGTTTATTAAACAAAAAATATTAAAAATTATTTTTAAAATACTGGGCGTTAATGAATTATAGTAAGCTTTTTCATTCATGATTAATAAATAAAGTCTTTATTTAATAACATCATTTATACAAAATCATAAATAAAAATTTTAAAAGATTTAAAACCTTATAAATTAGACTAATTAAATTATTTTTGAAATGGCAACAATTATTGTAAAAAAAAATTCTTAAGACGTTAGTGTGCATAATGTATGTTATTCATGTAAACATATAAGGTGATTGGAATTTCGAACCGAATCCTTTATTTTGTCGACTTTCTCTTGGAGAGTTGAGTTAAAGGAAAATAAATGAGACACCTGGAAGAGGCATGTCACGTGGAACTAGAACAATCTACCGCGGTGGACGAAATAAAGAGTTCGGTTCGAAATTCCAATCACCTGAAGAAGGCCGGAGTGTACAACATCCGAAATGTTGTGATTATAGCAATGAAGAACAGCATAACAGTCCGAATAATGTAATCATAATACCTCATCTCAGAGATATAGGCAGATATTGAAAAAAATTACAATTACCTGAAGAAGGCCGGAGAATACAACGGTTAAAATGTGAATATGGAAATGAAGATGAGGATAACAGTCCGAATAATGTAAATAATGCAAGTAATCATAATACCTCATCTTAGAAATGTAGACAGATACAAATGAAAGCATTTTATTTTTCAACAAGTACAGTGTAACCCGGATATAAGAGACCCAGATATAAGAGAAACCCGGATATAAGAGAGATTTGCTCTTGTCCCAAATTAAAGCCTGTGTTAATGTATATAAAATAGACCAAACCCGGATATAAGAGAAACCCGGATATAAGAGGACAACTCTCTTATATCCGGGTTACACTGTATTTATAAACGAAAGACAAAAGATAATTTAGACAGATCTATCTACTTATTCTCGATATGATCGTTTCATATTCGCGGATAAGCTTTTTTATGCGGTTATTGTTAGTTTTTCAAAAGTGTTTAATTTACGAAACGCTCGTAAATATTTATCAGGTTAACTGAAAAATTTAGATAAATTACGGAAGATGCTAAGTGACGTAATTTAATGCTGAAGACACTAAAGTGAGTAAATGAACTTGTTGACATTTTCTTTTGCATTTTTAAAAAATTATAATGTAATTAATATGTACATTATATTAGTTTGGAATTAATTAATAAATTATATATAAAAAATATGCAGACATCCACTCTGTAACATCTATACACGCGCAGAAATATATACAGAATCATAATTGCTATTAATTCCTACTACGCTACCTACAACCACATCAGAACTGAAAAGACTAAACAGCTAACAACCCATAAACGAATTTTGATAAATTTTATATCAAATACCATACTTTAAAAGTGAAGAAAACATACAAATATATAAGTGAAATGAAATAACACATAATTAAATAGAAAATAAATACATCTTAAAAATGAAAAAAAAAATAGAATAAAAAATAAATAGAATAAACAAACCCAAGGAAAAAGATTAGCCACAAACAATGACCCACAAAAAAAAAACTGGTGTTAACCGGTTTTCTTCTTCCTTCCACTCTCCATAACTCCCCAGTGACCTATATAAAGAACCTACACAAAGAATATTAGTGAGGTCTGATGAACTGACCGTCATTATGAACTGTTCATTCCTATCACACAGACACAGACACACAGATGCTGTATATATATATATATATATATATATATATATATATATATATATATATATATATATATATACAAGTATATGATTGGTGTATACGGAATAAATTCCAATAACCAACAATTACTATTCTTAAAAGAGTGCTAAATACAGAGTAGAGCGAATATAACTATTTATTTAAAAATTAGAACATAAATATGTTATAATTATGTTATAATTTTTAAATAAATTATATATATATATATATATATATATATATATATATAGTTTTAAGGTGTGCTATATTTATGGGATAAAGTGCTCAATATCAGAGATAGAGCGTATGTAAATACAAATATAAAAGTGAACATTGAAGTCAGAGGCGACAAGCTGTTTCATGCTAGACACAATCGTCAAGCCGCAAGTGTTGGATTTTTTTTATCGACTATTTATATATATCGGTCAGTGGTGCATTGTGGGTAATCTATTCTGGTGGGTATTTTGGCGGGAGTAGCTTGTTTATTTATTTGTTTATTTATTTGTTTGGGTTAATTTATTTTATTTGCTTTTCATTTTCATTTTTTATTTTATATATTCTTTCTGTTTTCGATGTTTTATTAACGTAGAAAAAAATTTGAGGGATTTGCTTAGGTCGCTTATAAATTAAATAAGAAATCACTATTAGTCTTGTCTGTGTAAAAGATGTTTTCGCCATGACTTCAGTGATACTAAAAAATCCATAAACAATTTCTAATGCTTAGTTACTTTCCACCCACCCTGTATATATATATATATATATATATATATATATATATGAAGGGACAGAATTTTATGCTCGTGTTTTTTCCCTTTATGGGCCGAGGTAACCTTTTCGGCCTAAAAGGTTAACTAGGTCTATAAAAGAGAAAAAATGACCACAAAATTGTGTCTCTTCAGATCCATTTATTCATTCTGTGGTAACAAACCATTATTCATATATATATATATATATATATATATATATATATATATATATATATATATATATATAATATTTTATATTAATTGCACAACTCCGAATTTCATGCGGAAGCAAATTTTCAAGTGCTGGAATTATTATTTTTATTTTGGGTTGATGAAAAAATAAAAAAAATAAAAGTAAAAATAAAAATAATAATTGCTTCGATGTGAAAATATTGAAAATTGCTTCGATATTGAAAATTGCTTCGGTATTGAAAATTGCTTCGGTATTGAAAATTGCTTCGATATGAAACTTGGGGTTGCGAAATTAGTACAAGATATCATGTATATTGCTTAATATATACATTTATTAAATAGCTCTGTTATTTTATATTGAGCACTGTTTTTTTTCTTACACTATAGAGTATTTATATATATTTTATACGGTCGCTCACTCATATATCTACTTATAATTACCTATTCGGTTATATATGTTTGTGTGTTTGTGTGCGTCTGTATATATATATATATATATATATATATATATAAAGAGAGAGAATACGAAAAATACTTTCACTAACGTTTACATAAACGCATATATATGCAAGCTCGCTGCGCACTGATATATTTGTTTGCTCTAATATATTCTTACTATTCATCGCTTCAGGGTTCAGTGGAATGAGAAGTTGGCGCCAATATTCCGACACCATCACCAAGAAGATGAGTTGGAAAATACACATAAACACACGTTAGCCCTTTTTACAGATATTACACTAAATTCTTATAAACGCGGAGGCTGAAGACGAAATTCTTTTGATGTCGGCTCGTAATTCGCTCTTATTTATTTCCAATGACAGCCGAATGTGAAAAGCTGTAATAAACTCCTTTTGCCTTTAATTGAAAGGTGACGCGACGAGACGAACGAACTACACATCGCCAAAGATCTATCGCCATTTTACGCCCACAAGACTTGGGTGAGTTAAGGAATAAAGTAGGAACACTGCACGTGGAAAAAAAAAAGAAAAAAAAAAGGAAAAGAGAAGGAAAAAATATACAATACGAGAAGGAAGAAGAAATCTTTAAACTGCGGAGAAAAGATTTTTACCTATTTTTTTTCTGTTTGTTTCGTTGCAGGTTTTATTATTGTGTGCTTACTTTATTATTTTAAATTTTTTTGCAGTGTCTCTTTATTTCTCTTTTAACTTTCTAACTTTCTTTTATTTTACGATTATCTTTCTTCCTTTCTTTCTTTAGTTCGCTCTTTTTGTTCTTTTTTTCCCTCAAAACATACTCTTGTTCTTTCTTTCGTTCTTTCTTTCGTTTCCTCTTTTTTCAAACGTTATCTTTTTCTTCTTTCTTTCCTTTGTTATTTCTTTTGTACTTCTTTCTTAATACCTTCTCTTGTTCTTTCTTTCTTTCTTTTTTCTTTCTTTTGTTCTTTGTTTTATTTATTTTTTCTTACTACCTTTTCTTGTTCTTCCTTTCTCTTTCTTAAAACGTTTTCTTGTTCTTTCTTTTCTGTCCTTTTTTCTTTCTTTTTTAATAGTCTGCTAATAAATTATAAATTGCCATATATATATATATATATATATATATATATATATATATATATATATATATGTGTGTGTGAAAAGTGTATATATATATATATATATTAAAAGAAGAGGGTGCCGCAAACTAATATACATACTTTTTCTCATTGGAACCACTACAACATATTTCTTTTTATTATATATATATATATATATATATATATATATATATATATATGTGTGTGTGTGTGTGTGTGTGTGTAATATATATTATATATTATTTATATATTATATGTATGCGCGGTACTTATTAGAATGCGCTCAATAAACCCAGAGTCACAAACTCCATCAATCTAAATATATATATATATATATATATATATATATATATATATATATATATATATATATATATATATATATATATATATATATAAAGTTATATATATATATCGAAATCGAAATCAACATTTAGAAGTGACAGGCTGTTTCATGCTAGACGCAATTGTCAGGCCGCGTGTTCACTTTTATATTTACACACGCTCTATCTCTGATATTGAGCACTTTATCCCATAAATATAGCACACCTTAAGAGTATATTTCTTCACACAAACACACACACACATACACACAAACACACACACACACACACACACACACACACACATATATATATATATATATATATATATATATATATATGCATGCACACAACTCCCCAAAGTCGAACATAGCATAAGCTAGACTCCCTCCAATTAATAATCTTACTTTCTCGAATTTGGACTCATCTTCAAATCCGAGCTTTTATATTGAAATAAATATGAAGCCTTTTCTTCCTCGAAACAGAAGAGTTCTACAGTGAGGCAATCCTGAGAGGATTGGAAACCCTACCGGGATTCAGGATTGACGGCCACAATCTTAACAACATAAGATACGCAGATGACACAGTACTGATTGCAGATACGGAAAAGAAATCACAATAGCATCTGAAAGGACACGGCATATAAAAAGGAAGACCATTAATACCAAACATCTTGGATGTTCGGTTTAGAGAACTTGTACTATTTATGATCCTTATTTTTGACTTCCTTTACACATTGTAATTGTTTTTGAATAAGATATTTCATCAATCTTTCAATATTTTATTAAGTGTCTTAGTTTTTCACAAACTATATTTGTTTAGTATATTTTTTTCATTATTATTGGTTTTTAATTGTTTTTGTACATTTATGTATTCAATCAACACTTTAAATAAAAACGAATCAACGTTACAAACTACCTTTTGTATCCTAAATTCTAAAACTTAATAAAAATTTTAAGATTGCACTGCAGCCTTTTCTTTCTCGTATCCGAACGCTAAACTTAATACAGAATATCTCGGACGTTCCGTTTAGAGGAGTTGTACTGTATATGTATTATATACAAAAAAAAAATATTTCTTAACATTTAAATATCAATTTTACCCCGATATCGAAATTTCCTGGTGACATAACCATTTTCAGGGGTTCGATTCAAAAGATATTACCAATGTTTTCAATTATATATAATGTATATTTGTACAATGTCTTAAAAAATAATTGTCGGACTTTGTCCATTTCATAATGTGTGACATCATTTGTTTACATTTAGATACACATTGAGCAGATATGAATGTACGAGAGAAAATCATAGAGAATTGTGTTTAAATACAGTAAACTCGACCTTGCTAACCGAACGCTCCTCTGTGGTCCAATCAGTAAAACACGTCAGGCTATATGACGGTTCCGTATAGGATACAGGTTCGATTACTGTCGGAGGACGCATATTTTCTATGAAAATTTTTCGGACATTCAGGCCGGTAAATGTTGTTAATATTGTTTATTATAAACAGAGCATTTACTTAAATATTTGAAATCACATGGCACAGTGGATAAAGGCGTTGGTTAGATCCACTGACAGGACCCAAAGAGTGTGAGTTCAATACCCGATTAAGGCAGTGGAGAACTTTCAGAGGGAAATTAACAGCAGATAATTGATAATTGACATCCATTAAAAAAACATGGCACGTGGAACCCGAACAGTCTACCCCAATGAGCGAAATAAAGGGTTCAGTTCGACATTCCAACCACCTGAAGAAGGCCGGAGCGTACAACGGTTGAAACGTTGTGATAAACATGGCGACAAAGATGAGGACAATAGTCCGAATAATGTAAATAATGTACATAATACCTCATCTCAGAAATATAGACAGATACTGAAAGGCCGAAACGTTGTAATAAATATGGCGACAAAGATGAGGACAATAGTCCGAATAATGTAAATAGTGTACATAATGCCTCATCTCAGAAATATAGACAGATATTAAATATTTGTATCTGTAAAAAAGAACGTATAAACATAAAAAATGTCTATATATATATATATATATATATATATATATATATATATATATATAAAAGACATTTTTATGTTTATATGTTTTTTTATAAAAATGTCTTTTTATATATATATATATATATATATAAAGACATTTTTTATGTTTATACGTTCTTTTTTATATATATATATATATATATATATATATATATATATATATATATATATAAAGACATTTTATGTTTATGTTCATACGTTCTTTTTACAGATTTCATTTTCCGTTTCATTTCATTTTTTGAAGTGCTATCTGATGATCCGACGTCCTTTAAAAGGACTCTGGCAAAATAAATTATTATAATGGTACCTTAAATTGGTCTGTTTTTCTTTTAAATATATCTATCTATCTATCTATCTATCTATATATATATATATATATATATATATATATATATATATATATATATAATGTATATTTGAGCAGCAACCTTTCTTTTCAAACATGTTTCATTGAATATGACAGACAAGGAAAATCTGATGATTTTTTTTTTTTAGTTTTTCTAATATTCTTACATTTTACCGTCTGGTGGGAGTAAGAGAGTGTAAGAATTATCCGTAGTATCCCTTATACTAAGCTCTTACGGCCACTTCCTTAACAATTTTCAAGGGGATTTATTAAGTGTTGTTAATTTCTTTTCATGTTTAAGATGTAGTTTTTGTGATGCCTGAATAGTAGTAGCGTTTATTCCGAGTCGGCGAGAGAGAGAGAGAGAGAGAGAGAGAGAAAGAGAGAGAGAGAGAGAGTAGCGAGAGAGTAAGTGTTTCGATTCCTATCGAGAAGAACATTTTTCTTTAGTTTGAACTTCCTGATTTAGACTGGTTAGAATTGAAAAAAAATGGAAAAGCTTAGTACAATTCATCGAACCTCAATATTTTAAAAATAATTTTTTTATTTTTTTTTGGGTGTGGTTCGATTTTTGTAAATACGAACGACCATACACGACATTATCAGAAAATAAAAGCGATAACAATAGCCAAATTGCCTAAAATTAAATAAGACATTAAATTACGGAAAATATGTTCCTAAATGTTTAACATTACTGGATAGCTAAAAATTACATAAAAAAGGCGCTCACGTTATATTCGTCAAGTAAATTGTACAGATATGTCCACCCTAGAAAAAAACACCTTAATTAAACAGCTACCGCCATGCTAAAAATACATTTCGGTGGCATTTTAAACTCAAAGTAAGCAATATTTGTTTCAAATCAGAGTAGGTAAACTTTAAATCAGCTAATATTCCTCAAAGAAGATATCAGAAAAGTATATTTTACTTTTGAAAGATAATAGAGAATTCCGTTATGATGAAAAATTAATATTGCTAAAATCACTGATTTTAGCAATTTTAAAACGAAAATTCCTCCCAGACAAAATTAGTTTTGGAATACGGCAAAGTATTTTACTTATTGAAAATATTAAATTTATTCTATTAGCTTGAAATTAAAACTAAAATAAAAGCTTTCATTTTTGAAAATTCATTTTAAACCTTCGGTATCGCATTTCTGTGGTGATAGCGAGTTTAAAGTTTTTTTAGAGCGATACTCAGACCAGATCTTGTTGATACATATTTGCACACTTTCTGTTTTGATAACCATTCTATCTCAGATTTCTTCACTTGGTTTAGGAAGAAAAGGATTCATACCTTTCCCAAGGGTATTAGCATGTAAGTGAATGTAATGGATTCGACTTGAATCCTCAACCCAGAGCCGCAATCTATTACTCTACTGTACCTCCCCTCTATTAAAATAGGAAATTTTAAATAATACATACATGAACGTATTGAAGCCCATATAATAAATATTTAATGCTATTTTTGCATTTCTATCAATTTCTGGTCTGTTCTCTTATACTGAAGCATTTGTTTTGCAAAATATTCCATAGCTCAAACGGATAAATTTAAAATTTAAAAAAAAATTACAGAGCGCGTTCACGCGTGTTTTGAAAAGTCACCATCACAACGGAATGCAAATTTTATCGAAGTTACAATAAGTTTCTCTTTGTAATTCACCCCTGAGGATGATCTTGGAGGAGATTGAATGTACTTGAGTTAAAAATACTACGGCTCCATTCTTGATGAATTTCATCTTAACATCAAAAAACTGATTAGACAACTGGAAAGGATCGCTATAAAAATCGATAGACACAATATATCTATAATATTCAATGAAAGGTGTTTCAATGAAAAAAATATTATATATATATATATATATATATATATATATATATATATATAGACATGTTTCATTGAACAATTTAGACAAGTTTTGTCTACATATTTTCAATTGGATCCTTTCATATTCACGGAATTTTGGTGTCATTATTAAGAGAAGAGAGAAAATGGACGTGATGATACATATTATTTGCCAATACATACATATATATATATATATATATATATATATATATATATATATATATATATATATATATATATATATATGTATGTATATTAGTGTAAGGTAGGATCAAATGCAGTACAAATCTGATGTACAAACATTATATTTTAAGAAAGTACTCAATACATAGTAGTAGAGCTTCATATTTCCTTTTTTCTTTGTAAATGATCGTTTATTCTTTAGTTAAGCACCACCGCCTGAAGAAGCACCTATAATATATATTATATATGTAATTGTTAATATATATATATATATATATATATATATATATATATATATATATATATATATATATATATATATATAATACGGTGCATATAAAATATATATATATATATATAATATATATGTATATATATATTTTAAATAACTTATATATATATATATATATATATATATATATATGTATATATATATTATTTTACTTTTATTAAATGGCACCTTAAACTTGTTTTTTTTTTAAATATTAGCACTGGATTTACGTTGAGCTCACAGGATTTCATCCTCCTTGGGATTATATAGGATTACCAAGTTCTTATAATTTAAATATATATATATATATATATATATATATATATATATATATATAGGTACATATATAATATATATTATAGGTACTTATATATATATAATTTATGGCACCTGTTTTTTTATATATAATATATATATATATATATATATATATATATATATATATATGTTAGCTCTACCAATGATATATGCACGCACTTAGCGGAAAGTGCTCAATATCAGAGGTAGAGCTATTCAGTTGTATGGATATGAGTTTGTGGCCCTGGGTTTCACGCTTTTGGGATCGTCAGACAAACTGACGATCACAACACACACACACACACACACACATATATAATATATATATATATATATATATATATATATATATATATATATATATATATATATATATATTCTACAGTAATACTAACTTTACGCTTGTTCGTGATTCTGGTGAGACATCAAAAAAAACAAAAAAAAACGTCCATATAAGACTAGCTATGATGTTGATATTCAATTTATTGCTATTCAGTTAATCGTATTGGTAAAAGTCAACATTTAGGAAATCATTAATAGCTAAAAGCTGTCCATGCCAGTTAAAAAAAAAGGTAAAAAGCACACCGCAAACCAACACACTGTGTGGTCTTCAAAGTTCAAAGTGCGCCCGTGTTTCTGTCCGTATCTGCGTTGGTCGGCTCTATAATTTTGAGAAAGCAATGTACGTACGAGCCGGGGTTCCTTTCGAGTCAGAAGAACATAACAAAACGTTGGTGTGATAATTTATGGACACCACCCACACAACGCTCTGGTATCTGCCTGTTCTAACATAAACTCTGACTTCCAGAATCGTGCTTCTCAGACGTCTCGCCCCGCCGGTTTGGACAGAAATTACTGCTGGCCCCCAGAGTCTGCTTCTTCGCACGCCCAATGAGAAATGACTCGAGAAACTCTACGGAGAAGAAGAGTCTTTCCTTACCCCCTTTCTCGACACTAACTTCGTTAAATTGATATTCAACACCTGACACTATTAAATGGTGGCTCATCTGATAAAGACGATGGTCTTTTTCTCTAGCGATTAAAAAAATACATTTCAACAGATAAAAATGTGATATTTAGTGGAATTTATTTATAGGACCATGTTAATTTGGTTGTTTGATTTTCGACTCAGATACATTCCACATTGGAGAATGGCGTAGCACAATCTTCCTCCCTTCATGGCGTACTCGTCTATCAGAGATCAGGGTGTATTTAATAGGCACGTAGATTTTATTTACTGTAACGATTACATTTATCACTTTAAACGCTATTTTTTTTTAAGTATGCGTTCCGTTTATTTATTAAACAGTATGTATTTTTATTATCGTCTACCTGACTGAATATTTGAGAAATATTATTGAAGGGAAATATGCGTTCTGTGGCAAGATTTGAACCCGCGCCCCACTCTGAAGAAGATGCTAACCGACTGAGCTACATAGCCGATAAGAAGTACGCATCATTTTCTTTAAGATTTCTCGAACATTCAGGCCGGTAGACGAAAATAAATAATGTTTACTAAATAAACGGAGCGTCTACTGAAATACGAGTATCCACTACGCAAAAAAAGTTTAATGTGATTAAAATATCTGCCGGCTTAATAAAAATTCATTACCACTTTAATAGACATATATATATATATATATATATATATATATATTATATATATATATATATATATATATATATATATATATATATATATAGTCGAATCCATTACATTCACTTACGTGCTAATACCCTTGAGAAAAGTATGAATCCTCTTCTTCTTCTCCCCCTAGCTATGGGTAAATGTAAATAGCAGGACAGACCGGGGTCTATAGTCTTGGATGGCAACTGATCTACCGCAGAAAGAAATGGCAACCTACTGCGGGAAAAAATCTGCCTAGTCAGTCATGTATTGAAAGAACATGATCGCCTAAACATGTATCACATGGCGCATAACTGACTGATATATATATGCGTGTGTGTGTGCGTGTATATATATATATATATATATATATATATATATATATATATATAAAACTAACGCCAGTCATAATGAACGGGTGTCCCCCCCGAGGAGGCACGGTGCCTTGAGAGAATATTGGTCTCCAAACTCACACCCGACCTCAAGTGGAACCCTTATATACGATTCATCGCTAAAGATGCATGTAAAAATGATCGCCCCTCCCCCTATACCGTTGCAGTAAGTACCTGACTAATCATGCTATCCTCTACCGAAAATGGAGTACAATTGCCATTCTTTGTAGAGTTCAAAAGAGTTCCTTGGAGAAGAATTATTTTTCACCCTTCCAATCCCCTCTCTTTCTCTCTCTCTCTTTCTCTCTGAGAGGCGGGGCGTGGCGAATCTCTCACTGTTCGATCGCTACTACCTTGTTTGCGCCAGGTCTAATTTTCACGGCTAGGACCCACTATGCCATTTATATAGTAGCAAACCGTTTCTTTCTTCAAACCAGTACCCTGTGGAACAGTCACCCAAAAGGATGTTTTACCGATCACTACAATCTTAACCTGTTCAAGTCTACAGTTAACTGTTATCTTTCACTCCTATCGTATAAAATATCCCTTATAATCCTCTATCTCGAGTGACTCTTGGACCTTATCTAGGGTGTACCTTACTGTAAAAAAATAGTAAAAGCATCCATAGAAATTTATTGGGAATCATTTTACTACAGGAAACGCAACAAATATTTTTCTATAGAAATCCATTAAAAATGATTATACTCGGTAAATTATTTTACTATAGAAATTCATAGGAAATTATTTTGCTTTTAAAGTTCATTGGAAATTATTTTACTACATCTTTTGTTGAAAATTATTCAAATATACAAATTCATTGAAAATTATTTTAATATTGAAATTGGTTTGAAATTATATTACGACAGTAAGTCATTGGAAATTATTTTACTAATGAAAATTATTTTACTATATTATTTCATTGGAAGCTATTTAACCATAGAAATTCAATGGAAATTATTTCTATATAAATTTAATTATACTAAGGGAATTCATTTGAATTTCTTTTACTGTATAATTTAATTGAAAATTATTTAGTCATTACTGAAAACTATTTTCGTTACAAATTAACTGGAAAATATTATAAAATGGAAATACATTTAATATTATTTTAAAATAAAAATTAATTGGAAATTGATGTATTTATTATATTAATTTCATAAAATCTTCCATTATTAATTTATTTGAATTTATTTTTTATGTGGAATGTCACCAAAACTTGTTAATTAATCCGTGATGCTTTTATTTCAAGGGAAACATCAATTTTTAGCGGTAGTTGTGATGAAGTAAACAAAACTCACAAATACTCATTGTATTTGACCGGTAATGACATTTTAATGCAATATATTTATGTTGGCAAATATATTTGGCGCTATCGTCTGATTTTAATAATATTCCATTATTCACTTTAATAACATTGTAAATGATAAAAATAAACAATTATTTACCTACACATTACGATAAAAATGATCGAAAACTAATTGATTATAATAATATATTGTAATATATTTTACTATTCATTTTCATCTAAATAATTTTAATACAAAATGTTTGTGTAAGTCATGATTGTAAGGTGTTAGGATTTATTAAACAAATCCATCCAAACTTGCATTCACTCATGGTGTCATATACGTAATGACAAAGTGAATAATACTAAAAGCAGAGATAGAAAATCATTGGAAATTATTTGAATACAAGCTGTTTATATAACCTGTGATATGAGAGGTTAGGATTTATTAAAGAAATCCATTCAATCTTGCATTCACTCTAATGATTTCATATATACCGGGTGTAACAGCAAAATTGTCCAAATCGTGTAAAAGCAAAATTGTTTATTTGTTAGATTAAGCTTTGAACCGTTGTATCTTAGAAATGATTAAAGATATTTTACTGGAATTCACTGAGGTTTTCATAACACTATTGGACTCTACTTTGAGCAAAAATGTATAATTACTCTCCTAGCTTAACACAAGAATCGTGATGAAATCAATAAGAATCGAAAATGACATGTTCAACATTAATTAATCATAGCTAAGAGTCGGAAGCTCATTAATGATTGAAATGAAGTCCATATATATATATATATATATATATATATATATAATATTCTATATATATATATATATATATATATAATATTCCAGGATCATTTTCCAACTCAAGATTATCTTCGCCCTCTCTAACCTTCTAACTTTATGTCCTGGAGTAACAAGGTATCTCACGCGTTTCACGTACGATTTCATTTTCAAGTCTTTTTTTACTGCTCTTTGGACTGTCATAGCTGAAACTCCTCTTTCACGTGTCAAACCTCTTATGGATTGAGTTGGATCTTTTCTAATTGATCTCTTTAGCTCTAAGTTGAAATGAAGATCCCTCTTCTTGATGTGACCTCCTGATCCAGTTTTCCTCTCTATTGTTCCTTCTTTTTTAAAACTTATTCACCATTCACTTAATGGTTCTCGAATGGACTTTGAAGATGGAAGCCAGGGTATGAATATTGGTACGAATACTGAAGGCCTGAATGATCTTTTTCCTTTCACCATTGCTCATTTGGTAAGACAGTGGGGCTGACACATAAGGAGTTTAACCTGTCCTCATTCTAGCTGAATAACTCAAAGGGTTTTTTCAGTGATTCTTATGACAAATAGTTTCATGACTAAACGTCTTATCTGAAAACCTTCGTTTATCGTTTTTTTTTTGTTTTTTTTAGATATAAAACATTTTGTGGGATAGACAAATATGCTCTAACACGATTTGGCGAATTTTACTGTTACACCCGTTATAATGACAAAGTGAATCCTTAAAGGATAGACAAAAGTATTGGAAATTGTTTGAATACTACCTATGGGATCCAGTCCACAAAGTATTGTACTATCTGCCTTGTGGTACCATAAAGACTCATGTTAAAAACCCTGACAGAATATACGGTTTGGACTTAGTCAAGTGTGTCGTGCAGCCAAACCTAGATCGGTTAGCATTATTTCAAATCCCACCATGGAAGCCAAGAGAGGGGCCCTGATGCCTTGTTGCCTGGTCAGCACAAGACCTTTCTATTTCGCTCACTGGAGTAGATAGACTGTTCTAGTTCCACGTGCCATGTTAGATGGATGTCAGTTATCAGTTATCTCTTGCTAATTTCCCTCTCAAAGTTCTCCACTGTCTTAATCGGGTATTGAACTCACACTCTTTGGGTCTTGTCACTGGATCTAACCAACGGCTTTCTCCACTGTGCCATGTGTCCTTGATAAATATGGCGACAAAGATGAGGACAATAGTCCGAATAATGTAAATAATGTACATTTTTTTTATGTTTATACGTTCTTTTTATAGATACAAATATTTAAGCAAATGCTCTGTTTATAATAAACAGTATTAACGACATTTACCGGCATGAATGTCCGAGAAATTTTTATAGAAAATATGCGTCCTTCGACAGGAATCGAACCTGTATACTATAAGGAACCGTCATATAGCCTGACGTGCTTTTACCGATTGAGCCACAGAGGAGCGTTTCAGTTAGCAAGGTCGATTTTACTGTTTTTAAACTACAATTCTCCATGATTTTCTCTCATACATTCATATCTGCTCGATGTGTATCCAAATGTAAACAAATGACGCCACACATTATGAAATGGACAAAGTCCGACAATTATTTTAATACAGGCCGGTAAATGTCGTTAATACTGTTTATTATAAACAGAGCATTTATATATTAAAGAGGTAATGGATTTGAAATGCTACAAGTGTGTTGAGCACGCAGTAAGGATCGAACTCATTAAATAATAATATTGGTGTATTTTAGTATTTCGTTAGCTCTTACACTGGAGCAAAGGGTTTTTCACAACCCCCCACACACACATACGCAACATCTTTCTTTTTTGCACTAGAATATTACTCTGATATTAGTAACATTTTAAAATTACTTTTTAGAATAATGAGAAAAGACGGCGCTTCACAGATCTAAAATTTTATTTTGATTGATGATTAGAACTAATTTCTAGAATTAAATGAATTTTAATTTAATTTGAATGAAATTTTAGAATATTATTGGAATTTAGAATAATTTATTGGAAAACAACATTAATCAGGCACATAATAAAACGATGAATGGAGAAAGAAAATCCCAATCACTATTCCTGCAAGTGTCTCGTAACACTGACTATATAATCACCAAATTCAATGACTCATCTTCTTTTCTCCCACCACGTTACTCAAGCAGTAAGAAACAGGTGCCTCGCTTCACCAACCATAAATTCCGATCAGTGGTGTCAGGTTACAAAAGAACGGATCCAATGACATCAAGAGAAACTTCTATCGAAAGAAGCTCACTGTGAACTGAAAGGAAACTCTCCTTAAAAAAAAAAAAGAACTGTTGACAAGTTACCCGAGCAACTATTATATTAAGCTAAGTCTACGGATGCACATTGTCTGCAAACAGTTATTTTTATTATTTTTCATTCTCTATTTGAATAATAATATATTTAAATAGTACATGTTGTTGTGAGAATTTCTAACCAATGCACCACATCAAAGTGCCCCTGACTTTCTAAGCGTAGTTTAGATGTGGTACAACTCTGAAAATAAAGAACACCCAGTGAGGATTGAACTCAGTACTCAGTCACAATGGATCTAGTGAGACAAGCTTGCTAATCATTACACAACATCGGAGTGCACTTTAAATTAAAAGCGTACCTTAGATGTGGAACAAGGCTGGAAGGATGGAGCGCCCATTGAGGAACGAACTCACTACTAAGTCGTTATTAATCTAACGAAACAAGCATGTTAATTATTAAACAACACTGAAGTGGTAAAGTGGTTGTAATATCCGGGAGTTTAAAAATGGCTAAATGGAACAACTAGATAAAAGAGAAAGATTATGCTAAACCCCTTAATGGACAGAGAAAAAGAACGACACATACGCAGGTGTGCATGTGGGTGAAGATTAACTGAGTGAAAAAAAAAGATGTAATATAGTGATTAAGCTATTTAAGAAATGTGCATAAGTAATGAAATGGAAGGGAGTAAGGACGAAATATTCTGTGATTCTAATATTGAATCCAATGATGAAATGCCTGATTGCTTTCCAAGTAATGTTGTAAGTGATGAAGATGACATATTCGGGGATCCCAATATTGAATCCAATGTTGAAATGCCTAATCCATTTCCAGGTAATGTTTTAAGCGATGAAGATGACACATTCTGTGATCCTAATATTGAATCAGATGATGAAATGCCAGATACCTTTCAATGTAATGTTGAAAGCGATGAAGATGACAGACATATTCTGTGATCCTCATAATGAATCCAATGATGAAATGCCTGACCCCTTTCCAGGTCATGTTTTGTTCGGCGAAGATGACATATTCTGTGATCCTAATATTGAATCCAATGTTGAAATGCCACATTCCTTTCTAAGTAATGATGAAAGCGATGAAGTTGACATATTCTGTGAGCCTATGATGAAATGCCAGATTCCTTACGAAGTAATGTTGAAAGCAATGAAGATGACATATTCTGTGATCCTAATATTGAATCCAATGTTGAAATGCCACATTCCTTTCCAAGTAATGATGAAAGCGATGAAGTTGACATATTCTGTGAGCCCATGATGAAATGCCAGATTCCTTACGAAGTAATGTTGAAAGTAATGAAGATGACATAGTCTGTGATCCTAATATTGAATCCAAAGATGAAATGCCAGATTCCTTTCCAAATAATATTGAAAGCGATGAATCTAATATATTCTCTGTGATTAAATTGTTTCTGATTCCTTTCCAAGCTTTTGGGACCGTAACGAAAATGTTGTAGGTTTTAAACCTAACTAAATAATAGTGATCATTTTTGAATTCCGATATTTTCTGATGTTGATGTTTTGAGCTTTAATTTTGTGTTTTAAATAATATAGAATAACCTCTAAATATCAGATGAAATTTTGGCTCAATAAAAATCATTCAAATACGAATGTAGGCTTTTTTTTTAACCCAAATTTTTCTTCAAAATAAGAGTACTTTTTATACCTCGTTGTGTATTATATTCTAAAAAAATATAGTAGTTATTTGATAAAAGTTGAAATATTGGGAGAAAAACAAAGACAAATTGCAGACAAACAATACGTGAGATGAACAATGTTTAAACAATGAGCGCTTGAAAGATATGGCATTTGAGAATTGGGTGGAGGACTGCAACAGTTTCTGCTGATCGATCACTTCCCCTGCATTCAATTGACTGTTTGGTGCGCGGCAAATTCAAGTTTGGCTTCTTGGGAAGTTTCTGAAATTTTTTTTTTTAAATATTTTTTTCTGCAAAGTTGGTTGAATCTATTGATATCAAACGTGATACGAAGTGACGATTATATACATATATATATATGAAAGAAAAATACAGAAAAAACAAACAAAATCTGAATATGCAATTATGTAGTATTAATGTTAAAAATAAAGTCGACGTCGGACGTTTCTGTCTTTTAAATCGTCGACTTTATTTTAACATAAATACTACATAATTGCATATTCAGATTTTTTTATTTTTTCTGTATTTTTCTTCATAATGATTTATATCCATATATTTGCTTACATATATATATATATATATATATATATATATATATATATATATATAGTATAACCGGATATAAGAGGACCCGGATAAGAGAAACCCGGATATAGAGATTTTTTCTGGTCCCAAATTAGAGCCTGTGTTAATGTATATAAATTAGACCCGGATATAAGAGAAACCCGGATATAGGAGAGATTTTCTCCGGTCCCGACAACTCTCTTATATCCGGGTTACACTGTATATGTTGTCATCCACAGACAGACTGTTCTGCTGTATCACAGCTCATCAGACGTCCCGTTGCCTCTAGCTAGGATCGAAACCCGGCTGAATTGGCGTCAGTCGGAGATTTTACCCCTAAGACATTGACGCACAGAAGGGAAGAAAGTGAATTTAATCGTGTTTATTTATAGATAAACACACAGTGACTGAGAGAACTCGATTCGATTTACCGAAGATTAGCCGTAATAGTCACTGTTTACAAACCCACACTTCAAGAGGTTAATGGTTAGACTTGAATCAGATCAAGAAACAGTGGTATTGAAAAGTACGCGTGTGAAAAAAATAAAAGTAAAAATAACATGTAGAGTTTTTAACTTTAATAAATGTGTGTGTGTGTGTGTGTGCGTGCGTGTGTATGTGTGTGTGTGTATGTGTGTGTGTGGCCCGATATGGTTACCACAATCGCAGAAGACACCGATAAAAAATGACGTGGTCTTGCAGAGAGACAGGGAGCGAAAGAAAGAGAGAACGAAAAAAAGAAAGAGAAAGAAAGAGAGAGAGAGAGAGAGAGAGAGAGAGAGAGAGAGAGAGAGGAAAGTATATTAAAATGGTAAGTAGATTATCATATATCGATTCAGTGGTATAAAAGAAGAAAATAAAAGAAGGGAAAGAAAAGTAAGAAAAAATTGAAAGGAGATAGTAATGAAATAGGAATAAAATAAGAAAGAAAGAAAGAAAGAAAGAAAGAAAGAAAGAAACCAAGCAAGCAAGCAAGAAAGTAGGTAGAGGAGAAAGAAAGAAAGAAAGAAAGAAAGAAAGAAAGAAATTTAAAAATGGAGTTAGAATGAAACGTAGAGATAGAAAGAAAAATAAATATGAAAAGAAGTAAAAATAAAGATAGTTACAGAAAGAAAGCTGAGGATGTAAGTAAGGAAAAAAAGGAAAGTATGAATGAAAGAAAGAAAGTAAATAGGGAGGAAATTTGGAATAAAAGAAGGGTGTAACGTAGGAATGAAAATAGGAAAGAAAGTTGGTGGGGTGCATGAAAGAAAAAAGTAGTAAATAAGAAATAAATACGATAGAAATAAAGGGGAAAAGAGTGGAAGAAAGGAGATAAGTAGTAAAGAAAGAACGAAAGAAAGACACGCAGGGAATAAAGATGGAAGAAAAAAGATGGAAAAGGAGTAAGAATAAAATTGGAAATAAAATAGTTTTATTCAAAGGTTTTATTTAAAGATACTGATTTTAGCAATGAAACGACTTTTTAAATACCTTTAAGAAACTCACAAAGCCGCCATCTTTAGATTTTAGTGTTTACTGTCCGATGATAGATGCCAGTCCTAATTTCTCAACGCATGATAGCCAGGCGAGTTTACGAGAGTTTCAAATCGCGCTCGTATCAGACATGAGTCATGTTTCATTTCTTTTGATATGAACGTCCAAGTTATAAAAAGCAAACAGATCAAGTCATGGAATGCAAAACGAAACAATTCAACTTTAAAAAAAAAAAAAAAAAAAAAAACCACCTCGTCCTATTGTCTTTAGCACCTCGTGTTAACATGCGTCTATTATTCATAGTCTGTCATGTGTGTTTGTAGGATGTATCCGAAAGAAAAGTGGAAATATTCCGCGCTGAAGAAGCTGAACCCAACAGTTTTTGTCGAAACGCGTCTATTATAAGTTTTTCCACTTTGTCGCATTATCTCAATTTTTGTTTCGGATACTATTCTACATTTTACTAACATACATTCAATATATATATATATATATATATATATATATATATATATATATATATATATATATATATATATATAAATAAATATGTGGTGCAGTTCAATTTATACTACAATGAATCCTTCATGCAAAAAGTAAAGTAGCAAAGTTAATGATATAAAATGGCGAAATCCCTTCGCTGACAAAATTTTGAAGATGCATTAACCTACTAATCACTCGATGAATGTTATCATCCTTGTTTGTTTGTTGTTTTTTTTTTTAAATTATAAGCTGTATAAGGTCTTTCTTAAATACGCAAGTACTTTCGACTTTCAGTCAACTTCAGGCATGGAAATTATTTTGTTTTTGGTAAAATTCGGGTAGCATCCGAGAAGAAAAAATATAATGCGTATGGAAATATGTTATATATATAGGCACGGTGGAGTAATCGATAGCGGCTTGGATTGAGGAATCGGAGAGCAGAGTTCGAATTCCAGCCGAATCCATTACAATCACTTACGTGCTATCCTCTTCTTCTCCCTCCAGCTATGGGTAAATAGCAGGACAGACTGGGTTCTATAGTCTTGGATGACAACTGGTATAAGAGAAAGAGAAAGACAACTCTGAATTCAAAACCTGTGGAGGGTCGTTTGGGGACCTTGTGGCACGTAGTGCACCAGGTCTCTGTATTCGGCCCTTCAAAAAGTGCACCACCAATCAATGCTAGTCCACATTTTATAATGATTGATACACTTCATCACTATAATCAAATCTCATGTGCTGGTGTCAGGCTGTCGGTTCCTACGAACTGACCAGCTTGACTCTTATACGTCGAATTCGACGGAAAAGTATATAGTATATATATATATATATATATATATATATATATATATATATATATATATATACAAACCTCTCATATCTACAGACCCCCATCAACGAACTTCGGATGCAACGGACAAAATCTGTAAGCAAAATAAAAATAAAAATTGTGCAGGAAAAAACTTACAAATAATCAGAGTTGTATTTAAAATTTTGCGGGCTTAGCGGAACGAATTGTATTAGTTCTCAAAATGACCGCTTGGCGGCGGTGGCGGGCCTTTAACTTGTAAACAAAGACGGAAAGTACGACACATTAGCGCGTGCTTGAGAAAGTAACTGTGAGAAAGACATTTTTTTTGTTATTTTGATTAATATATCTATATCAAGTATATAGATATTTATTTATGCCATATATACATGTTTATAGTATTTACATTATGATCAAAAATTACTGGTAGTTACATTAGTGGTTTCATAACTCAAAAATAATCTCTTCCCATCTACGGGCAATCGACTTTAACGGACCACCCCTCACCCTATTAGTCCGTTGATGATATATATATATATATATATATATATATATATATATATATTGTGTATATTTAGGCTGCAATTTTTCATTGATGCATGTTTCATTAAATAATATAGAATAGACAAGTTTTGTCTATTTATTTTAAGTAAGTTTCTTTCATATTGTCTGCTAAGCTTAATAACCGTAGAATAACAATAGTAAACAGCACTTACCGGCGTAAAGGTCCCAGCTAGCGTCCAGCTGGCAGACAAAAATAAAGCAGGTTGTAACTTAATACAAACCCTGCAAACTAACTGATGAATCGAGCTGGTATTTATATAGAAATACCTCCACTCAGTACCAGCAGCCAATCACAGCCAAGCAATGGACTATCCCACTTTAGCACAATGAGATGCTCCATGGCACCATAAATAGCTCTCTTTCTAAAGGTTAAATTATTATTCACTCAGCTTGCTCCACAACTGAGTGTTTATCTCGACCACGTGATTTTTCTACAATAACATTATCATTGAAAGACGAAAGGAAATCACCATATTGATACATGTATAAATCCAATCTAAGCTTTCAATATATCAACCAATACACGGAAGAAACATATATATGAGGTATTATGAACACTATTTACATCATTCGGACTATTGTCCTCATCTTTGTCGCCATATTTATCACAATGTTTCGGTCGTTGTACGCTCCGGCCTTCTTCAGATGGTTGGAATGTCGAACTGAACCCTGTATTTCGCTCACTGGGTTAGACTGTTCTAGTTCCATGTGCTATATTTAATGGATGTCAATTATCAGTTATCTCCTATTAATTCCCCTCTCCAAGTTCTCCACTTCAAGTCTCTTCTTCATCTGTGAGGAGATTGTTCAGTATTCACTACCACATAGGAGGAGAGATATCACATAACAGTTCAGTACACATTTTTGTTTCTAACGAAGTTTTTATGTTTCTTAATACTCTGCTTAGCTTTTGGAAAGCATCTTAGTATCGCACTTTCCGTCCTCTTTTAAAACATTTCTCAAATATTTAATTTTTTTTTTTTACTTGTTTGATTTTGGTCTCTCTCATTTGCAATTTTCATTTTCTGTCGCCCATTTTGCTACCGTGCACTTTGTTTTCTTACAGTTGATGTTTCATCCTTTCTTCTCGCTATCCTACACCATCTTCAGTAGGAGTTTTTCGTCGTTTCCTTTCTGTGTCTGCCATCAACACTGTGTCATCTACATATCTTATGTTGTTAATATTGTGGCCGTCAATAATGAATCCTGATATGACTTCTAATTCTCTCAGAATTAACTCGCTGTATAGGTTGAATAAGTCCGGTGAGAAGACATATCCTTGCCTTATGCCGCTTTCTATTTTTGTATATCTGCTGAACTCCTTTTCTATTCGTATGCATTCAGGTTGCCGCTAGTATAGGTTTTGGATTATTCTAATATTCTTCTCAAATATTTCAGGGTTGCTGAGCAGTTCCAATAGATCTTTGTAGCGTACTTTATCGAATGCCTTCGAGTAATCTATAAAAACACAGGTACACGTCTTTCTGCATTTGTATGGTTCTTTCTGATAACATTCTAAGCATAAATATCGCTTTCCTTGTTCAAGTTTCTTTGATGAACCCGCACTGTTCTTGTTCTATTTCCGGTTTGATTCTGCTGTGCGCTCTATTCATCAGAATTCGGATGATGGGTTTTCTTATGTGGCTCATTAGGCTGATTGTCGGATGGAGTACACATTCTTCTCCATCTGGCTTCTTAGGCAGTGCTATGAAAATGGATCTACTTAGGTCTTCTGGTATATCACCACTGTTGTAGATATCCTTTATTATCTCCGTTTATGCCGAAATAATCTAAGCCTGCCAGCATCTATATTACAATTACGACTGGTCCTGCCGCTTTGTTTCTGTTTAATTTGGTCATTGCAGCTTCCACTTCTGTTTTTAATATTTCCGGTCCGTCGGTATTTCTATGTATTTCCGGTTGTTCTCTTTCGTCATGGAAGAGTTCTCCTATATATTCGTTCCATCCCTGAAGTATTTTTCTTTGTTCTGTCCTTGGATTTTATGCAACCTGTTAATGAGCATGTCTTTTGTCTTTTTTTCTTTTGATAGTGCTCCCTTTGGAATAGGTCTAACTCCATGTTTCTTGATCATAAGCGATCGAACAAAAAACTTTGCACAGTTTAAACAACATTTTGATTTCGATACGCAACTTAATCGACATTTGAAAAAAAAAATACAGTAAAGATTAAACAGAGATACCTTGATGAATGACTATAATAAAAGCGTGTTTAAACACACCCACACATACATATATATATTTGTGTATTTAGGCAGCAAATTCCCTTTTAGGCATGTCTGATTAAATAAATTACAGATATTATGTCGGCTTATTTTTAGTCCGTTCATACTCACGAATAACCTTCTGCGTATTACCATCAAATGATGCAAGGAATGCGCTATATCTGTGAAAATCTCTTTTATTTCTCAACTACTTTCTGTCTCCTTCTGAGGTCATCTTCAGTAAGACGAAACTATGTGTTGCTATTCATTACTAAAATTATTTTCTTTGAATTTTAAGTTGACGGTTGACATCCATGCTTAGCGTTCATTAGAACGTGAAAATTAAAAAATTAAAGCGTGAAAAACTTCCTTTTATAGACATTTTAGAACATTATTACAATATTCATATCTGATTCTATTCAGTGTCGGCGTCATGTTTTTTAATATATATATATATATATATATATATATATATATATATATATATATATATATATATATATATAATAATAATAATAATATTTTTTGTTTAAAAATATGATTCCTTCGCTACATAAGAGTTCTCATGTTTCAAAAACGAGAGCCGAAATATCCAAATAATTATTAAAATTAAGTTGGATTGTGGTGTTTAGTCCTGTTTCATCTTCAAGCGAAATTTTACGAATAAGCTATCTCTCGATTTACGTGTGTTTTTAGGCATGGTCCGTTATGGAGCACTGTCTTCTTAAAAATAAAAACAAAAAATACTAAGGAACCCCGGATCATGCACCCAACGTGTTCTTTTCTATTTTCTGCATACCTACGCACTTATATATATATATATATATATATATATATATATATGCGTGTATATGTGTGTGTGTGTCTTAGGCAAATTGGAAAAAGTGTGTAATACGTTTTGTCCTCTAGAAGGACTTCATCAAGCTAAAAAGTTATGTTATTTAATGATGGATTTATATAAATGTAGACAATTTAAATTTAACACAATCTAAATTTAAATTTCAGCGTTCAACATCTTCAATGTTCCACGACGCCGGTGCATAATTATAACACACTTGCATTTTATATTTCCCTCTACATTACTCCACCGTGCCTCAATATATATATATATATATATATATATATATATATATATATATATATATATATATATATATATATATATATATATATATATAAGTAAATAGGTATGCAGAAAATAGAAAAGAACACGTTGGGTGCATAATCCGGGGTTCCTTAGTATTTTGTTTTATTTTTAAGAAGACAGTGCTCCATACAGAAGTAGAAATTTCGCTTGAGGATGAAACAGGACTAAACACCACAATCCAACTTAAATTTTAATAATTATTTGGATGATTTCGGCTCTCGTTTTTGAAACATGAGAACTCTTATGTAGTGAAGGAATCATATTTTACAAAAAACAAAAAATATTATATAATATATATATATATATATAACCGCTATCCATTACTCCACCACGGCTATATATATATATATATATATATATATATATATATATATATATATATATATATATATATGTGTGTGTGTGTGTGTGTGTATAGTACGGCATTAAAACTGTTGGGGCGTTCACATAACTTGGATCAACAGTCTCTTCTGATGGAAAAATGGACAGAGATATTCAATCCAGAATAGCCAAAAGCCAGCACAGCATGCGATAAACTTAAACGTAGGTTATGGAACACCAAAGACGTGTCTCTCAGAGTAAAGATCGACATATACAGATCAGTCGTTCTCTCAACCCTTCTCTATGGTGCTGAAACTTGGACCCTGTACCGGAAGTACATACATCAACTTGACGCCTTTCAAATGCGCTCTCTTCGTGCCATATGTGATATAAAATGGGATGTCAGGGTCAAGAATAGTGCAATACTGAAGAAATGTAACAACATCACAGGCACTGAAATAATTCTAGCAAAGATACAACTTTGGTGGGCTGGTCATGTTGTGAGAATAGATGAGAATAGGCTTCCAAAGAAGGTGCTGTATGGACAACTACCAAACTCCAAGAATTCAGTTGGATGTCCATTCTTATGCTACAAAGACAAATTGAAAGACAACTTGAAATGTCTCAACTTTGATCTGCAAACCTGGGAAACCCAAGCATCAAACCAAAAGGAGTGGTGTAAGACAGGTTTCATTAAGTTAAAGGGTTTTGAAGACAGTAGACTGAAGCACCGTGATCAGCTTCGTCAAGGTCTGAAGCAGAGAGGCCATCAAAATCCTGCTTTAACAAATTTCATCTGTCAGTGTGGCTTTGTCGCCCACATCAAGACTAGGCTAGTATCGCACATAAATGAAATATGTCTTTCCTTTACCTGATTTTCTCCACAATTGACCCTGCTAGCATGCATAAGTGTAAAACGAAAGGCACCATTCAATGCTGACCCTCATTTATCGTTCACGATAGGAGAGTCCACCACACACACGCACACACATATATATATAAATAGTTATACACGTTTGGAAAAAGCTCAGGTATTTTGGCTTGTAATTGAACAAACCAATGCCTAAGGGAAAATAAGGGATAAAAAAAGAACTAAGAACATAAAATTGAAGCGAAAACAATCGTCCAGAATTCAAGCTCAGAGTCCAAAGAAAAAAAACCTCCAAAACGAGTAAAGCAAAAGTAACTACGTAAAGTGCTCAATATGCTAAGTAGAGACAACCTAAATATGAACCTAAAGGGCCAGGTAAACTTACCTAGGTTTCACCTATACCTATACGGATTGTCAGGGTCACCTATACGGACCCTAGGTTTGCCTCGCTCTTTAGATTCCAATATATATATATATATATATATATATATATATATATATATATATATATATATATATATATATATATGATTTTGAAATCAGTCGTATTGACCGAATAAGACGCAAAACAATACGGCGAAAAGCGTCAACAAATATGTCTGTTCCTAAGTCCCAAGATACTAGCTGTTGCACAATATGTGGACTAGTAGATGGTGCGATGAATAAATTGTCGTCTAAATGATGCAAAAATGAAAATAACACTGACAACTCATTTTAACAGATATATTTACCAAAAGAACACAAAAATATCTTGGAGTACTAAAGAGTAAATTTATTCAATAAACCCGCCATTGGCTTCAACCACAGCCTCCGAACAACTTCGGAATTTCCTTCAGGTCATCTTTGGTGTTACAAGGAATTTTGTTCGTCTCTCGCTCAAATGCACCCCCACATAATAATCAAGGGGTTTGCAGTCTGGGGAGTTAGGTGGTCTGATGTAAGGGGTGATGTAGTCGCAGAAATTGTCTGACAGCCATGACTGGGTTCTCCTATTTGTGTAGTCCTTTGCAGAGTCCTGTTACCAGATATAGGGTCTTTCAGTAGCCACCCTTTTGACCCAGGGCAGCATTACTTCCTCAAGTCACTTGGTATAGGCCTCCATGTTGGGTCTGAGGCGCTATGGGAAGTATGAATGGAGCGTTAACGTCGCCATCACAAGTGATGACTCTTAAAACCTCCATCTCTTGCCGAATCCTCTACATTGTCCTCAAATGTTCATATTGCAGCTTCCGGCGCGAATGCCAAGAAGTGCAGCATGCAGTTTCCAAATTTCTGGCGGAGTGAATTGCGTCATGGTCCTCTTTTGCTCACAGACGTTTCCCAACCGACCCTACTGTACGGCGCAGTCGACAAAATCAAAAACGACGTGCATGCGTAAAATTAAAAATATAAAATGGCTATCATTCACCCTTCGCATCATCTATGCAGGGCAATCGTGGGACTGAATTGACACATACGACACAAACATAAAAACTGAATGTGACTGTCGGATCCTCATACGTCGAAATTGAGTCTATCATCAGATCATATAAATCTATATTTGCGCACACGCGTGTGTGTGTGAGAGAGTGCGTGTACGCATATATATATATATATATATATATATATATATATATATATATATATATATATATACAGTGTAACGGATATAAAGAGTTGTCGGGACAGGGAAAAAAAAGTCTCTTATATCCGGGTTTCTCGTATATCCAGGTTTGGTCTATTTTATATACATTAACACAGGCTCTAATTTGGGACCAGAGAAAATCTTTCTTATATACGGGTTTCTCTTATATCCGGGTCTCTTATATCCGGGTTACACTGTATATACATATATATATATATATATATATATATATATATATATATATGATTTTGAAAGCTTAGATTGGATAAAAAAAATATGGATCAGTATTGTGATTTTCTTTCTCCGTTTAATGATAATGTTATTAAGCTTATCAGACGATATGAAAAGAATTTACATAAAATAAATAGACAACACTTGTCTAAATTATTTAATGAAACGTGTATGAATGAAAAAATGCTGCCTAAATACACACACATATATATATATATATATATATATATATATATATATATATATATATATATATATATATATATGCATATATATAAAAATAAGTATATGTAAATATTTAAGATACACACGTGCACATACACACACATAAGAATATATAATATATATATATATATATAAAAATATATATATATATATATATATATATATATATATATATATATATATATATATATATATATACCAATATCAAGTAATTTCCACTGATGTATGCGTTTACTTTAAAGGAATGCCGACCGTGTTCTTTGAAGAGTTCTGTGAGATTTTAGCCAAGATTGACGTCTCATCATAAGAAAAACAGAGTGATCGTTTTACTCGGGCGAGTTGAAAAGTGGGTGGGGGCTTCATTCCGATAACTTTCAGTGAGATAATCGTCTGCGCGTGAGTTTCGGCCACTAACAACAGATCAAGTTACTAACTTGTTTCTCTAAGTCAAAGTCAAATACGAATGCTTTTTCGAAATTTCTAATTCGTCTCTCTATTCATTCTTCCTTGACATTTTAGATACGCTTTACATTACAACTGTCTACATTCAGATTTGAATACGATAAAAATACATCTATCTCTGGTCGTTCTTTCTTTCTTTCTTTCTTTCTTACTTTCTTTCTTTCTTTACATACGTTTCTTTCTTTTTTTTTCTCTTTTCGTCTCGAAAAACAGATGTAGCTTTGTTTTATCTATTTTTTTTTAAAATAACGGCAGATCCATTTATATTTGAATTTCTTAAATGATGCATTGTTATTACTAACTAGGTTTTTCTTCGTAATTGTAGGAAAAAAGTTACAGCAAAAGGCTCGCAAGAAAAGATCCTCGGAACTCATGATACATTATTGATTGTGCTTCTTAAAATTGAAAGAAAAGCATAAACCAATGATTCCCAACGTAGCGCGCATGTCCCACCAATGGGAGATGGTAATATTTTGGTGGAGCATGCGTAGTATGTGCACCCTTCGACTTACTATACCAACGTGAGCTCAAATTTCATTTTGCATTATTATTTCATGAGTAAAATGATCAAAGTATATGACAGAATAAAGCTTTCATTCAAATATTTTATATTTCTGACTTTCAATTCTTTTTGAAACTATATATATTTAACTGTCTTTCATGGACGCCATGGTCTTTGGAGTCTTGTTTAGAGAGACCAAGTTACTGGCCTTTTAAGCTTCTTTCACGTGAATTGCAGTAAAATATATCTAAACTCTTGTAAACAATGTTTGGCATTTCATCCATAGTGAAAAGTTTTGTTTAACCATCTCTCTGTTAGTGGTAATTCTTTGATAGCTACTTAAATGTTTTATCCATTTGACATTCCGATAATTTTCGTCTGAGATAATCTTACTTGATTGGTCTTTTTGTTTTTCAATTTTTCTCTTTCATGGGCGCCATGTTCTTTGGCGGCTTGTTTAGAGACCAAGTTAATGGCCTTTAAGCTTCTTTCACGTGAATTGCAGTAAAATTTTGAATATGTAAGAATTAAATATTACAGAGCGGCACCGGAATTTTAGAAATACCAAAGTGGGATATGGCCCAAAATCGGTTGGGAACCATTCATATAAACTCTTTCTAGGTACCACCAAAAACCAAAATGGATACTCTGCAATGAAAGTAAATAATTGACACCCCGTTTGAAAATATTTGCCAAAAATCAAACGAAATTTTCAGAACTTATCCATTAATGAAAAAAATATTTTACCAAATAGGTTATTTTTATAAAAAAAAAGGATTTGAAGAATTTGGGGTGGGGGGTAGGGGTGGTATGTTTCACGCCCAACGGACAAAGACATCAACATTTGTGTTTGTGTGTGAACGTAAAGTGTTTGTATATTGGTGAATGTTCGTACGTACATGTATGTGTGTTTCATGGCGTTTTCCCACAAGTGGGCGAAAACGCGGATCTCTACGAGAGATCAAATTTTTAAATGTGTCCGCCAAAATGCAAAAGTAAAAAGAAAACGAGCTAAGAATTCGCCCAGTATTAATAGTGTAGGGAGAGCGCCTCTAGTGACGACTAGGAAATTAAGGAGGAGCTAACTCCAACGCACTACTATGATGGTTATTGATATTAGTAAAAGATAAAGGTTGATATGAACGCAATCATAACTCGATGTTTCTTATATTTTCTCAGCTGAGCATGATGGATACGAGTTGGTTTCATTGATAAGGAATTATTCTTCGAATAGGCAGTTTATTATGAAATTATGCCAGTAATATATAAGGTAGAAATGGTTTTATTACATTTATTATCAGTTTATTTGATAATGTGAATCTTTTTATGTACCTTATTGATTATTGCACCAAGGCCGAGGTTAGCTCAGAATTCCGTTTTTAGAATTCTATTATAAGACGACCCCCAATTTTTAAGGGTGATTTTGAGATTTAAAAGTTGCCTTCTACGCGGAAATATACGATATATATATATATATATATATATATATATATATATATATATATATATATGCAACAATTTTTCAATGATGCATGTTTCATTAAATAATATAGACAAGTTTTGTCTATTTATTTTAAGTAAGTTCCTTCCATATTGTATGATAAACTTAATAACATTATCATTCAAAGAGGAAAGGAAATCACGATATTGATACAGGCTTAAATCCAATCTAAGCTTTCGGCTTACATAAGCTATTATCAAAGATGACAATTCCTTTTCAATATATCAACCAATACACAGACGAAACAATAATGATAATCTGTTTATGTTGCATGAAAAATTTCAAAGTAACGACAAACTCGTGTATACGAGATGCGGAAGCGAAAATCGTGTCGCAGCTCGAGACGTCACACATGACCACGCGAGTGGGAAAACGAGAAGTATTAAGTATGGGAAGCCGTTGGTATAAACCAATGGCTTCTGTAATCAATTATAGGAATTCCGGAATTGTGTACGCGGCCAGGCATGTTGTTTTAAATGCCTAAAAATGTTAGAGTTATCATTCAAATGTAGAGTCAAGCGTCAGTGATTCTCAATGTGGAGCGCATGCCCTACCGATGCGGCATGGTAAAATTTTGGTGAGGCATGCGTAGGATGTGCACACTTCTTGGCTTACTATACAAACAGAATAAGGGGGCAATTCGAGAATGAGTTATTAACAGTGAAATTGTTTTCTAGTGAGTTTGAGTGAGAGTGTTAATGTTAATGGGTGTTGACACATACGATGCATATACAGTATGCATACATAAAATATTTTGTGTGTATGTACGTACATGTGTAATTGGCATACATGTAAGAATAAAAAATTACAGGTTGACACCAGACGTTTAGAAATACCAAAGTGGGGCATGGCTCAAAATCGATTGTGAACCACTGACATATATATATATATATATATATATATATATTATTATTATTATTATTATTATTATTATTACAGTGTAATCCGGATATAAGTGAGTTGTCGGGACCGGAGAAGAAGTCTCTTATATATGGGTTTCTCTTATATCCGGTTTTGGTCTATTTTGTTTGGGTAAGTATGGCTCTAATTTGGGACCAGAGAACATCTCTCTTATATCCGGGTCTCTTATATCCGGGTCTCTTATATCCGGGTTACACTGTAGAAATCTTATAAGTATAAGAAACTATAATCGTCCGGAAAACATTCGGTGTCTTGGTTTGCAAATAATCAAACCTCCACAAAAGGAAAAAAGGTATAAAAAAGAAAGAATCAAAAACATATACGTTAGCCGAAAATAATCGTCTAGCATGCAAGTCCAAGGTACAAAAAAAAAAACCCGATATGAGTAGGTAAAATAACTAGATAAAGTGCTCAATACAGTGAGTAGAGCAGACCTAGTTAAAACTAGAGCCAGACAAACCTACCAAGGTTTCACCTAAGCGGATCGTCAAGGAAGCCTTCTCTGACGATCCGCTTAGATGAAACCTTGGTAGGTTTTTTTATACATATATATATATATATATATATATATATATATATATATATATATATATATATATATATATATATAAAAGAATTAAAATTAAAATAATGCATTTGACTTGCTTTCTTTCTATACTTCTTTTCCAGCTAATGAGAAGGCAACCCTCAAATAAAAAGAGGAAGAAGAATAAAAGACTGAACCCGGCCGCAAAACGGCGGAAGTTTGCTGGACAAGAGTCTAGCCATTGTGACTAGAAATCTATCAAAATAAAAGAGGCTCTATAGTGTCATGGAGCTTAGGGGTTAAAATGAACAAATGATTTACCCACGGAGATTAATGGAGGATGATAATGACGAGAAAACACACGGCTAAATTTAACAAAACAAGATAAGGAATTTATTTACGAATTTACATGCTTGAAGTTGTCAGTAACACGTTTCAGGAAAATAAATCAGAATTCTTAATCTGTAGTTTTAACGTTTTGACAGAAAGATGAAATGTTCATACAACAGATTAAATAATTTGACACAAATGTTTATGATAAATGTTTAAGGTAAAGGTAAAAGAGTTCGTTATTCACCACCGAAGGGATATATGGTTTGTATACGTTCAAAAATAGAAGAAAAGAGATAGTTTGAAATACTTATCTTTCTTGGATTGTCGAGAGAACATTCTTTGAAGTGTCACGGGCTGAATAAATAACGTTAATATAATCGACGAGTAATTTTACACTGGAGAGTACTTCAACGCTGGTCGCGAGGAATTGAAACGAAACTTTTCACATCACTTCAGACACTTTTCTCATTAATTTAATTATTCTCCTCATTTATATATATATATATATATATATATATATATATATATAAAATTTCGGGTAGGTTCGTTACTTTATTTCTTCTTCTTCTTGGCTCACCGATTAATTTTTTGTGGAGGCAAGGTTTTCATTGGTCAAAAAAAAAAAAAAAATTTCACCGTGAATTTCTTCTTCTTCTTCTTCTTCTTGGTTAATTTCTTCGAAATGCGAAATCTCACTCAGACTCACGAATTTCTTTCTTCATCAGTCTTCCGAATTTGAAAGGAGTAGATGAAGGGAATTATTATTATTTCACACCCACTACAGTTCCACGCATAACTTCCGCTATAAAAAAAAAAATTTAAAAAGTAACGGAACGCCTGAAAATAAAAGAATTTTAGCCAATCAAGAAAAAGCAAAGAAAATTTTGATGTTAGTGGAAATCAAGATTCACGCCAGTAGTTCGCAGCCCTTACTCAAAGGATATAAACAGACTGCCGAGAGAGAGAGAGAGAGAGAGAGAGAGAGAGAGAGAGGGGGAGAAAGAGAAAGAGAGAGAAAAGAATAGAACTGTTACAGTTATGTCCCCCTTAGAAAAAATTCCCAATCATAATTCTTGCGAGAAAGTTGTCCACACTTTATGAGGCCACCTACCTCCGTGTTATAAAATGATTTTATAAAGGTAAGTAACGTGGGTGTTATAAAATGATTTTATAAAGGTAAGTAACATATTTCAAATCTGATTAATTAAACTTTAAATCAGTTGATCTTACTCATAATCTTACTTCTAGATCTTTTTGCATTAATGCCCCCAGGGCTTTATCTTTGAACAGACGTTGTTCTTTACTTTTATAAAGCGTTCTCAACTCGGTATCTATGCTGATGACCCAACTATTTACTCCTGTCTTAATAGTAAGACTGATCGGTTCGATTAGGTCAAAAAAATGACTTACAATCTGTTGTTAAATGAGGCAAGGAGTGGCTTGTTAATTTTAACGCCTTCAAACTAGAAAAATCTATCCCGGTGGAGGGTGGAGGAAAACAAAGGACTCTGTTTGAAAAGCATAAATCCAGTTTAATATGTTTGAGATTTATTAAAATTCTAAAAATAACTTTTCAAACAATAAAAATTATCGAGAGTGTCTGCTGTAAGAGAAAACCCGGCCATTTATCACACTATTTTTTTTTCCGCAGGTACATTTTTTGAATTTATCAAAGACTGGGTTTTGTTTTTTTTTGCTATGTCGTCTGTTTCTTCATTTTCCCTTTGTTCATGTGATATTTCGTGCGGTCAGTTTTTGTCTTTCTTTTAATATATTTTGTATTTTAATAAATTCAGTATCTTTTCATTGATAAGGAGTTGACTGTTTTTTATGCTTAATAACATTGTGTTTATTTTTTGTTTATTTTATACGTTATAGCGTCGATATGACGTTGTGTAGTCAAAATCTTTGTTAGACTTCAGATGTCATCATTTGGTATGTTTGGAACATCAGAAAATATTTTTCGGAAAGAGTTAATATATATATATATATATATATATATATATATATATATATATATATATATATATATATACTTTTCCTGTATTGAGATCTGTCATTGGCGTGCTTATTTGCAAAATAAGTACGTAAAAATTCCTTTTTCTTTCAACCGTGGAACGATGCCTTAGGGGGAAAATCCCCGACTGTTGCCGAGTTAGGATGGTTCCGAACCCGGCTTGAAGCAATCGGATGTCTAACCACACTGATGAGCTGTGATACAGTCAAACAGTCTGTCTATGGGTGGTTATATATATATATATATATATATATATATATATATATATATATATATTTAATTTAATTTAAAACTATATATATATATATATATATATATATATATATATATATATGAATGATAAAATATAGTTTTAAGGTAAGCTAATTTTATGGGATACAGCGTTTGTAAATATAAAAGTGGACATTGGAGTCAATACTCAGAGCTTCAGTCTGTTTCATGCTAAACTCAATCATCAGGCCATGCGTTGTGTTTTTGCTCGACTATTTATATATACAGGTCAGTGGTGCATTGTGGGTAGCCTATTGTATTATTCTAACGGTTATATTTTGTGGCTGGTAACGGTTGTGTTTTGAATTATTTCAGGGGCTATTCAGTGGGAATAATTATGGATCTGGATGCAGTTTTTTATATTTATAGTGTTGTTTGTTAACTTTTTAAAAATTTATCATTGGTTATTTTATTGTTGGTTGTTATTACTACGTTTTCTAGTGTTTATCTGTGCGTTCGTGGATTGTTAATTTGCTTATTATTTACTTAATTTATTTACTTATTTATTTGTTCGGATTGATTTCTTTCGCTTATTTTTGTCTTTTTTAGTTTATTTTATTATTTATTTATTTTTGTTTATTCTTGTTCGTTTTCAGTGACTGATTTTTAAGTAACGTAGTAAAAATTTGTTTTCATGACTGCATTTTGAGCTGATTTCTGGTCGTTTATTTAGTAGTTTGTATTCGTATGGGAAGGTAAGTATAGCTATTTTCTCCTCCAGACAGAGTTTACTGAAGGATCCTGGCAACAAAGAAACTACACACACAAAACATAATTTACAAATAGTAAATGCTCGAACAGCACAATTCTTCCTAAACATATCTGGGAGATTAAAACCAAAAAGAAAATCACACCAAAAATATAATGGAAAATAAGGAAAACAACATCAGCCTACAACAAACAATCCCAAAACTGTAAATTCTGCTGTTTCGTTAGAGACAACGGAACAATGAATGCCATATTTATGCTCAGAATGATATCAGAAGGAGCAATACAAAGGTAGAAAGATGGATACCTCTATTTTATAGATTATGTAAAAGCGTTTGATAAGGTACGACACAAAGAACTATTTGAACTGCTAGGGAAGCTTGATTTATTTGGGAAAGATATTAGAATAATCCAGAAGCTATATTGGCAGCAAACAGCTTGCGTACGGATAGGATGAATACATTAAAGTATTTAGCTAGAAAATTATAGGACAAAGTTTTCTAACCACCAGACTTTTTCAACGTTTTGAAAGAACGTTTTGAGAGAATTAGAAGGCCTCGGAAGATTCATTATTGGCGACCACAATCTTAACAACATTAGATATGCAGATGACACAGTATTGATAACAGACGCAGAAACTAAAAGGACTGCTATAGAAGCTAGTGAAGAAAAGAATAAATATCAAACCGAAAATAGTACGGGTTCGTTAAAGACATTGGAACAAGGAATGCGAATACCCTTAGGAAAGTTATGAACCCACTCGTTTTCTCCCAAGTAGGGGTTAATTAGTAAGACTTGTATCACTAAAACATTATTATCTGCCAAAAAAAAATCTTGTAATCTAAAAATATTTTCTGGCTTTAAATAACCATCAAAAGGTTGATAAGCCGTAGAAAACGAATCAATCAATCAATCCAAAGAATGTGAACCCCTTCGGACAATCAGCCTAATGAGCCATGTAACAAAATGATTAATAGACGGTGTAGAAGAATCGCACAATGCGGGTTCGTTAAGGACATTGGAATAGGGAATGATATCAGAAGGAGCAATACAAAGGTAGACAGATGGATACCTCTATTTTATAGATTATGCAAAAGTACATGATAAACTATGTCACAAAGAACTATTTGAACTGCTAGGGAAGCTTGATGTATTTGGGAAGGACATTAGAATAATCTAGAACTTATACTGGGAGAAAACCGCCTGCATAGGATAGAAAATGAATTCAGTAAATGCATAAGAATAGGAAGGGGCGTAAGACTATAACAGGGCGAATTCCCGGGATTGATATTTATTATTTCTGATATTTATTAATTCATGTGATTGTTTATTGGCGATTTGGGGAATGATCTAGTTGAGAATAGGAGACAGAAAAATTTGGGGAAAATGAGTGGTATATTGAGAACCAGAACGAAGTAAAAAATATGAATTTTAGCACACTATTTATATTATACGGACTACTAATCTGTTCGTCCGTTTCGGCCTTTCTGTATCGCCATATTGTACACTATTTACATTATTCGGACTATTTTTCATCTTTGTCGCCATTTCAGCATCTGTCTATATTTCTGAGATGAGGTATTATGTACACTATTTACATTATTCGGACTATTGTCCCTCATCGCCATATTTTTACAACGTTTCGGCCTTTCAGTATCTGTCATATTTTGAGATGAGGTATTATTACACAACGTTTCGGACTATTGTCCTCAATCTTTCATATTTATTCTTTCGGCCTTTTTCTGAGAAGAGGTTTTATGTACACTATTTACATTATTCAAACTATTGTCCTCATCTTTGTCGCCATATTTATTTCTGAGATGAGGTATTATGTACGCTATTTACATTATTCATTATTACATTATTAATTATGGCGACGAAGATGAGGACAATAGTTTGAATAATGTAAATAGTATATATAATACTTCATCTCAGAAATATAGACAGATAATGAATTTTACCCTATAAAATGAGATGAACGAGGGCCCTGAGAGATTTGGAACCTGAGACAACCAAAAAAGCAGTAAAACTTAGAAGCTCCCTGGCAAAGAGACGAATTAATAACAGGTCCGTGTGTTCTCAAAAAATTGGTGCACTCCCGAACGGTTCTAAAATCAATTTTCAATCGACTTTTATTTTATAGTTGCCGAATTTTTCTACCTTGTCAAAATTACCGAATCTTCCGTTACCGAATCTTTCGTTGTCGAAAAAAGAGCGAACTCAATTCTTTCTTTCCATTCCTACATAGGAATACGATTTGAAGTATAGTATTGAAATAATATCACTGCCTGAAGTCGCACGTCTGTCGAGAAGAGGGTAATGCCCGTAAGCTAAATAACGTTATGTACTCATCTATATATACATATACAATTTCCATCCTTGCCGATCAGACCCCGAACTACCGCCAGTCACGATGAATGGATGTCCCCTCGAGGTAGCACCGTGACATGAGAGAATATTGAGCCTCAAACTCACACCCGATCTCAAGTGGAACTCTTTTATACGATCCATAGCTAAAGATGCAGGTAAAATGATCGGCTCTACAATCTTCATCTCTTCAAGTCTAGAGTTAACCATTATTTTCCCCTCCTATCCATATAAACTACCCCTTAATGTAACCCTCTACCTCGAGTGGCTCCAGGACCTTGTACTGCTCTAGTAAGTAACTGGCTCCTCATGTTATTCCCTACCTTTAGAAGAGACAGATCAGGCCGGAAATAGAGTATTGTTGCCATATTTGGGCGGGAGTTACTCCGTCCTCACTTTCCAGTCTTATAAGAGTTCAAAAACGTCTTAGTCTTCTTGTGTGTGACAAATTATTTTCCACCCTCCAACCTCTCTCTCACAGGTGGGATGTGAAGAATCTCTCACTGCTTTATCGTTACGTCCATGGAAAATGCTCGGACGAACTACATTCGCGACTATAAGCCGTTCTTCCACTTACAATGGCAGCAAATCATCTACATTCTCTCTGTATTCCATCGGTGAGAAGTAAGTTCCACTCAAACAGATTTTTCATGTAAACCACTGCTCTTTGGAACAGACTCCCAAGGGGATGTTTCCCCGATCACTATAATCTTAACTTGTTGAAGTCTAGAGTTAACCGTCATTTTTCCCTCCTATCCATATAAACTACACACCTTAACGAGTGTCCCCGGCATTGTATATGGTGAACCTCACTGTAAAAACAAAAAAAAAAAACAAAAACAAAAAAACAAAAACAAACAAACATGTATCCTCGTCATAAACCTGTAGTTGAGTTGACAACGGTGTTTGTGATTTTCCTTGGCATTTACCTTCTTATCTGTGATCACCGCTCGTGCCTGAATCCTGTGGAAGGAATTTACCAAAATTCTACAGTGGAATTAAATTCTGCTGTGAGATACACAACATTTTTGAAAGTCCTGCCATTGGGCGGCACTGCCAGGAATTATATCCTTCCTAGGAAACCTATACAGGTATACAAGAATACGGCGATGGTGTCAAACTCCTCACAATTGGGGTCTGTAGTTCTAGTGGTGGTATATTTGGTGCGTGGTTGCGCGGATGAACGATCGTTGGAAGTTTTATAAGACAAGGCTGTATCTTCTCACCGGACTTATTCACCTCATTCAATGCAATCCTAAGAGAATTAAAAGTTCTACCAGAATGTTATTGGCGGCCACAATCTTAACCACATAAGATATGCAGATGACATTTGATGTCTGATACAGAAAGAAAACTACAGGGACTCGTACAGAAGGTAGTAAAAGAAAAGGAGAAGAAAGGACTAAGCACCAATTGTAAGAAGTTAGAATGTATGGCTGTCAGCAAGAGGAACAGTCAAAGACGTGAACTACGAATTGGTGCCACCAAAATCAAGCAAGTAGGAAAATTTAAGTATCTATGAAATGTTTTAACAGAGGAAGGAAAATATGACACCGAAATACGAACGTGCATTGGAATAACGAAAGATGACTTCCAAAAGCTAAGTAAAGTATTAAGGAACAGGAAAACTTTCTTTAGAAACAAAGAAAAAGAATACTGAACTGTTATGTACCGGGGAGAGAATTTCCGATGTTCGGCACTCCCCGGTCAGAAAAAGGAGACGCTGGGACAAACTCGATCTAGCGTGTCTTACAAGGCTGTCTGTAAGCGTGTCTGTCTCGTAGGATTGTGATATGTTAAATATCATTTTTCTATTAAGATCTTTATTTGTATTTATTGTGACAAATATTTATGCATGTCATTTTAATAATAGGACACTTGACATTCCCAAAACTTTGTTGAATTCACTCTTTCAACCCCTTAAAACGAATAAAGAACTATCAACGTACAACAATGCTTCAAGGCTTCCTTACTAACTTGGCAACCCTTGTGATCGAGTGTGATTTGGCACGAGAATTAGACTTGAAGGAACCCATCGCGCATTTTCCTTCAACGAAAGTTCAGAAAATGAATTTTTAAGCTGCTTTGGAACTGGTTTTAGTATTCGTATTTTTTTTTCATTAAAATGCCGATTCGTGATTTTGCTCTCTACTTTTTGTAAAGAAGCCATCCCTAAACCCCTAAAGATATTTTCTTGAGGCCCCTCGGGTTTCGAGGCCCGGCACATTTGTGCCGGCTGTCCCACTGCGTACAAATGAAGAAGGGGGTTAAATGACTGAGAATACCAGGGACTGAATATGTGAGCAACGATAAGACTTCAAGGAAAATAGGAACAAAAAAGGACTCTTAAACTTGGAATCAGAAAGAGATAAATTTCTAGGGTACGTAATGAGGAAAGGGAGATTGGAGAATTTAATACTCACAGGACATATTGAAAACAGAGAAAAGCAGAAAATAACTTAGTTAACTAGCTTGTTTATGGTTGGCAGAACAGGGATTAGAAAGGATAGTTAAACGACATACCCTACTAAGAGCTACAAAGAGGAAGAAGTTGTGGAGGCCTATGATTGTCCACGTTTTGGAGGGGTACGTCATATAGAACAAGGAGATCTTTTGGTCCAATGTGTGTGTGTATGTGAGTGAAAGTGGAAAGGAGAAATTCTGAAAATCTTATCTAAAAACATTTTAAATAGAAAAGAATAAAAATACTTGAACATTTTTACTTCTACCCCAACCCCGTAATCGTGTTATTTTTTTTAGGGCGGTCCTTGTTCTTTTCTTTCTACTCCATTGCAATTCCTTTTATTCTTTTTTTCTCTACCATGTTCTCCTTCACTGTAGCGGCCATTTTACTCTCATAATGTTGAAGTGTTATATATCAACGCGCAATCTGATGTTGTCTGCCCTTTGAATATCCTATTGCCTTGTTGTTCCTTTCTTCTCCTTTTCTGCAAATTCTTTGATCATTTGCCGCCATTTTTTGTGTTGTTTCTGTGTGTCGGCTGCCGATTACTACCTACATTACAAGGCAGGCTCCTTCACTTAAACAGGGTTGCCATACTTTTTTTTTAAATTTAATTTCGCCTCTATTGTTCCCCTTGATTCTTTTCTGTCTTTTCCTTCGTCTCCACTCTCTTCTTCTTATCCCATCGTATCTCCCTTTTTTTTTTTTCGTTTCTCTCCTTTCTCTTTTTCTCTCACGCTCTTCGTCATTCATTCTTCCTCTGCTACTCCCTTGCCTTCTTATTACACCGCTTCACCATCTCTCCTCTTGTTAAATATTCTCCTCCCATTATTTTTATTTCTTCTTCCTCTTCCTCTTCATTTTTGTTATTGTTTCTTTTTCGGCCTCCTTTTTCTATAACCACTCCCTCCACTTCTCTTTAAATCTTCTCTTCCACTCCCTCTCTTTCTTCTTCTTCTTCTTCTTCTTCTTCTTCTTCTTCTTCTTCTTCTTCTTCTTCTTCTTCTTCAGTGTTTCTCTCGTTTCCTCTTCCTTTCCTCTTCCTATTTCTCTTTCATCACTTCTCTTTTTTTTCTCCTATATTTTCTATTTGAGTTTTAGCTCCCCCCTCTTATTCCTCATTTCTTTCTCTCTCCTCTTACCATTCCTTTTTATCTATTGTTTATGTCATTTCTTTCCCTTGTTGTTTCGTTTGGCTTCCCCACAAAAAAAGTTAAAAATGCTGATAGTCAAAACAATTGTTATTGTGACTTTTTTCTCCTCATGGCGTGTTTTTCTTTCTTTCTTCTAAGCTTTTTCCCCCCATGTATTTCTCTTTATTGGAGTCGCTCGCTTATTTTCTTCGTTGGAAATCGAGATTCTTGGTGCAGATTCCGAAAGAAAATACGTTTTCTTATTTCTTATCTGGCGTTGCTTACAGCAGATCACATTTCAAAGAGTATACGAATATAATCGCTTACAATAAAAGTGCAGGCAATTTCAAATATATGTCCCTTTCTCTCTCTCTTTCTCTCTCTCTCACTCTCTCACACACACACGCCCATATATATAAGAACCGATATTATCGCCCGGTTCACACTCCTTTCTGTCTTTTGAACAGAAGTAAAGGTTTATCCCTTGTTTCCTGTTTAGGATTGGGTTTTCGGTTCTTTCTCCTAAATTCTCATTCTATTCCACCCCCAGACATTAAGACACACTTGCCGTCCTGGGTATGACGATAAACAACATCTGCTTCCTGGGCAAGACGATAAACAGTAAGGCCTCTGATCAGAAGGTTTAATTTCTGGCGTTCCCAGGTCCATCCTGACCTAGGGTGGTAGCCCAGCTATGGGCAAATAGTTAGCTGGGGTCAAAACACTATGAAAGTGTTAAAAATAGGTTTTTAATACCAGCAATACATTTTTGGAAAAAAATATTACCAGCAATACATTTTTAAAAAAATTACCATCAATAAAAATCTTTTCGGCATTAAATAACCCATTGAGGTTTTGATATGTCGTAAACCAAACCAAACCAAACCAAACTAATACATTCTTGTGTCTTAGTAGTATTATCGCGTTGCTTGGTGTGAAATGGTAAAAAAAAACATCTTTCTTATTCAAATAGTTGCAAACTTCCCTTGTTTATATTAAAATGAAAATTAATGCCCTGTTTTTTTTTTTTGTCAAAAGTCTTGATTTTTGAGACAAAGTATTATTACTATGACTTATTGATTCATTTGGGCCATCTTTCTCATCCATGTTGTAAACACTTGTGGAGTTTTTACTTGTATCTATGGATAAACACTGGTCAGTTTTAACTTTGAGCCCACAAGAAAAATTATTTGGGTTTATACCTAAGTCAACAATTGGTCATGTTTGTACTAAGTTTATAAGCAAACAATGGTAGCGTTTACTTGAGCCTATAGGCAAATAATATTTATTTGTGTTAAAAACAGAAAAAGTGACACAAGGCCAAAAAAGAGGGATAGGAAAGCCTGGTCATCAGTCTGTCTTACCTTAAACTTAGCTAGCCACGAAGACTGGCCCAAACAGACTATACATATTCCGGGCACCAAAACACCACATTTGTATTACAATCACCGTAATACCTACAAGTCTCTATGAAGTCTTAACTAGTCCCCATATCTACAACTTGTCTGTGGGGAATGGGAATAAAATACGAACTTTTTAAAATGAAAACCCCAGGCAAATATTGACTTGAGCCTATATATAAACATTGGTCGTATTTATATTTGCGTGTATAAGTAAATATTTACAGGATTTATGCGTTAAACAGTGGTCCGAATGATATTTCAGCCTGCCAGCATTTACGCAGAAGTTGGACCTTTTTGTTGGGATACGGCTTTAACCTTCTTCATATGGAAATTGACGCATTAATAATATGAAAAATACCCAAATATAATAAACTTCAGAACAGTAAATAAATATTTCGTATGAACAAATTTAAGAACATTCAATGTTCCAGGACAGTCAATTAATTAATCAATCAGCTTTTGTAAAGCATCAAGAGATAAACTCTCTCTTCTTGAGTAACATCCCACAAAGTATCTCTGTTTAAGAACCTTTTATTCTGTTTTGAGTTTATAAATGTTCTCCAGTTAGGATGTTAAATAACTGCTTTTTAAACATCACTAAAATGTATTCTAATAATCTTTGTTCATTCACTGTACTAGAAAGATTATCACGTTTATATTTCTGTAGCATTTTAGTGTGTTGGCATGTGAATGACTGAATCCAGAAACAGTCCTCATGTTACAATTGTAAGTGGATTATATTTAACAATAAAGAAGTCTATATGTGAAAAAGAAAACTGAACTCATCACTCTTGAATATTATATGAAATCAGTTATAAAAAGAATTTATGGATTACACACAATGAAGAAGAAAAAAAAGCATTGATTACAACAGAAGCTGTAGCAAAATTGATAAAAACTTCATGGTGAATTCAAGGGAAGTAATTGAAGTCAAAATTACATGAGAATGATCGCACAAAGGACACTTGAAAAGAGAAACAGGAATCCTATTAATAACAGCACAGAAAAAAAGCATTATAATAAGTTAACAAATGTTTATTTGGTTTATTAAACTAGATTTTTTTTTTTCTTCAACATATTTTTTTTCCTATTTTCTGGAGAGTTTCAAGCAACTTCATAAACCTATCTTCCCCTAACATTTTAGTTTCGTTTGTTTTGGTTTGTCTTACAGCATATCAAAATATGATTTATTTAATGCCGGCAAGATTTTTATTGCTGCTAATATTTTTTTCCAGAAATTTATTGCTGGTAATAATTTTTCTTTTCAAAAAATGTATTGCTGATAATATTTTTCTTTTTCAAAAATGTACTGCTGGTATTAAAAGCTATACTTTCAAAGAGTTTTGCCACCCGTGGGGGTAACTATTTAGCCATAGTTGGGACTCTAACAGGTGCTACCACCCCAGGTCGAAGTAGACCTGGGAATACCAGCAATTAAGAGGTGGTTCCACGCTCCTCAAAACCTCCTGATCAGAGGATTTGATGTCGGAAGTAGTTTATCGTCTACCCAGGTTGCGGGTGTACTTTATCTTCATACCCAAGATTCGGATGTAGTTTATCTTCATACCCAGGTTGCGGGTGTAGTTTATCTTTATACCCAAGATGCGGATGTAGTTTATCTTCATACCCAAGATGCGGGTGTAGTTTATCTTCATACCAAAGATGCGGAAGAACTTTATCTTGATACTCAGGTTGGGGGTGTAGTTTATCTTCATACCAAAGATGCGGGTGTAGTTTATCTTCATACCCAAGTTGCGGATGTAGTTTATCTTCATACCCAAGATGCGGATGTAGTTTATCTTCATACCCAAGATGCGGATGTAGTTTATCTTCATACCCAGGTTGCGGGTGTAGTTTATCTTCATACCTAAGATGCGGGTGTAGTTTATCTTCATACCCAAGATGCGCATGTAGTTTATCTTCATACCAAAGATGCGGATGTAGTGTATCTTCATACCTAGGTTGCGGGTGTAGTTTATCTTCATACCCAAGATGCGGATGTAGTTTATCTTCATACCCAGGTTGCGGGTGTAGTTTATCTTCATATTCAGGTTGCGGGTGTACTTTTTCTTCATACCCATGATGCGGGTGTAGTTTTTCTTCATACCCAAGATGCAGATGTAATTTATCTTCATACCCAGGAAACGGGTGTAATTTATCTTTATACCCAGGATGCGGGTGTAGTATATCTTCTTACTCAGGATGCGGGTGTAATTTATCTCCATACCCAGAACGGTAGATGTCACAGTGAACAGTTATAATGGCACTGGTAAAAATGGTTCAAGTGAAAAAATAGGAAAGAAGGGAACAAATGAAAAAAATTAAACACCAGTATCTGTTTAATTTTAAGCTATTTAAGTTTAAGAGGTCAATTGTTGTCTGTTTATTTACTGGTTCAGTTATCCGGGAACCATCAAGTACACACCATTGAACTCAGTGGCTCTTCTACCACAACACCATCATGGAAGTTACATTAAGTGATAAAGGAAAAGAGAAGATTTACTTCCAACACATCTATACAAAAAACAGATTATAAATGTAATGACAAAACTACGCAGGTGTAGGCTATAAGAAAGCTTTATTCAACTGAGAATACAAGGATCACGTATAGTGTCCTTTTATAGTCCCAGTAAACAGAAATATTTCTCTCAGAGGAGGGTAACAAAATAAGAGGACACCACTCTTTATTATTCATAGCAATAACATCAATTACTACCAGAGGGAGAGTTTTTTCCATTTGTGCCATTTTTACCTGTGTCAACCTTTACTTAAATTCGGATGTCATAAATGCTACCAAATTCGTAAACTTTAAAGCGTATGCAATCGCATTCTCAGATCAATGGCTAAAAATGGTTTCGAGTGAATGAACCTTTAGGTCATAGAGGGTATCATACTTCTTTGAACCTCCTGTTCGGGCGCTACAGAATCATAAAAAATTGTGCCAAATAACAGAAACCACATCACTTGAAGACTTTCAGCAGCAGTAACAACTGGAATGGATAGTGTCGATATTCCACCGATCCTCCCTTTTTGATGCAATGAGGGAGGTGCTACCGCAGGTCTGGAATCGCCGGGACCAGGCATCCATCATTTATTTATTGTGTTCTCTCCGAGGACAGAAATACAATTGAAAGATAATGTAGTCCGCCTAAAGGCAGATACTATACTTTGATCCTTGTCCGATGGCTACGGAGTGGAAAAAAAGCATAACATGAGTAGCACTGGCAACATGGTTAATGAATGACGAATGTTTCCTTATAAGGAAACAGCTAATATTACCATTAGGATCATATCTAATCACTGACGAGGCTAGAACATGATTTTAAAATCGTTTTCTGTCAGCCTGATTTTGTCGGATCTAGCAGAATGTCAAGGAGCCTTTTTTTCATGGAAGATAATATTTCCATTAGGGATACTAAAATCTAGCAAATGCCATAATATAAGAAGAAAAATGTGACACCGAAATCCGAAGTACGCATTGGAATAGAGAAAGATGCCTTCCAAAAGCTAAACAAAGTATTAAGAAACAGGAAAGTTTCGTTAGAAAAAAAAAGGAAAAAAAAGGAAAGAGTGTTGAACTTTTATGTAATATAAGTCCTCCTATATGGCAGTGAATGCTGGACAATCTATTCACTAAAGGATGCTGGGAATACCATAAACTGAAGATGCGAGCAAGGATATAGTTTTAAGGATAATGGAAACAAAAAGGATGCTTATAATTAGCATCAGAAAGAACCAGTTGAAATTTTCTAAGATACATAATGAGGAAAGGGGAGTTGGAGAAATTGACACCCACAGGACATATTGACGGTAAGAGAGACAGGGGAAAGCTTGTCTAAGTGGATGACAGAACGGAGACTATGAAGGATGGTGAAAAGATGATAAGACCTACAAACGATAGGAAGTCGTGGAGAGCCATGATCACCAACGTCCCGAAGTGACATGACCCACAGAAAAAGAAGAAGAATTAAAACAAACCCATTTACAACGTCAAATATCGTCGTAATTTGCAGCATTTAACTTTTCTTTTTGTAGGGAGATTTTTGTTCACGCTTAATTAACCGTGAAAATCTCTTTAGTTGCGGAAACGCCTCGTACCCAAATAATCCCTTTATCATTTTTGACAGTCGAAGACAGAGAGACCCGGATGATATTTATCACCGGATTCTCTGAACGAATCAAAGCTGCTTTCATCATAAAAGATCACATGTAAAAAAAAAAAAAAAGTAAAGAAAAGGGTCTTTACGTTGGTAATTTTGGATAAAGTGACATCCGTCCTTGGTATTTTTACTACACAAGAAGTTTTTTTTTCTTTTTTAGACACGCCTTCTGGATGGAAAGCCCTGACACAGAAAATAACAAATATCGTAGAGCACCTGCAGTATCGAAAGCCATTGCCAGTAATTTTTTTTTTTTTTTTTTGCAACGGGAGCTTTATTAATGTGTTTTGCTTTTGTTTGCATCAAGAGCATTATTGATGTGGTAACTTATTTATTTATTTATATATTTCTTTCTTTCTTTCTATATTTATTTCTATATTTCTGTTTCTTGCTTTCTTTATATATTTATCTATTTATATAATTCTTTTTTCTATATTTATATATTTATTTATATATTTATTTATATACTTTTTTCTTCTTTCTATATTTATTTATATATTTATTTGTGTATTTATTTATTTATATATTTCTTTCTTTTTTATATATTTATATATTATTTATATATTTATTTATTTAAATATTTATTTATATATTTCTTTTTTTTTTCTTTCTTTATATATTTATTTATTAATATATTTATTTGTGTATTTATTTATTTATATATTTTTTCTTTCTTTATATATTTATTTATTATTTATATATTTATCTATTTATATATTTATTTATATATTTCTTTTTTCTTTCTTTATATATTTATTTATTAATATATTTATTTGTGTATTTATTTACATATTTCGTTATTTATTTATATATTTCTTTCTTATTTATTTATTTGCTTGTGAGCTTTATCAATGCCACTTATTTTCGTTAACCTAGAAGAAATATCCATATTTAAACAGAAAAGATTTTAGTTTTTAGTTTTTTATATTAATTATTTCAAAATTGAACGCCTTTGACAGGCAAGGGGTCCGACCAACAAAACACATGACAGACGAAAAAAAAAATGATATGCGTAAAAGATTTTCGTACACTCAATATTGTTCTTTTGTCGCACCTTAAAACCCTGAGAAACACAGGATCACTAATAACCTATACGATATATATATATATATATATATATATATATATATATATATATATATATATATATAAAAGGAATGATGGATGAATTGTCGCCATTTTACATTTTTAATTTCATTGTTTTTATTTTATTTTGTCGGCTGAACAGTATAGTAGGGTCAGTTGGGCGCCGTCTCTGGGAAAAAGAGCACCATGGCGCAATTCACTCCTCCAGAAATTTGGAAACGGCATGCTGTACTGCTTGGCATTCGCGCCGGAAGCTCCAATACGAGCATTTCAGAGTATTTGGGTGTCAAACTCCGGACACTGCACAGGATTCGAAGAGTTGGAGGAGTCTAATGGTGATTACGAAGTTGTTTAGAGTGATCACTAAGGATGGCAACGTTATCTCTCCATTCATCTACTCACAGGGCCTAAGGCTCACACGGAGGTCTACATCAAGTGCCTTGAGAATGTAGTGATGCCTTGGGTCAAGAGGGTGGTTGATGGATATATATATATATATATATATATATATATACTTAAAAATCAGAAGAAGAAAGAGGAGGAGGAAGAGAAGAAAAGCAAGTGTATTATAAAAGTATCGGTGGGGGGGGATTGAAATGTACATCTTATTTTTTTTATCCAGCCTCATATGTGCATAAGAGAAATTTCTTTATATGTAAGCAATGAGTCAAGACTTCAATTTTCTGATTCCAAAGGTTCTTTGATTCCGGAAATGTCATAATTGCTATTTTTTCCTCTTGGCAGAGGTTGAAAATATTGTTGTGGTTGCTGTAAGGCTTTGCGTTTTTTTTTTTTTTTTTTTTTTTTTTTTTTTTAAATTTCCCAGCTTACAATCGGATCCCTGTTGTTTTTTTCTTTTAAGTTACACACATGGTCAGCAAGTTTGATACTTTTATAATACCTTCTTCTTCTTCTTCTTCTTCTTCTTCTCCTCCTCTTCTTCTTCTTCTTCTTCTCCTTCTTCTTCTTCTTCTTCTTCTTCTTCTTCTTCTTCTTCTTCTTCTTCTTCTTCTTCACATCCCCGTTTCCCTTTCTATTACAGCCAACGTCATGCGTTCATTTTTTTTTTTAATAATATAGCGTTCAATAGTTTTTTTTTTTTTTAAATCAAACAAACAATAAAATAAAGCATTAAGCGGTCATTTGATAAAATCGCCTGAGGATATCGTTTGGTTGAAACCAAGGTAGGGAATTCAACTGATCTCCTGATTTTTTTCAAGTTAAATGCTGTACATGCTATTTTTACTTTTATTTTATTTTTCCCACATGTATTGAGCACTTTAAAATACTACTGTTTCCTGGTCTGATTCAACTATGACCATTAACCTTTGATGTATTATATACATATGGACGATATGTAAATATTTTATATAACAAAAAACAATTTCAAGGGAAAAAAGTATCATAAAGTGGAAAAAAGTTTTCGTTTGACGCGTTTCGTCCTTTACACATGCGCACCAACGAAAGAGAAACGCTGAGAATTTTAAATTTAAAATATATATATTTTTTTAATGTGTTTTACAATTTAGATTTAAAGATGCAACTCGAATCGGAACAAATGACTAAGACGAAAATGTTTAGAAAGTGCTTTGATCGCTAGATCATCCACAATAAATTTGCATCCAGATTCTTACAACGTTTCCCCATTCTTAGCAGATCTTCTGTTATCACAATGTGGGATATTTAATAACAAAAGTGATAGAAGCATAAACAAAAAGAGAAAGAATCTAAATGAAATAGGATAAGTTATGTAACCAAAACGTATAAACCCAGGGCTGGATTATGTGCCCCACTGAATCGATGATACAGACCTCCTTTTCAATTTTTGTATTCATATAAAATACATTTTATTTAAGCTAAAATACAAATTAGAGAGACATATTATAATAGATCATTCCATCTAAAATAAAGATTACAGTTTTTTAGAATTACGAATTTGTCCGTAAATTCAAATTTTGTACGCTGTTCTAGCTCAAAAGTTAAACCACCGGCAATAGATGATATTATAGCTTCTCATCGTCCCCCACTTGTTGCTGTCTCTCTTTGACGTCATTACGTCAATCGTGGTTATCTGAAATATCGAAACCAAGATTTCTTTACAATGTTGTTCATCCAGTACAAGGCTTGAGGACCACTCGAGGTAGTGTTACAGCATAAGAGGCACAGCTTATGCGGATATGTGCGAAAGACATAACCTTGAACGGGCTAAGATTTTAGTGATCGGGGAAGCAACTTCTTAGGAGTCGATTCCACAAGGCAGTATTTCATGAGAAGAAGATTCTTGAACATATATCTCACCAAAGAAATACGAAGGGAATGTGGGTGGTTCGCAACAATGTGCGGGGTACGGTTGGGCTCAGTCGTGAAGGTTAGGATTGTTGGAACTAAGGAGTGTAGTTAATCGGAGTACTCTCCATGGAAATAGCGACAGATCAGCGAGAGGCTTACAATGTGTCGACTGTGAGAAAAGAGGTTGTAGGGTGGAAAATAATTCGTTGCTTACAAGGACGCAGAGACGCTTTTGGACTCTGTCTAGAGTGGAAAGTCAAGAGTGAGCAGATTCTGTCCATATATAGCAGCGGCATACCATTTTCGGCCTGACCCGGCTTTTATAAAAGTAGAGGATAGAAGAAGAAGTCAGGTACTTGTTGAAGCAAAGGTCATTTTCCCAGTAGTGGATCGTATACACGAGTTCCATTTGAGATCTGGACCGAGTCACTCAACGCATATTTTCTATGAAAATTTCTCGGACATTCAGGCCGGTAAATGTTGTTTAATACTGTTTATTATAAACAGAGCATTTACTTAAATATTTGTTCCTATAAAAAGAACGTATAAACAGAAAAAGTCTTAATATATATATATATATATATATATATATATATATATATATATATATATATATATATATATTTGGTTGATAGATAAATTGTGATAAATTTAAAATTCCGACGGATTCTCATTTCAAAATATATATATATATATATATATATATATATATATATATATATTATAATAAAGAGAAAGAACAGTAAGATATATAGTCCGGTATTCTTATTAATATGTTTCCATCGCTACACAGGAATTGGCATGTTTCTAAAACAGAAACTAAAAACTTCAAATTCAATTATAATTGAATTTAAAGTTTTTAGTTTCTGTTTTTTTTTTTTATAATTGAATTTGAAGTTTTTAGTTTCTGTTTTTGAAACATGGTAATTCCTGTGTAGCGATGAAAACATTTTTAAATTAATATATATATATATATATATATATATATATATATATATAATTTTGAAATGAGAATCTGTCGGAATTTTAAATATATCACAATTTGTAAAATCTATCTATCTATCTGATTAAATGGCTTTTTTTTCAACTAAATCTACACTATCGCGACATAACGTGATTTACGGTATCCACATTATATATGGACGCTTGATTCTTAAATCCACTTCGGTTTGTCACCTGTTCTTCCTAAACTGGTATTGAAACAATGTGGGATGCAAATTCCTTATAACAAATAAAATCTTAATTGAAATTAGCTAAAAATTAGAAAACTCAATTTCACGCTTTACATAATCAACAGATCACCAGAGAGTGTGATAATCCACTTAACGTAAACCTAAATAATCGGGCTGACAACAACAACAACAATAATAATAATAATAATAATTTGTAAATATATAACGCTGCATTGCAAAAATTGTTAACGGATAGATTGGAAAATATTAAAGAAGAAAGTAATGTAATATATGCTACAAATCTGATAGTTACTGCAAAACTTATGTTAAGACCAAGAAAAAAATAATCAAACAACAGAAAAAGAACCTGACTGAAAGTCTAACACTTTCGCCCCAGCCCCTCAACCTCAGACGTCTTACTCTCTGTGTTGAGGTGTCTACTCGGTCCTAACCGAACTTAAGGGAGTGGCCGTAGGTCCCCTGAGCATTCGTAGATTATTCACCGGTTCACGGGTTTAATCCTGCTTCCTGCCCACGTTGTTTTTGGTTTGATCCAGAAAGCAGAAGTGACGTTCATCCATTCACGGTCGACTGAAGATGTAGACACGGCTGGAGAGTCGGCGTTAAGAAATTCAGAATGCAGCAAAAAAAAAAAAAAAAAAAATTAATATCTGCAGAAAGCCGGACAAAAAACTATTCAATGATTGAATTGTTAATGTCTTTTATATAGCAGAAAAGAATAGTATAGAAAAGAAAACGGGTTACAGAAAAGAAAAGTAATTGACGTAAAAACGCATACACTGGATTCTGGACAGAGAGAGAGTGTGTTATGATTAACTTGTTAAATCATCTCAGAACGATATACAACTCTTTTGTGATGAGGGAATAAGATTTCTGTGCGCGGCTTAAAGTTTATAGTGGCGTTCCTCCTTAGTGGTTCGATAAGTTCAAATTTGCATCTGATCTTCAAAAATCATTTACATTCTGTTGTTAACAGGGGCAAGGAATGGCTTATTAATTTTAACGCCCCCCCCCATGAAACTGCTTTCTTTTAATCATCTAAGAGAACACTTTTTACCTTCTGTCAGCATGACAGATGCTAACCTCCAGGAGATTAACCCATTATCCCATCTCGGAGTAACGTTTTCTGCTGACATGAATTTGAAAGATTATATGGAATCAATTGCTACGGCTATTGCCAGGAAAGTTGGTTTACTGTGTCGTTCTAAACAATTTTTCTCTCCAGAATCTATCTTACACATTTATAAGTCTACCATTCGTCCTTGCTTTGAACATTGCTGCCACATATGGTCTGGTACTCTTGCTGTATATTTATAGATTCTTGACAAGTTCCAAAGAAGAATCTACAATCCTGACCAGTCACTTTCCAATCGCGGTAATCTTTCCGATCCTGTTTTATGAATTTATGAATATAAGACTTTATGAACATAAGATTTTATGAATATAAGAATTGATGAACATAAGAATTTATGAATAAAAGAATTTATGAACATAAGAATTTATGAATATAAGAATTTATGAACATAAGAATTTATGAATAGAAGACAGATAGAGAGGGTAAGACCTCCGAGTCTAGCTGAGTCGTGATACAGTCTTTGACTGTAAGCGACGTCTGTCGAACTCTCTGCGTTAGCGGAGAGGAACCCGGACGAAGCTTTGCCGGAGGGCAAGGTTTCGTCCGGGGAGGTAGACAGGGCCTGAATCCGTCTAGGCGGGTTCAAAGGCTATATTTTTGGGCGAGCCTACGGGCTCGGGGATACCCACATTAAACCGGCCTTGTGCCATATTCAATCCTCGTGGGTGGATCGATAAATACTAAGAATTTATGAATATAAGAATTTATGAATATAAGGATTTATGAATATAAGAATTTATGAACAAGAATTTATGAATAAAAAAGATTATGAACATAAAAATTTATGAATAAAAGAATTTATGAATTAAGAAATTATGAATATAAGAATTTATGAATATAAGAATTTATAAACATAAGAATTCATGATTATAAGAATTTATGAATATACGAATTTATGAACATAAGAATTAATGAATAAACGAATCTATGAACATAAGGATTTATGAATATAAGAATTTATGAATATACGAATTTATGAATATACGAATTTATGAACATAAGAATTTATGAACATAAGATTTTATGAATATAAGCGCAGTACTAGATTAGTTACAGCTGAAATCGCTAGATGTAACCCTAAGTTCTATGCTAACTGTTTATTCTATCCCACTTCTCACTTGTGGAACTCTCTTCTGGATTCTTACTTTTCAGTCAACTTTAATCTTCAAATATTTAAATGCAATATCAGTTGTTATTTTCTATCTTTTTAATTCTTGTTCTTGTATTGTTCTTTCTCCTTAATAATATTGTTTCCTCATATTCTCTAACACTCAGTTACACCCCGTGCATCTTAATGACTTTATTGCCTTGCTTGGAATGAAATTATTAAAAAATAAAAAAATAAAACATTGACCTTGGGTTTGGCGCCATTCTTTAAAAGGGAAAAGTAAATGGAGACTATGAAACATTACTGTAGAACTTTTTTTTTCTCTTTATGCATAAAAATGCCAAAATCAAAAGGCAAGTAACATTTTATGCTGATGTTTGGCCTTAAAGAGAGGGAAAAGCAAACCTTTTGGTCTCTTTCCTCACGTCAACTAAAAGGTTTTCGCCCACCCAACTTGACTGAGCAGGGATGAAAGTGGGAGGGTCGGATGTTGGAATAATGGCATTTTTGTAGATCATTTTTAATATTTTCTCCGAGTCTGGCAAGGGGCCACCACAATATGTCGATCCTTCAAATCTACAAATCAACCATTCACCCTTGGATGGAAATTTGCTGCCATATATGTTCTGGAGCTCCTTCTATTTGTTTCAAGGTCCTTGATAAAATCCAGAGACGGATATGCAATGTAATTGACCCTGCTCTGGCATCTCGTCTGCAGTCACTCTCTCAAAGACATGCCGTCTCCTCCCTCTGTCTCTTTTACAAATACTTTCACGGTAACTGCTCCGATGAGCTGTTTTTGCTGTTTTCCAGAATTCATGAATTTAAGCGTTCAACTAGGCTGGCGTCTCGCTCTCACCCTTTCAATGTCGAAACAGTTAAATGTAACTCCTCTACTCCAATAGCTTCATGTCTCGCACTTCTCGCCTGTGGAACTCCCTCCCCTTTTCCTGTTTCTCTGATAGCTATAATCTTCAACTATTCAAATGTAATGTCAATCGACGTCTCCAGATGCCTTGATCTATCCCCTATCTTTCTCTTCATCTTTTCCTCTATCACTCCTATTTGCTCTCGCTCCAACTCTCTGTAACCCCTTGCGTGCTAGTGGCTTCCCACCTTCCTTGGAGTGAAACGCTTAAAAAAATGTGTTCGAGAAATTTCAACTGACCTTTTCGGTTCTATTTTCCTTAAGATCTCACCGCTGCCGTTGTCCTGCGTATGATATCTGTTGTCCCACCCGCCTCTTCATCTGTGAGAAAATTGTCCGGTATTTACTGCCTAATAGGGGTATTTATATGAAAGAACAATTCAGCACTTTTCTCTTTGTTTTCCTATTTCTTAATACTTTGTTTAACTTTTGGAAGGCATCTTTCACCAATACAACCTTACCTTAGAAGATAAAATTGGCTTAGTTTTTGCACTAATCCACAATAGGACGACACTCAGTAAAAACTGCGCTTATTAAACTTATAGATGCTAAGGCCACAGTCATGAAGCACCCAGTGAGAACTGAACTCATATTGTAATAACGTAAAAGATTCAGGCGATAAGATTGGATAAGGTATGGCGCATTACATCACAGTGAGCTTTGATTGTTCGTTTACAAATGACACGCGCATGCTACGGAGTTCTGTTTTGTTTATTCTTTGCAAATATTTGCAGTTTCGTAACTTTTTGAAAATTTTGTCACGATTCACAATACAAAAGAAAATAAACACGAATTTGTGGGTATTACATCCTCTGACACACACCTGATCTGCCAAGACGCTTATTAGTTCGCACTGTTTAGGATTATAAAAGAACGGAATAAATAAAGCCCTTTCTCTCTTTTACTCCTCAATGTAGCAGTGTCAACAGAAGTCTTGTTCTCGCTGAAATTTATTTCACTAGGGTGGCTACTGACTAGATTTTAATCACCCCTACCACACACAGAGATTTATAACAACAAGGCCTGTAATGTTTCCCTCCCTTTTCAGCTATCCGTGTACACACAAATATATTTCTCTCTTATTGTATTGTTATTAATTATATAATATAATTATATGTAAAACATTTTCACGTGTGGAAAACCTCATTATAACTTGTTACATGTTACTAGTAGAGGAGATGGGCACTGCCAAGTAATGCCAACTTGCCCTGAGATAAGCCACGAAGAAGAATTACTCAGTGTGATACCAAAGGGACGTAAAAAAAAAATGATCATCTTACTTATTATAAAACGCAGATTGTGTCTGTGTGTGCGTGTGTCTGTACGTTTATATATTGGATCGTATTTCCTACATTTTTCGACCGATTTCAACAAAACTTCACAGGACTGCGTAAAATTACCTTGCGATGGTTCTGACAGAGCCAAAAATTGGAAAAACACAATTGTTTTTGTATGAAATCAATTTGAAAACACGATAAAACACGATTCTGTCGCCAGAATGAAAGGGGGACAACTCATATTGAGTTATACTTATTATAAAATCCAGGTTGTTTGTGTGTGTGTGTGTGTGTGTTCATTTATAGATGGGATCGGATTTCCTACATTTTTCAACCGATTTCAACAAAACTTCACTTTTTTTTGGCAGGTAGTGTTTCTTGCACACTTTTTTCTTTATTTTTACATTCGAGAATGCTTTAAAAATTCCATTTACAAGACAATTGTTTATAGTAAAATTCTATTCAATCGGTAGACTCATAACGATTGAAAATAATGTTTTTGTTTGAGTTTGGGTTTGACCAATTCGTAAAAAAATCAAAAAAAAAAAAAAAAAAACTAATTAAGACATGCGTGTCCGTCAACCTTAAACAATAATCTTTGTCAATTTTATTTTTCAGTCTTTATGATGGTCGATACTTGATCTATCTCTTACTGTTACATCCCCGGGCAACGTCGGCTCTACTGCTAGTTTAATATATAACTCATTTGGAGTTCATTTTTAATGAAGTTCGATCACTGTGGGATTACCCCACTTGTCTATCCAAACACTTCTGCTAATGTCCGCTAGATGGCATTGCCAAAGAAACATGTTTGAATGTGCAATTCTCTTTATCCCTTGTGGGGATTATCTCTCTTGATCTACCAAGGCGTCCGCTAAGTGACGCTATCCAGGACTATAAAATGAAGGACAGAAGTTCTATCTTCCTCTTTTTGTTCTAGAATGCGGTAGGTAGAAATCTGAGGAAATCCAGCTACGTGGTGCTTCTTATACACCTACTAGATTTTAACTCACACACATCACCCACTCACATTTTCTAACAACAAAGTCTATAATGTTTTTCTTCTTTTTTCAGCCATCTGTGTAGAAGCAAGTATATTTTCTCCTTATATTGTCATTAATGAAATAAAAAATATATTGGTAAAAGTGAAAATGTTGAATTCAATTTCTTCGAGATTTCTCGGCCATTTCAAACTTGTTCGTCTCAGCTAAAGTCATTAGTTTTGATTTCAAAATAACTCAGTATTCTATGACAAATCCTAATTTGTTATTACACTATTTGCGCAGTTCCTAGTGTACCAATGTTCCCCATCTATCATGCATGTTTCTATACTTTTTTATAGTCAGCTTGCTACATTAATTTCTGATGTCATGTCTCTAAGAATGGTCATTGCTTTTATGAATATGCATCAGTTTATCTTGCGAGATAAAAGTAACATCCCAGTTTGATCAAAACCCAGTCCTTTGGTGAGGAAACAGGAGTGACCCCTTCCTGGACGATGATATATGAGGGCCGTGCTCTAACCAGACAGCATTCTTCCCCTCTTGGCTGTACTGACAAGATCCAGATGAATACAAGATCCGCTTGGCTGCAGGAGTTGCCGGAAAGTTGTCAATGTTGATTCACATCAACGGCCCTTTAAGTGTTTGGATATGATTGCAAGGCAGCGGAGGTTGAAAATCAGGGTTCTCCTTCCCCTAGATGAACTGCCTACCTGTGCTGTTTAGCTCCATCTATCTGGGTGTTGATATATGAAGGACTGCCTACCTGTGCTGTTTAGCTCCATCTACCTGGGCGTTGATATATGAAGGACTGCCTACCTGTGCTGTTTAGCTCCATCTACCTGGGCGTTGATATATGAAGGACTGCCTACCTGTGCTGTTTAGCACCATCTGCTGATATTTAGCTCCATCTACCTGGGCATTGATATATGAAGGACTGCCTACCTGTGCTGTTTAGCTCCATCTACCTGGGCGTTGATATATGAAGGACGGCCTACCTGTGCTGTTTAGCTCCATCTACCTAGGCGATGACCAGACTGCATGCTTCCCCTCTCGACTGTACCGACAAGATCCAAATGAATACAGGGTCCGCTTGGCTGCAGGAGTTGCCAAGAAGTTGTCAGTGTTGATTCACATCAATGTCCCTTTCGGTTTTTTTTTGATATGATTACATAACAACGTAGGTTGAAAATCAGGGTTCCCCTAGATGGGCTGCCTACCTGAGCTGTTTAGCTTCATCTACCTAAAATAGCTGTTACCAGGGCCGGTGCTACTACCACCGAAATGCCGAGTGGGGGTGGGGGAAAGCTGATTAGAGCCCCGGTTTGTAATTTGACCATCGCTGTTTTATCAAAATTTGCTTTTTTCTGCATACATTTATATAGGTTACAAATTAATCTTAACACATTTGACTAATAAAGGATGAAGAATTTTGATGTCATATTTGGGTCCTTTTCTTTTCGTCCAAATGCGCCAATTTGTTTTGTTCATGCTAAGTCTCGAAGAAGCACGATTTTTTATCCATATTGTTGAATTCTTCAACATTTTAACAAGAAGAAAAAAATCTCAAGTTGATGTTAAAAATTACCGCAAAACATTTAAGATGAAATAATTTATTACATGTCTCTATTTTGTATTTAGATACATTGTATTTTATTTTGAATTTTTCTAGCTGAATTGTTCACCTATATTGCATATGATCCATTATTATACATTATTATGTGACAATAAAATGTACATTTGATATGAATAATATCTTATGAAAATTGAGATGTCATAGATACGGGGGGTTCTACAAAACACTTGAACGGGACTTGAAGCCAGACATATTAACTATATGCGAACATACTGACTAACTTCATATCGATTGAACTAAGACCGGTGCATAGTATTTTGGAACCACCCAACCGGGAGGTGAGTAAAAATCTGACTGGGGTCCCCGGCCAGTGCTTTTTGACCCTCTCTATCTTATCAACATTTACTTTTTCTACCTACATTTATATCAGTCAGTTATATGCTATGCGTGAAACACGCTTAGCCGATCATGTATCTTTCAATACATGACTGACGAAGCAGATTTTTCCCGTAGTAGTTTGTCATTTCTTTCTGTGGTAGACCAGTTGCCATCCAAGGCTATAGAACCCAGTCTTCTTCCCCTAACTACGGGGGGGGGGAGAAGAGGATTTATACCTTTTCCAAGGGTATTAGCACGTAAGTGAATGTAATAGATTCCACTGGAATTCGAACTCGGCTCTCCGATTCTTCAATCCGAGCCGCAATCCATTACTCCACCGTTACAAATTAGACTAAACGCGACTGACTATTAAAGGATGAAGTTTTTCGCGGATTTTGACGTCATTCTGGGATTTCTTTCCTGCAAATCCGTGAAAAACTCAAGTTGATGTTAGAAACTCGCAAAACATTGTTGATTCATTTAAGATGGAATGAACTATTATAACGTTTCTAATTTATGACATGTCTCTAATTTGTTTTTCTGATATATTGTCTTTATTTTCAATTCCATATGATCCATTATTTTGTACATAATTAAGTTACAATACTACCTTATGAAAATTGAGATCTAGTACAATGTTGGTCTCATATTAAATTCAGTGGTTGGGCTAGGGTAGGGAGCTCGGAATTGTGCATGCAACCAGGCATGTTGTTTTAAATGCCTAAAAATGTTAGAGTTATCATTCAAATGTAGAGTCAAACGTCTACACAATTCCGGAAAATCCTCGTTGAAAACACAACTATACTTAAACATGAAAACAATAAACAAAAACTAAAAATTCTTGAAGCTATATACATAAAACAGTTGAAACCTAACCTGAACAAAATAAACTATGAAACCTCCACAAATATTCTTAAATGCTTATAATTGATAACAGAAGCCATTGGTTTATGCCAACGGCTTCCCATACTTAATACTTCTCGTTTTCACTCTTGCGTGACCATGTGTGACGTCTCGAGCTGCGGTACGATTTTCGCTTCCGCGTCTCGTATACACGAGTTTGTCGTTGCTTGGAAATCTTTCATGCAACAAAACAGCCTATCATTATTGTTTTCACCGTGTATTGTTCAATATATTGAAATGTAATTGTCATCTTTGATAATGGCTTTTGTAAGCCGAAAGCATAGATAGGATTAAAAAACATGTATCAATATGGTGATTTCCTTTCGTCTTTCAATGATAATGTTATTAAGCTTATCAGACGATATATATATATATATATATAAAATAAATATACAAAATATATATATATTATTTATTTATGAAACATTTTTTTCATTCATAAAAATTTATTAAATAATTTAGACAATATATATGTATATTTATTTTATATAAATTCTTTTCATATCGTCTGATAAGTTTAATTTAACATTATCATTAAACGGAGAAAGAAAATCACAATACTGATCCATATTTTTTTATCCAATCTATTTTTTTTCAATATAAATATATATATATATATATATATATATATGCATATACAGTGTAACCCGGATATAAGAGACCCGTATATAAGAGAAACCCGTATATAAGAGAGATTTTCTCTGGTCCCAAATTAGAGCCTGTGTTAATGTATATAAAATAGACCACACCCGGATATAAGAGAAACCCGGATATAAGAGACTTTTTCTCCGGTCCCGACAACTCTCTTATATCCGGGTTACATATATATATATATATATATATATATATATATATATATATATGCGTACACGCACTCTCTCACACACACGCGTGTGCACAAATATAGATTTATATGATATGATGATAGATTCAATTTCGATTGTAGATTGCTCTCGTTTCGCTGATAATGTCAACGGATATTACGCCTAGTTCTTATTTAGTACTAGCAGTAGAGCCCGGCGTTGCCCGGGGATGTAACAGTAAGAGATAGATCAAGTATCGACCATCATAAAGACTGAAAAATAAAATTGACAAAGATTATTGTTTAAGGTTGACGGACACGCATGTCTTAATTATTTTTTTTTTTTTTTACGAATTGTTCAAACCCAAACTCAAACAAAAACATTGTTTTCAATCGTTATGAGTCTATCGATTGAATAGAATTTTATTATAAACAATTGTCTTGTAAATGGAATTTTTAAAGCAATACGAATGTAAAAATAAAGAAAAAAGTGTGCAAGATAATAAGAAACACTACCTGCGGAAAAAAGTGAAGTTTTGTTGAAATCGGTTGAAAAATGTAGGAAATCCGATCCCATATATAAATGAACACACACAAACAACCTGGGTTTTATAAGTATAACTCGATATGAGTTGTCCCCCTTTCATTCTTGAGACAGCGATGCCTCATAAACGTGTTTTAAAATTGATTTCGTGCAAAAACAATTGTGTTTTCCAATTTTTGGCACTGTCAGAGCCATCGCAAGGTACTTTTACGTAGTCCTGTGAAGTTTTGTTGAAATCGGTTGAAAAATGTAGGAAATCCGATCCAATATATAAACGAACAGACACACACACACACACACACACAAACAACCTGGGTTTTATAATAATTATGATATGAGTTTCGTTTCCGCTGGGGGAGAAATTTCTTTGCCTCGGGTGGCCACTATATTTTAACTCAAACGCACTACTTCACACGCGCACACATTTTCTAACAGCGAAGCCTACAGCATTTTCTTCCTTATTTTTTTTTTAACTGTCTGCGTACGCACCAATTTATTTTCCCTCTTCTTGCATTGTTAAACTTCATATAAAATTTCTCCATTGTTGAAATTTATTCATTATGAAAATGTTGAATGAAATTTCTTCGAAAGTTCTCAACCTCATTCCAATACAAACGTGTAGACACGAATCCTCTACAAATTCAATAAACAATGAGAACGTGAGATGAAAACTGCATGCTTGTATTTATAAACTATATTCACTTAGTGAACAAATCATGACTTTATCAACAGAGATCAAACCTATTGGCTTGATAACAAATTCATTACTGAAAATGAAATTTAATGAGCGTCAATCCTATATTTTCATGACTTCATTAATTTTCCAGGACTAGATTAAAATTCTGAGATAAGAAGTTATCATTATTTTACTATTGTCCTCATCTTTGTTGTTATTAAAATGCTTGTCGATCTGGGTAATCTTGATCAAGTGCTTACCGATCCGGGTAATGTTCAGTTAATTTCGATTGTAGATTGCTCTCGCCCCGCTGATAATATCAACGGATATAACGTCTAGTTCTTATTTAGTATTGATCAGTTATTGCTCAATCTGTTTCTAAGGACATACTACCCGGCATTGAACTCGCAATTACAAAGTCACTAAACTCGCGCACGAACCACTAGGCTATTCTCCCGTAGAAACTGGAGCTTTAAACCTAACTTGTCTGCTGATGAGTGTTACGCTTGCTTGTTATTCTTGACTGCACTTACCAAGTCTTCTCTTTTCTTCTGCGGCTGTTGCTGCTGATTTTAGAAGCCTTGCTGTCCTTTCTTTCCGCAATTAAGACAACGATCGAAATATTAAGATAATGACAAATGATAATAGTCTGCATGTGAATAATTTCAATAAAAAGGATTGTTCGGAATTATCTTGGACATTTTTGGAATGACGTACAGATCTGAACAAGCAATTCCAGCTCCGAAATTGGTTAAATGCAAAACGGGACCGCGATTGCCTGATCAAAATTTAAAGAATTCTCTGCGTTTCTCACAGTAAATAATTTAACTAAAAAGATATTTTAAAAATTGGCGAAGTCAAAAGAGACGTAAAAGTCTCCTTAAGAGAAATAACGGCCATCTTGTCTTTATATTAAATCATTAAATCATACTAAAAATGCTAACTATATTTACATAACTGTTTTTACAAGATTTTATGGGAGTAATAGACTTTAATGTCGCATTTGAAGTTGTGCGTAGAAAAAGCGACGCATAGAATGTGAATAGTTAGCGATTCGTGCGTTAACTATGTTCTAGGACACCTGCCACAATAATGGGGACATCATTTGATGTCGATTAGGGTCACATGGTTTGTTTGTTTATTTGTTCTTTCTTGTGAGGGAATAAGAAAGGAGAGTCAAGAAGAGAAAAAAAGGGGGAAAAAATTGCGAATAAAAAGAAAAAAGGGAGAAATATTCGGTAGGACGAGGAGTAAAAGTAGAATTTGTAAA
>CAHIKZ030005013.1:0-16736 GCA_903632075.3 Acanthosepion pharaonis
TTTCTCGTGGAGGCATATGTTTGAGCAGAAATCGCTGTTTTTTCAATGAAGAAATTATCGTCAATCTGTCGAAATCTTCATTTTCTTTAACGATTTTCGATGACTTCTCTGTTTAAAAAACAGATATGTATACTCAAAAACGTGATAAATAATGTTGGATTAAATATTTCATCGATTACACACATACACACACGCACGTACTTGGAGCAGATAGATTTGCTTACCATTTGGTTAACACTGCCTCCCCCCCCAAGTTTTTGAACAGAAGTAGAGGTTTATTCCTTGTTTCACGTTTAGGATTAGGTTTCCACGTACTTGTAAAGTCTACTTCAACTTCTAAAATTTCCACCTGAACACTGAAATTTTATTTCTTACTTTTTCTCCTCAATTGAGTAGAGAGTTTCGCTTATCATCCATTTCACAGTCCTTCCGGGTCTTTTAATAGAAGTAGAGAATTATCCCTTGTTCATTATGTAGGATTGAGTTCCCGGTGTCTCCTAATGTCGTTTAATTCGCTATCCTTAGGGTGAATTGATTAAAATAAAAACTAACACGCACACACACACACACACACACTCACACACACACACACACACACGCATATATATATATATATATATATATATATATATAAATAGATAGATAGATTTGGTGGTCTCAATGTTTGAGAAATTTCATCAGAAAACCGTCATTTGATCTGACGTACTATACCATTTAGCTACAGGTAAGCGTCTTACACGAATGAAGAGTGCATGTAAAAAAAAAAAAGAGATAAATTGAGAATTATAAACAGTCACTCGCTGATACCCTGATACCCCTAAAAAGTGGACGAAGTGATTCCCGGCAGGTACGTCTACGAAACTCTGGAGACCTGATGCTGAAGGTCACATTAATCAGACAAACTTTTTCTTGTATTAATATATATATATATATATATATATATATATATATATATATATATATATATAAGTTAACATTGGAGAATCAGTTCAGTGCCATGCGTGATACACGCTTAGGCGATCATGTATCTTTCGACGAGGCAGATTTTTCCCCGCAGTAGGTTGTCATTTCTTTTTGCGGTAGACCAAGGCTATAAAAAACTGTCTGTCCTGCTTTTTACCCAGAGCTGGAGGAAGAAGAATAGGATTCATACCTTTCCCAAGAACGTAAATGAATGTAATGGATTCGACTGGAATTCGAACTCGGCTCTTCGATTCCTCAATCCGACCCGCTATCCATTACTCCACCGTATGGAGAATACGAAACTTTAACGGAACAGCATGTTGCCGCTTATCGGTTCAAAAGAAAATGAACTGACGAGACGAGTTAAAATTCTGACCGAATCTATTACGTTTACTTTCTCACTAATTCCTTTAGAAAAGGCAGGAATCCAACAGTTCCCCATTCACAGCTATAGAATGAATAGCAATGTTCTTTAGTTTTGGATAACTGCCAGTCTTGAAGGAGGACTACTTGTATTCATAAACCGTAGAGAAAGCAACGGGAAACTACCCCTAAGAAGTCATAGCAATTCTATGAAAATAAAGAAACGGATTGTATAGTGAGAATTGATAGCCGTACGACCTGGATTTGATTGATTGATCTGTTCTTTACGGTTTATCAACATTTTGCAGCTTATTTAAAGGCAGAACCTATTTTTAAATTGTAAGATTTTCTTTTTGGAGATAATAATGACTAGCAGTAGAGCCCGGCGTTGCCCAGGTATGTAACAGTAAGAGATAGATCAGGTATCCACCATCATAAAGACTGAAAAATAAAATTGACAAAGATTATTGTTTAAGGTTGACGGACACGCACGTCTTAATTAGTTTATTTTTGGGGTTTTTTTTTTACGAATTGGTCAAACCCAAACTCAATCACATTGTTTTCAATCGTTATGAGTCTACCGATTAAATAGAATTTTATTATAAACAGTAGTCTTGTAAATGGAATTTTTAAAGCATTCTGAATGTAAAAAAAAGAAAAACGTGTGCAAGACAATAAGAAACACAACCTGCCAAAAAAAGTGAAGTTTTGTTGAAATCGGTTGAAAAATGTAGGAAATCCGATCCCATATATAAACGAACACAGACACACACAAACAACCTGGGTTTTATAATAAGTATAACTCGATATGAGTTGTCACCCTTTCATTCTGGTGACAGAATCGTGTTTTCAAATTGATTTTGTGCTAAAAGAATTGTGTTTTCCAATTTTTGGCGCTGTCAGAAACACCGCAAGGTAATTTTACGTAGTCCTGTGAAGTTTTGTTGAAATCAGTTGAAAAATGTAGGAAATCCGATCCAATATATAAACGTACACACACACACACACACACACACAACCTGGGTTTTATAATAAGTAAGATTTACTGACATAAGTCCGACTAATTAACACATAGCTGGGGGTAGATGAGGTGGATTCATAAATTCCCCAAGAGTGCGCGTAAGTAAATATAACAAACCCGATTGGAATTAGAACTTAATCGAAGATTGACCTGCACGTTCAAAAGACAATGCAGATCTAAGTACTGATCAAGCTCGACGTTGCTTAACTTCTGTGATCGTACGAGAACCAGTGTTTCAAAGTGATATGCCCGGGAGCCGTCTTGTTTAATAACACATGTATTAAAGTAGAATTTTTTTTGAAGATAATGACTTTTGGTGATACAAGTTCGACTAATTAACCTATAACTGGTGGGGGGGGGAGAGAAGATGTGTAATAATACATTTTCCCAAGGACATTTAGGCCTAAGTGAATATAATGAAATTGACTTGAATTGAAACTTTCCAATTCCAAGCCGTTATCCATTAGACCATCAGCACATCCACGCTTACAGCACCTGGTGTTTCAAAGCTGTCACCCATCTAAGTATTGACCAGGTTCAAGGTTGCTTGACTTAGGTGATAGAACGAGAATCGGCGTTTGAAAGTGATATGGTTGTAAGGCGCTACATCCTGAAGGGATATGTCATTGAAAAAGTTTTCATTCACAATAATATTTCATTGTCAAATTCGACCGAGCCCTTTTCTTCTTTATCACCTGGTCGACTCACCCGAAGAAAATGTTAAATAATGAATATTACTATTTCTTCGTCACTTTTTGTGTTATTGTTTTGCCAATCAGCCCTGACTGTCACCTACAAAGGAAAGTCATTGCATCTTTCATAAACCACTTCCAAGTCAACTCATCCTCATCACGCCATTCTGGATGCAATCAGATATACCAACGCCAATGCCATAGATGTGGCAGGTGATATTGGATAACTCCTCGACCTTATGAAACATGGAGGTGGTCATATATATTTTTTATGCGTGCTGGGTTTTATCGGAGTTATTTTATTGAGTTGTCCTTTTACTATGATCTGAATGAAACTTAAATATTGAGCGAAGTTTGAATAATGAAAGTCTGACACTGGGCGTCAGTAATATATTACTATCTGCCATTGAGTAATGTCAGCGGGTATTTTATGGGATATGAACTTATCTCAGACCCAGGAATACAGAAGATTTAAGCCGATTCCGACGTTCATGACATTACAACCAAGAATTATATAGCTTCTTCATATGAAATTATGCAATAGGGTTTGCGACCACATTTACGAGCGGAAAAATGCTTAAAATGAAAATTACTTAAAAGATTATATATATATATATATATATATATATCAGTTATATAAACTTATATATATATATTGTCCGAATTAATGTCCAGAAAAGAAGAAAATATATAAGAACACAAGGAAAATAAATTAAAAGTTGTATAATAGTTGGCCACTCGTATTCGGGGATACCCATCCACAAGGACGGCTAGCCAATCCCTATTGCAGACGCTCGCTCAGGCACATTTGTGTTTGCTCAATATCCACAGAGCCCACCTGTGGTTTATACTGCAATTGTGCTGAGCAGAGGTTAGTTACAGTTTCTGGGAGAGAGCGTGTTATCTAGCATGATCAACAATTTGAACAAGGTCAGCACACTCGCGCCCTCGGCCACGATGACTTGTGACTTTGTCCTAGCGCAGCTATCGACGGCCACCATGTGTTCTGTCTACCCAGTTTCACTCACAAGGCTTGGGTCAACCCATTTTATGGTTTTCAGGCACTTTCTAAAGGTGCCACACGCTGGAATCGTCCACCTCTGATAACATCAAATAATATCTCTTGACACACACACACACACACACACACACACACACACACACACACACACACACACACACACACACACACACACACAAATATATATATATATTTCTGTATGACGGGATAAGGAGCAAGTAGGAAATGTTTATGAATCTATCATGTTTCTATTTTATTGAAGCTTCACGAGTAATCAACGAGAAATGGCGAAGAAGAAAGAAAGAAAAAATATTTTGGTATTTTTAATTTTTCGTTGTTTGTCCTTCATTGGTTAAGCAGACTTCATGTGCATTTGTCTTGTTAAGCAGCGTTCGTACGTATAATTTATAATTTTAGTGTATCATTCCAGTTTCTCTATGCGGGACTCGTTCAAGCAGGAAGCACATTACCACTTCTCGATTTTGCCCCGCCCCCAGTGTTCACTTTAATATTTACATACCCTCTATGCCTAATACTCAGCACTTAATCATAAATATAGCATAACTTGAAACAATCTTATATATATATATATATATATTATAAACATTATATTTGGTGGGTATATGTATTTGACTAGATTTTGTTTTTTAGCAATAAAATTACTTGTTTAGATATTGTTAATTATTCATTCTTGAGAAAGAAAAAAACTGTTGTTAAGGATGGCAATATTTATCATAAACTATCGGTATTGTGGCTTTTGGCCATTAACCGAATATCCGAAAGCGCGTTTGATGAGAAGTCCTTTAGGCATTTCTTACTTTTGCTAAACAATTAGCTACGTTTATTCATATGGAATTTCGTGTAATAAAGGGTTTCTGCCTGGTCTTTTTAATTAGATCTACCCCCCACCGCGAGCAGCAACAGCGGCCATAAAAATTAAGAAAGGCACTATATCTGGAAAACCGAAAGGCACAATTGGTGCAACTGAAAGAAAAGCGGAAAAAGAGAAAAACAAAAAAACAAAAAAAAAACAAAACAAAACAAAAAACAAAAACAATTAGAAGTGAATTTAAAGTGGGAAAAAGAAAAAACAGAACAAATAACCATGACATTCTGCATACACGCGCAGACAGTCTCATGGGAGCGCGAGAACACATGCACACGTACGCACACATACACTATGAAAAAAATTGCAACAATGAAAAGTGCATATAAAAAAAAAAAAAAGAAAAAATCAAAAAATATAAAGAGTCGATTGTTGACAACCCCTGAAGAGTGGACGGAGTGATTTCTGGAGAGTTCGTCTACGAAACTCTAGAGTCGGAAGGTAACATCTATCGGGCTGAGTGCAAAACCTTTTATTTGTATTAATTATTATTATATTAACCGTGTCAAAACACTTAGCGTTCATTGATGGTATGTTCGGAGTGCAAACTTGATGCTGAACTCAAGGAAATTACTACTGTCTTCCTCGGGAATGGCTATCCGGATGGTGCCATCAAAAAGAAACATAAGACATAAAATTTCTAATTTTAACGAAATTAAAACATTTGGTCCACCGAAGCGACTTCTCTAAATGAGATTACCTTGGATTCGCTCGTATAGTCAATCATACGCTAAGATCTCCTCTATTGTCACGCACTGTTTAAATTCTGTAGTTGTACGGACCATCTTTGCTACTAGGAGTTCTTTCCCGTAAGAATGTCTTGCCCAACAACAAAGTTTTACTATTTATTGTTTTAAGTGTCAGTGTGAGGCCGACTATGAAAGGTAAGACTATCTAACCGCTAGAGGTGCAGATTGCACATCCCGTGCCTGGCTTTATACGTAGACATGCCCCATTAGTACCCGTGCACCCACAGGCGCACGAGTCTGGCATCGGGGAGCCTTTATTGAGTTCCATCATTTGTGAGTCCAATTATTCAACCGAGTTCTTGTCTGTGCTGCACAGGGCTAGGACGAGACGCCATCTTGGGGGCGGTTATTATCAACACGTCTCGTATGAAATAGGAGCTGAAATATATATCGGCACTTTTCGGTGAACCTTTGTCTTGTTCTGGACAACTTTAAATTTTTTTCCCTTTCCCCTCCTCCTTGTCTCTTTTAATTCGATTGCAACGAGGTTTGTTTCCTTTCAGTAAATTTTCTTAATTTCGATGATTTTTCTTCTGAGGAAGCGTCGGACGAAAGGTACCTTAAAATTTCTATTTTTAATCGAGACGATACTTTTGTATCCGGCTTTTTGATTAATAAAAATGTTCTCTGCTTTAAGAATAATATATCTCTATCTATAAAAGGCAGAATATGTGTGTATGTGTGTGTGTGTGTAACGAATGCACGGCCGCAATTTTCGACGGATTTAAACCCAAAATTTATATATGCACATGCTCCAAGTTATTGAGGGGAAAAGCCAAGACCGATTTTGCATTTCCAACCCCATCGATAGTGGAAATAATCGATTTTTTCATGCTTCTACTGTAGTTTTCATGTAGTTTGCGGCAATTTTCTACTGACCAGCGTGAGAGCCTACAGCTGGCTACCACGAATAGGCAGGAAGATTCTATTGGCCAGCGTGAGAGCCAACAGCTGACTGACACAAATGTTAACTAGCATGCTAACATGCAAAAAAAAAAAAAGAAAATCGATAGCTGCATTCGTCACAAGTGGGAAAATTTAAATCTGCATGGCACTTTACTCCAATTGGCTCATTCGCTTGCTTAAACTCAACGTTGATTCTGATTCCACAGAACTGGGTTGGGTGTGAAAAAGTATTTGTTGTTAACATTGTTTTTTCATTCGGTTTTTCCAGTTACGAGTCCTTTTTTTTTTTTTAAAGCTAATCGTTTTGTGTTCATTTTGTTTAGTTTATTTTTCGTAACAGATTTAATGTTTAGTATAGAGCTTCGAAGGAATTCGCAGTGTGAGTAAGGCATGTAGCAACATCAGCGCGGCAAAGGACACTCCTTTAAAGGCAAGGAAGGGCAAAAATATTTTAAGTCAAGTGATAGCGATTGCTGTATGAGTCTTACGATTTTTGTATCAAGCACGGGCAACGCCGGGCCATGCTGCTAGTAATGCATATAATTCATTACATTCACTTACGTGCTAATACCTTTGGGAAAGGATACGAATCCTATTCTCCTTCCAGCTATGGGTAAAATAGCAGGGAAGACTGGGTTCTATAGCCTTGGATGGCAACTGGTCTAGGAGAAGGACAAATCTGAATTCAAAACCTGCAGAGGGTCGTTTGAGGACCTTGTGACACTTAGTGCATCAGGTCTCTGTATTCGGCCCCTCAAAGAGTGTGGATGGTCCTGCACAAAACCTTCACCAATATAATCAAATCATACGTGCTAGTGTCTGGCTGTCGGAAAAAAGGAACTGAGTTGTTTTCCCTTTTTTTCATACTTTATTTCGAATACGAATTTTTTAAAATGATATATATTATATTATATATATATATATATATATATATATATATAGCGAGAGAGAGAGAGAGAGAAAGAGAGAGAGAGATGTAATTTAAAGAAACCTGTATAGCGACTTATTGACTAATCGATTTTAACTGCAAAGGATTTCAGGCTGCTAGCGTCAAAATGTATGCTTACAAATAATCGAAACAACCTAACACAGAGTGTATTAGACCGGAAACCGCTCCAATACAGCCATACCTCCGCCGGTTTAATGGTGTGTGGTGGGGTGTTGAAAGAATGAAAAGTCGTTCATTCACTCCAAGAGGTCAATGCAAACACCTGAAAGGCCCAAGCCGTGTATGCTGAAATGGTAAATACCTCAACTCATGCATACCTACCCGGTCTCTTAGGGAGAAAATATATATCCAATACGAATAATCTATACCACGCGCGCGTGCGCACACACACGCACACACACACAGTGGCATATATATATATATATACACACATATACATACATACATATACATACACATACACATAGACATATACATATACATAGGTCGACATATAAACATACATATATATATATATATATAAAGAATGAATTTATTTTTAATTTGAGATTTTCATTACTTGAAGCGTTGTTATAAATGGATACTCGAATTTGGAATAGAGGTCCCATTTTTATTTTTATTTTTATTTTACAAAGTGAGTTTGAGAAAATGTGCATTTATTTTAAGCAGTGTGCATAAGAAAGTGTGCTTTCCTTCATAGGGAAAATGAAATTTTGCTGAACCATGACGCTCTCTGTAGTCGAGTGGTGAAGCACGTCGGATCAAATGGTGGTTTCTCCCACAAAAGAGGACACAGGTTCGATCCGTGTCGGAGAGCCCATTTTCTTTCAGATTTCTCGAGATGAATTGCAAACAAGTAACACAAAGGAGGCATGAAAAGGAGAGAGATGAGCATTAAAGACCACCTTCCGATTTGCGGGGTGGGGGGAGTTTGTGATAATGAGATATACGTAGGAAATACCAGATATTTATAAAAATCCCTACAGCTCGGAAATTTAAATTTAATCTTTACCATGCCTACATCTTCAGGGTTCCCTGTATAGTGGCCCAAGAAACGTGTTTAGCCAGAAGAAATAAACTACATCCAATTTCAAAATTTAATTACATAATCCCAACTCATCATAAATAAACAGTATTTGGAATTAGTATTGAGTAGGTCCTCCATTTGCTAGTTTTAGTACATGTATTCGATTTTTCATGGATTTGATCAAGTTATCAACAATCGTCTGAGTCATATTTTGCCACTCCTTTAACAATGTTTCTTTAAGGGTTGTCACTGACCTGATTTTGGTTGCACGCTCTCGAAGTCTTCGGTGAAGGTGCCCCCAAACGTGCTCTATTGGATTCATGTCAGGATTTTGGGCTACCCACTGGCAGTGACTTGATTCCTTGCGTTTCCTTCCAGACCTTTGCTACTTTGCCCGTATGACATGGTGCTCCATCTTCTTGAAAAAGGTAGACATTCTTGTCAATCTGATTGGTTTCAAATAGTAAGAGTAGTCCTTTTTCTAATAATATTTTGACCATTCAACCAAGAATCAACAAGAATTTCAGATTTCCTCCAAACCAGACAGCGCCCCACACCATTACTCCAATCCCTCCATGTTTCACGGTCGCTTTGCAGACATTCAGTGTTCCAAGTCTCATTCTGATTTCTCCAAACATAAACCAATCTCGAATTAGAATATTGGCAGAATTTACTTTCATCTGACCAAATTTCAGACTGCCAAAATTTATAAACTTTGCTCTCGAATTCTTTCGCCCAGTCCATACGAAAGTTTCTGTTAACCTCTGAAATCAAGGGTTTTTTTTTCTTGCAACTTTGATAGCCTAGCTCTTTCAGAGTCTTTTCACCGCATATGGTGACATTTATATGCTGTTGGCGACATCTTTGACGCTCTGACGACGTTTTCTGATGACTTCCCTATTCAATGCCCCTTTTCTTTCGCTTTGCTCTGAACGATGCTTGGTCTTCCTGAACGTTGTTCCACACGACAATGGCCTTCTTCATTAAATTTCTTGACAATATTATTAACCGTTTAATGATTAACTTGGAAAACCTAGCAATTTATCTATTTTTGACACTGATGCCATCCTATTATTTGCCCTTGTTGAAATTCACAATTTTCCTTACTTCCGCGAACTTTCATTGCAAGATATAAGTCAACTATTGTTCATAGATGAGAGTAGTTTGATACTAACACTGTATTGTCTGAAAAAAAAGAAGAGACGTTATTAAACAAGCCAAAATTACTGTAATCAAGAATCACTAAAAAATTATCATAGCCCACTGTAGATGTTTCACTATAATCAATGTTTTTGTTTATAATTTTATCCCACCCTCTACCTCTATTCCATCTGTGAGAACATTATTTTAGTCTGATGAAGTCATTTGAAGGACGAAACGCGTTACACAGAATGTCTTCATTTTGTCATTCAATTACCAGACATAAATGGATTTTTGTTGTTTTAGATGTCTGTAATTTATTTGGTAAATTTTTTTCATTTTAACACCGGAGCGTCATTCATGATGAACTATTTTCTTTCAGAAATTAGTACGCGCTTCCGTAAAGCGATTTTTTGTACTGAATTTAAGAAGAAATTTAACTTTCAAATATATGTAAACATCGACAAATAAAAGAATAACAAAAAGAAAATAAAACACCTAACCCTAATTTGAAAGATAACTTTCTTATTAAAAAACATGACTTTGTTATTTTTTTATGTGTCGATGTTTTCATATATTTGAAAGTTAAATTTCTTCTTAAATTAAAGTTACAAAAAAATAAAAATCGATTTACGGCCTTTTTATGTACTAATTTCTACAAGGAATTACTTAAAGCAAGTAAATAACCCAAATTGTATACGTCCACCAACAAAATTCAGCACTGAATTACTTATCAATAAGCCGGTAATGGCTGACGAAAGACCAGGAAAAAGTCCGTTTTTTTTTCGGGTCATTAACAAAAAAAAGGTAGGTTTTTTAAAATCTAATTGTTGATTTGAGTTCAGCATATACATTTTCATGGAAATAAGAGTATTTGGGAATAATTTGAAGGGTTATTAGCGCTACGGGTGTTAAAATAAAAATTTACCGTTTATTTTAAGCCTTTAAATTAATACCGGATGTTGCGGTGAAGTGTTAAAATAATGTTGAAACCTTCGTAAAGCGCCATTATTTATTAACACCATGAGGGATTGTTATTTATCATCATCATCATCATCATCCTTTGACCTCTCTTTGGTTGGTCGGAACTCTATTGACAATGTCTTTCCACACTGCATTGCTATGCCCAGATCCCCACTGTCCAATACTGAGTCCTGAGCCATGGTGTCAGGGAAAGTCATCTTTCGCAGGAAGACACGTCCAGAAGGGTGCCATAGAAGTAAAAGGATGATACGATTTCCTGTTTTTTTTTGGCAGTGGCCGAGAATTGGTCCCAGTTCTCCGTTGCATGGGAGTGTTATTACGAGGAGGTGCTGAAAAGTTCTAGGATTTAGCTTCTACCCGAAAACGTTGATCATATATCAGAATTTTTTTCTTTTAAATTTTTCGTCTGGTTGAATTTTTTCATTATCGCCTCGTACAGTTTAACAGTTTCATATGTAGCGAAAAGCTGTTGGTTAAGTGATTAACATCTGTTACGAAAACGTCTCTTGAACAAAGGCAGGACGCGACAATCGAACGCCAAATTTTTACAATATTGAACATTGCACTGAAATACATACATCATTTAAAACAAAGAAACTTCTATATGCATCGTTATGAGTTGAGCTGAGTTTGTTATTGAACACCAAATTACAATAAAACATATATTTTATGGTGTAATAAACCTTTCTAAAGTTTATATAGTAGTGTCGAATATTAGTGAACGAAAGTTAAAAATAAAACATATTGAATTTACCGTTTTTTTTTCTGCAACTTATTATTATTACTATTATTTTTATTTTTTTGATTTCTGGCGTTTACACATTTCTTTCCGGGTTCTCGCCCAGAGACCTAAGGTTTAGAAATGGCATCATGACACTTTCCACTGACAAAAAAAAAAAAAAAAAACAACAAAAAAAAAAAATTACATAGATTTTCGTAAAGTGTTCATTGTACTTGTCAGAACAAATCTTTGTATCTCCTTGAGGCATGGACTTCCAGGATCCCTTCAATTAGTCCACTGCAATCTTTTTCCAACCAGTCCTAGGGATCCAATTTACAACAGGAATTGTTGATGTTCCCATATGCCACATTTTCGAGATTTCTATTTCAAGGTCCTTGTATTTTGACAGCTTTTTGAATATTTTCAAAAGATACATTTAGTCAGCAGGGACTACTAATATCAACAAGATTATTATTATTATTATTATTATTATTATTATTATTTTTTTTTGATTTATATTGTATAACATTTCTTTCCGGGTCCAATTAGAAACCTAAGGTTAAAAAAAATGGCATAATGATATTTTCCACTAAAATTTTTTGAAAAAACACAATTTATCATAAAAAAAAAAAAAAAAAAAAAAAAACTAAGATCACACAGATTTTACATAGATAAAGCCCTTTTAAGATATGGACTCTACTTATGAGAACAGTTGTTTTGTATTTCAATTTAAGGCATGGCCTACCAGGAATTCCTTCATCTAGTCTATCGGAACTTTTTCCAATCGATCCGAAGGCTATCATCCAACTACAATTGGAATTATAGTTTGATTTCAAGATCGTTGTATTTTGATAATTTTTTTTATGAAGATCTCAAAGATACATTACAATCTGCAGGATATGTTCTGTCAATAAGAAGGGCAATTCTATTTTTTTTCAGTCTTATTATTATTATTATTATTATTATTCCTATTTATTATTTCGCATGAAAATTCATTTCTTCAGAGTTGGTGTCAGAAAAACACAAAAACAAATCAAGAACTTAACGGAGAATCTTTCGCAGAGTAAATAATGGCAGTTTTCAGGTGGTCTCAATTCCATTTATTTTGAAAAGCGATCTTTCAAGTTTCTAGATCATCTTTCAAATGCAACTACTACCACAGGAATTACTCCAACAATCATATTCCATAGCTTTTTTCAACTACCTGGCCAGATCCAGGCATTTTTCACTTTTGTCAGTTTGTTTGGTAACCCCCTCTCGTATCATATGGAACAGTATTCAATAATTTGGCACTTGTTATTCTTTTATCTCACATCGTAACCATGTCTTCATGCTTCAATAACATGATCCGTGTGGACTGGGAACTCCCATATCTTATGAATGTCATTTTTACTACTACATCTGATTGATAATAATGCCATTATTATTATTATTATTATTATTATTATTATTATTATTTCCTTTGATTTCTGGCGTTTACACATTTTTTTCGGGTCCTTCCCAGGGACCTAAGGTTAGAGATGGCATCATGACATTGAATCCCAAAAAATATTTTACATAAGATAAAGCATGGGCTGTACTTGTGGGAGAACAATTTTTGTATTTCTTTGAGGCATGGGCTTCCAGGAATCCCTTCAATTAGTCTACTGGAATCTTTTCCAACCAATCCTAGGGCTCCAACTACAACAGGGATTGTTGAACGGAAAATATGCCACATTTTTGAGATTTCTATTTCAAGGTCCTTGTATTTTGATAGCTTTTTGAAGATCTTCAAAGATACATTGCAGTCAGCAGGGATTGCCATATCAATAAGGAGACATTTTTTTGTTTGCAGTCTTTAATAACAATGTTTGGGCGGTTGGCTTTGATTGTTCTGTCAGTGTGTATTGTGTAGTCCCATAGAATTGTAACAGGTCCTATCTCCGTAACCGGGTCTGGGTGGTGTTCATACCAATTTCTTTCAGTTTCCTTCCCGTAGAAGTTGCAAATTTAGTTTGCAGATATTATTTTTCTGTCATGCCGGGTTTTATACTGATGGGTGCCAATATCGTGCAACCTGATACAAGATTATTATTATTATTATTATTATTATTATTATTATTCAAATTTATCATACTGTAGCCCCTCCTGACGATAAACTACATCAAGCAGTGAGGCCACAGATTTGAGATTGAAGGTTTTGAGGAGAGTGGAATCACCTCTTAATTTTTTTGCTCCCAGGACCACCCTGAGTCGAGGTAGTAGCAATTGTTAGGTTCCCATCTATCTACAAATAGTGAATCTCTAAACGAAAATCAACACTACATTTTTATAGTCCAAAATTACCAACAATACATATTTGTAGTGAATTTACCAGCAATATATTTTTAAAAATTCCAAAAAAACTTTTTATGATCTACAAACTATATATTTAAAAACATAATTTTACCCTGAAAGTATAAAATTGTGTACAAAATATCTGTAGCTGAAAGCATAGAATTACGTTCAAAATATTTAGATTTCAGCATTAAATAGCGCTAAACAAAACAACCAATCATAGTGTAGAATAGGTTTGTATTTTTTATCACGATGACATGTGTAGAATTGGACATTTTCAAAATGTCGTTGTTAAAAATTCGGACGCTATTGGATTTTAAATCGTCCTTTCCTACCATACGAAGCATGTCAGGTTGGATAAGTCTTAGCGAGTCTAGTCTGATTAGACGTTGATCCTGAGTAGTGAGTTCGATCTCCACAGGGCGTCCTAGCCAAAATTTAACCTTGAATAACCTAAGAAGGGTTGAAATGGAAACTGCCATAATGCATCTTAAATGCATTTCAATTAATAGGGTTTGGCAGAAAATCTATCTCTGTGAATATCGCAATTAGACTCAACAGCTGCTTGATATATTTTATGGGTGTTGAATATTGCTACTGTGTAGTGAGTTCGATATTCACTAGATGCTTTATATCTGTTACCTTGTTATAAACTTAGCTGAGCCTTTTAATTAAGGACAGGTTTTGATGAATTGTGTATTGGTTTAAACAATAATGTCAGTATGATGTCGATTAGAATATAATAATAATTATAATAATAATAATATGATATTTAGTTAATAATAAAAATAATAATGCAAGGATAATAAAATAATGTTTAATTAATAACAAAGATAATAAAATATTTAATTAATAATAAAATAATAATAATCTAATAATAAAATAATGTTAATTAATGAATAATAAAAATACAATATTAATAAAATAATATTTAATTAATAATACAGATGATAATAACAGTAATTATATAATAATAATTTTAATATTAGTAATAATAATAAAATAATATTTAATTATAAAAATAATAATAATATAGTAAGAATGAAATAATATATAATTAATAATAAAATAATAATAGAAAATAATATTTAATAATAATAATATATTCCAAACAGACCTTAAGGAATTTTATTGGGATATTGGAAAAGCAGTTATAGAAATCAAAAAGCCACCACCTATTTAAAAACAGCAAAAAATTTGGGAGAATATTTGGAGTACCCCAAAGGAATATAACCCCAACGAAGAATGGATCCAACGAGAAGAAGAAAGACTGATGGATAAACCTCTACAAGAATGGGAAAATATAAACAAGAATAATGTTAAGCAAGCTCTAAGGGAATACCCCAAAATGGAAATCCCCAGTAAATGACAATGTACCCAATTTTTGGCTCTATCATTTGTTATCTATCCATAAAACCCTTGCACAAACTTTATCATTGCTAATTAATAATCCCAATGATGTCTCAGAATGGATCACTGAAAGTTTAGCATATCTCCCAATAAAAACGGGTGAAATAGATTATCCGAAAAATTATAGACCAATAACATGTCTACCGCGTATAAATTGATCACGTCTGTCCTGACGAACTGTCCCTACTCTTTTCTTAATGAAAACAACATTCTTCCCTTAGAACAGAAGGGTCGTATGGTTGCAAAGAACAACTACTGAGAAACAAAATGATCCTGGAAAATTGCAGGAATAGAGGTAAAAATCTCAACACAGCATGGATAGATTACGGTAAAGTCTTGGAGTCTTAATGCTTTGGAATTGTATAAAGTCTCCTAATTGATAGTAAGTTTCCTTAAACACATTATGCCTAAATCACACCAAAAGCACTACCACTTTCAAGCGCCTGAATATTCGACGATGAATCTTTCAAGAAGACTCCCTGTCACCCTTTTCTGTTTTGTCTGTCCATGATCCCCCCTTACGTATGAAGTAAATAATAGCTATGGATACAAAGTAAACAGGTAAGTATTTAATCACCTACACTGCATGGAAGATCTCAAACTCTTTGCCAAAAACGTCAATGAGTTGAAGGGTTGCCTTAAAAACGTCAATGAGTTGAAGGGTCGCCTTAATACTGTAAAATATTTCAGTGATGACATAGGTGTGGATTTCGAATTAGATAAATGTGCAAAAGTAAAATTCAAAAGAGGGAGAGTTACAGAAACACACTCAATAGATCAAGATTTTGTTACAAAGATTAGAGAACTGGAATAACAAGAAGTCTCTAAACACCCAGAAGTCAGCGAAGGAGATGAAATGCAGCAAACCAAAATGAAGTCAAAAGTAGAAAAGAATACCAAAGGCGTGTGTGTCTTGTGTTAAATACCATGTTGAATTCACAAAATATCAGCCATAAACATTTTGTCTGTCCCTGAAGACTGTAATGTATGTTTAAAGATCTTCAAAAAACAATCAATATACAAGGACTTTGAAATCGAAATCTCAAAAATATAGCACATGAGAACATCAACTTCAGCTGCAGTTGCAGTCCTCGGATTGATTGGAAAGGATTCCAATAGACTCATTGAAGGGATTCCTGGTATCCGATGCCTCAATGAAATACAAAAGATTGTACTCACAAGTACAGCCCACACTTTACGAAGGGCTTTACCTATGTAAAATTTGTGTGATTTCAGCCGTTTTTGTTTCAGTGATGACATCGGTATGGATTTCAGATTTGATAAATGTGCAAAAGTAACATTCAAGAAATGGAGAATTACAGAAACACACTCAATAGATCTAGATTTTGTCACAAAGATTAGGGAACTGGAACAAGACAAAACCTATAGGTACCTAGGAATTAACGAAGGACATGTTCTCTTTTTAGCTGAATAATTCAAAGGGTGTTTCATTGATTCTTACGACAAATGATGTCAAAATGGCTTAGCGTTTTATCTGAAAACCGGAGAAATGTTTAGTATTTTTTAAAATATTAAACATTTTGTGGGATGGAAAATTAACTCATGATGTTGCAAGATTTGGATAATT
>CAHIKZ030005014.1:0-17500 GCA_903632075.3 Acanthosepion pharaonis
GTCCGGTTTGACAAAGTCTTACTGGCGACTGCTTTTTTATTTTTTGCTTATTTCTTTTCAGTTTTAAAGAAAAGTTAGTACATTTTCAGACAAAAGAAAACAAAGCTTCATTTTATTTCCTTTTTATTTTTATGGTTTTCTTCTTTTCTTAGCGACTTCGGTCGCTATCTTCTTTTTTTGGTTTGACTAGTTTGTTTTTTCTTTTAATTTATTTTATTTAGCGGTTTCGGCCGCAAACTTTTATTTTTATTTTTTTATTTTTTTTATTTTGGTTGTAAACCAGACTTTTTCATTTTGTAAATTTTGTGAATTTTTGGAAAAAAAGAGAGGAGTTTCTGTTCTTGTTTTTTCTTTTATTTTCGGCAGCCTTTGGGTGCCATTTTTATTTTTTTCTTCTTACCTATTTATTTCTTTAATCAAGTTTGTGTTTTATTTTTTTTTAATTTTCCCAGGTCTTTTTTTTTTACTGGTGCATCCAGACCATTTTTTTTTTTTTTGTATAATTTTCTTTTCCTCCCAACTCCTTTCCCCAAATTTGAACACAATTTCAGTGACCCGCAGGTAGTAGTCTCCACGTTTTTATTTCAATATGGCCGATGGTGCCAGTCGGTCGAATGCTAAAGCCAACCCACCTGATAAAACGGAAAAAAGCGGGCTGATAAGAGCCCAAAATCTGACCATGATAGTAGCTCCAAGAAAAGAGATTCTACAAAAAAAGACGAAGTTCCAAAGAAGGCACAAGCGAAGACTGCCGAAGATTTGCCCTTTACTAGAAGTCCCCCCCTAGTTGTATTTTGAACATGGTGGATTTCCTGGATAAGGCGAAAAGTTACGCCCATCTTGTTAATAAAGATGGGTTCGTCAAAGTTGTCCAGGAACTCGATATGTTCGCAAAAAGAATGGTGACCGTTTTTGTGGTGGACAAGAAAACTCGTAAGATTTGTCGCTCCACAAAAGACACTGTGATTAAATCACTTCTGTCCCAGGGGATAAAACCCCAAAGAGTAATTAAGGGTACTGGGTTCTTCATGTGGGACATTCTGCTACCCACACCAGAAGATTGCCTGGCTATGGCTAAAAAAGGAACTAATCACAAAGGATTTAATACTAAGAACAGAATACGAAGGCCGCACGCGGACCAGGGTGGCCGTTTTCGAGGTTCCTCCTCAAATTTCGGGAGAGCTCCTGGCTGCATTTTTCATGCAGTTTGGCCAAATTTTAAGAGCTTTCTCCGACAATTTGAACGGGGGATGGACTTTCGATATAATGCTCGACCAGAAGGCTATCAAGTCCGTCCCCAACTGTTTGGTGTTTGGCGACCGGAAAATGCCGGTCATAGTGACCGGTAGGAGACCAACTTGCTGGAGATGTGGAGAGACTGGTCACCTTTTCTCCTCCTGCCCAGGGAAGATGCCCCTGGAGTTCCGGTCGCAGGTGACCAAAATCCCCCCCTTTGCCGAGAAAGTAAAATCCGCGGCGCCTGTAATGCGCCTAGCTGCGAGACGGACCGGTGAGGAAAATCCCTCGGTTGGGTCCAGACCCACATTACCCCCAAAACCGACGCCTTCCACAAGTGTGGATAAGGATAAGGATGAGGGGGAATGGCGCCTCGTAGTTAGGGGCAAGGGGAAGACTCAAACAGCGGTTCCTCGGTCCCATCATGACCTCAGGTACAATGTCACCTACAGCCCTATTCCCTCTACCAGCTCTGAGGGCGACGTCTCGGCGTCTTATGCAAAAACTGAGTCTGAAGCCCAAAAAATGAACGAGCCCAGCTGGGAGAAAATATTAGATTTAAAAAAAACTGAAGGAAAAGTTGGAGGCTAAGCGGGGTAAAAGTAAAAAATCGCTGGGGGCACCGGGCCCCCTATCCTCTGCCTCGTCTTCCCCTTCTTCATCAAAAAAATACATTCATTAAACCACCTCCGCCCAAATCTGCACCAAACTCTCCAGCAAAATCACTTCATTCGTCCAAACCTTCACCGGTAAGACTCTTACTGGTTGGACTCCATTAACTACACCTAATGTCACACCCATGTCTACTCCTGTTCATTCACCACAAAAAAGGAGCAGAAGCTCTGAATCCAAACTGCGACCGACAAAAAGAAAAAAAATCAAACCACCATATCTCCCAGGGGAAGACGTCTGCCGCGTATCCCGGGACCAGGCAGAAAGGTTCTTTGAGCAGACGAGGAAACCTAAAGACTTAAAATTTCTTTGGAACTTTCAAAAGATAAACGGGATAGATGTGGAAAATCCCGAAAATTTCCCGTCTGCCAAAAGAATTTCGACCGTAATTAGAACTGGCCGGGGTACGCGGGAGATCTGGGGCATGATAGAGGAGGCCCAGTCGTCTTTAAAAATGGTGCCCCCGGCTGCCTATCTTCTCGACCCAGATGCAGAGGAAGGAAATCAAAAACTCAAAGGGAGGGTCCCCGTTTTCGTTCACCCATCCCTTTATAGAGCTCTTAAACTGACGTACACTTCGGACATCGGTGGCTTGTTTCAGGATGATACTGTCAAAAATGAGATGGCGTCTGGTTCCATGGGACGAGCTGTCGGTGTCCTCACCCCAGCCATGTTCTATCCTGAAGGGCAACCCTAATCGGCTTCACAATGGCACTTTGGTTAGCTAGTTTAAATGTCCGGGGCCTGAGGTCCTAGTCACGCAGGGCGAGGCTCTCTCGTGACCTTCAGCGCCTCGGGGTGAATGTATGTTGTATACAAGAGACCCGGTTTTCTTCTCATGATCGTGGAGACATACTGGCTAAGGGGTTCGCTCTTTATTCAGCATATTTTGATGGTCGTTCGAGGGGTGTCTCTTGGCTAGTGAGCAGGTTTTTGATTGCTGCACGTACCCTTGTCTTCGCGGATCCGGCGGGCAGGTTTTGCGTGCTGGATGTTACCATAAAGGATAAGGTTCTTCGTCTCATTTGGATTTATGCGCCCAATACCCATTTCGAGCGGCCTGCTTTGTTTCGGCAGATCGCGCCGTTCTTGACGACGTCTCGTCGGGTAGTTTTAGCGGAGGATCGGAATGCCATCCTTGACCCCGATATAGATCGTATAGGGCATAAACAAGGTACTAAGAACCCGGATGTGAAACCATTTCGGGAGTTTGATCTTATCGATAAGTTCCGCAATGAACACCCTCGGGAGGTAGCATGGACTTGAACAAATAGTGGCAACTCGGCTTCTGGGTCGCTTGCGAGCTACCTGGACCGAGTCTTAGTTAGGAGAGTCGATGTAGGGCTCTTAGGGTGTCCAAGTTTCCATTATATAGTTTATACGGATCATAGATTTGTCCGGGTCCGTGTGAACTTAGATAAGTCTAAGGTTAGGTTGGCTGGCTACTGGAAATTGAACTGTTCACTTTTTGGTGATCAGGGTTACCGGGACCAGCTGTTACTAACGATACAAAGGCAATTGATGAGGCCGGTTGTGGGAAATGCCTGGTGGGGCAATTTAAAATCTAAAATTCGAACGTTTGCTGCCGATTTTAGTCGTCGACTCAATCTAGATAGATTAGCGGCGCAAACTGCTTTAGAAAATAAAGTCGATCGGGCAGTGAAATCCCGTGTTAGTGGGGACATAGCTTTAGCTAAGGCAGAGTTGGCCTCCTTGCTTATCAAGAAGGATCAAGCTCTGGTAGTTAGGGCTAGGTTAAATAGAATGTCTTCTGAGGCTACGAATATGACCGCTGAACTGCGTGTAGAGGAGAATCGAAACGCGTCTAGGCGACATATAGCGTGCGTCACATTAACGTATAAGCGGACCGTGACTACAAACACGGGCATATGTGAGGAGAAGACCATCATTCCCCATCCCCCTTTTTAGGCCTCGTGCCACATTTTGTATTTTAATGCAAATAAATATAGGAATCAAGAGATTCAATCCAGAGACTCTGCCCGACTGCGACAAAGTCAACACATTCTCCAGGAACGGTCTTCCCAGGAATATACAAAAGACTATATGTAAATATTGTGTACACTTTCTTGTTTCAATACATTTTGTTCTAAGTACATTTTGTGTTGCATTATTATTCCATGCATTAGTCAAGTTTCAGCATATTGTCGCTTTCTGTATCAGAATCCCAGGAGAATGATTCCGGACCAATATAATTTTAATCTCTTGAAGTCTAGGGTTAACCGTTATCATTCTCACATGTCCGCATAAACTGCGACCCTGATTCTTACCGCTCCAACTATAACAGCTTTCAGTAACACTCTGCCTTGTGTGGCCCTTAAGCCTTTCATAGGGTGAACTTCTTCCATATCTGCCATGTTCCCTCAAGACGTAACCGATGATGGCTTTCTGCAAATTCAGGTCGTTTGTAGCTCTATAATGGTTTCCGACTCATATAACAACAGTTCACAACAATTTCATGGTGAATTTGTTGAGTTTTTACTCTTGGTCTGAAAAATTTTAATTATTTAAAGAAAATCTTCTGGAAATTTCTCGACCCAATTGACAATTTAAGACGTGTGTAAATACGATCAGTCCACATCATTGACGACTTTCAGCTACTTTTCAACAATTTCACTTTGTTCACACGTTACTTTCCTGAGAGAGATGATGAAACGAAAGGTTCTTAAAGTAAAAAAAGAAGAGAATAGTTGAGAGTTTAATGGAGTTGAAAAGAAGAAAAGAAAGAGGAAAGAAGAGAGAGAAAAAGACAGAGAGAGAGAGAGAAGAGAAAGGGAGAAAAGTGGGAGAGAGAGGAAAGGGTGAAAAAAGGTGAGAGGAGAGAAAAAAGATAGAGTGAGGGAGGGAGGGAGAAAAAGAGAGGGAGAGAAGAGAGAGAAAAAGATCAGTCCACAATATTGTTTACTTTCCACTACTTATCAAACGTTTCACTTTGTTCAAAAGTTATTTTCCTGAGAAAGAAAGGGTAGAAAGGGTAGAAAAAAGAGAGGGAGAGAATAAAGAGAGTGAGAGGGAAGAGACAGTGATAGAGAAAATATAGAGATAGAAAATAGAGAGAGAGAAAAGTGAGAGGGAGAAAAGAAGGAAAAAAGAAAAGAGATAGAAAGATCAGTCCACATTATTGTCTACTTATCAATCATTTCACTTACTTACATTACTTTCCTGAGAGAAAAGTAAAGAAAGAAAGAAAGAAAAAGAGAATGATAAAAAGAGAGAGAAAAATAGACAGAGAGAGAGAAAAAAGAGAGAAAAGAGAGAAGTGAGAAAGAAAAAATAAAAGCAAGCACAAAGAAATACAATTCTTGCATTTCGTTTAAAAAAATATTTTTCATACTGCAAAATAAGATAATTTAATAGGTTTATTTATTAGAATAAAAAAAAATTTTTATTTTATTTGGAATTTTAATTACCATTACACTCTTCCTCTTCATCTTTTTAATGGAGCCAATAGATGACACTATTTCTTTACTCTCCAAATCGAAGGAAGAATTCTATTTCTTTTTAAATTGGACATGAGTAAATATGTTATACACATAGATATATTAATTTATAGACCGATTGTAAACCTAAAAGCATGAATTCATAAAAGCAACACACCTAGAAACACGGACACATTTGATATTAAACACTTACCAGCGTGCACAAGACTACAGACATGTTAGAAAAACAATGAAAGACAGTTTCTGACAATCATTGTTTTAGCACGGCATTCTTTCAGGTGATAAAAAAAAAAAAAAAAAAAAAATCAGTTAAAAGCAATAAAACGTCATTCATTACTTTTTCTTTCATTAATCTCTCCTTTACAAAGTAAACTTTCCGTCAACTGTTATCATAAAAAATAATTTAACCATTCACTTTTATAGTCAACAAACCGGTTTTTCACACCCTGCGTATTTCCGGAGTTGACGTCAAATATGACTGGATTGGTTCTATTTATTAAAATGATTTCTTAATGTTTTATTTCTCTCGCTTTTTGTTTGTTTTTTGCTTCTTTTTGAATTTCTTTTATTGTATTCATGGAAACATGTTTAGATGTTTTGCTTGTGGCGATTGTAAGGAAGTGAAACATGTACACTGCATATTCAATATAGCCATTTTAAAATCGATACCTTCGAATATCTAGAGTGTTTAAATACAGTAAGAATAGTTCTTGTTATCCACAGACAGACAGTTTCGCAGCACTTCAGTTTGGTTAGACGACCGATTGCTCCAAGCTTGGATGGAAACCCGACTGATTTAGTATCAGTCAGTGATATTTACCCACAAGGTTATCACGCACGGAAAAGAGAAAAAGAAATGTTAACGTTTTCTATGCGAAATATGCCAGTGTTTCGAAGAGCTCCATTCAATTCGGTTGAAGAACAATACTTTAATAGCGGTACTGAAAGCAATTGAACCTAAAAGGAATTATCCAATTGCCTAAGGAAAACCTGTCGGTCGAAAACCGTGTTGTGAGTCAAACAGATCTAAGAAGCTATAATGCATCATGATGTTAATATTTGAAATAAAAAAGCTTTTACACACATCTCTATCCAAAAAGGTAAATATTTTATTACACTTAGAATTTAAATGAAACGTCGCATTAATATCTCAATTTCGATTACTTTAATATGAAATATCTAATAATTATAAATGTGCAAATTAAAAAAAAAACAATGTCCTAAATTATTATCATAAAAATAATAATATTTCTGAAAATAACAACAGTAAAAGATGTTCACAGCTCTTTCATGCGGCCGACTACTGCAATTTATACGCACTCATAAAATAACGTACTTCCCTGTCACATACTTTCTCACTTGTACACACATACTTTTTCTGCTATACTAACGCAATTCATTCGCTGTACTGTAAAAAAGATACTCAAAGTATTTTATGTGAAAAAGTCGAATCTTTGTGTTTCATTTCTTTCAAATTGAAAGAAAAATAATAATATTTATAAAATAATATTTATATTGGAGATTCCCTTGTTTCTTCGTTTTATACAAACATAATCCGATATATATATATATGTGTGTGTGTGTGTGTGTGTATACAAACACGCCTACATTAATTACTTGCACATTAATTTATTGTTAATTCTCGATACCGCTAAATCTAATGGAAGCCTTTCCTGCGTAGTAAGCTGAGCGTGAGTTTGTCTTGATTTTTTTCAAGAAATTGGATACTGTGGACTAAGTTACAACTTTAAAAAGGTGTCTCACACCCCAGTCCACAATCCATAATGCTGTGGATTTTCTAAGCCTTTTTTTTTTCTTCTTTATTTATTTAAAAAAAAATGCCTATTTCATGACTCTACACTAGTAGCCATTCATCGTATATTTTAATTCAAATGAGAGTAGGGGTGAGCAAACAACCCCGAACAATCTGGATACTCACTTCTCCGAATGGGTCTTTACTCCTCACCTGATCTTATCTTGGTACCTTTAAGTCACAGATTAGTACGATGTCTCTGACCAAACAGGAGTTCTGTTGCTTTGACTTCTGGACAGACGCGATATGTACACTCGCTGCATCACGCATTGATATTCTTTTCTGGGTTCTTTGTTCCTTCATTAAGGATGCTGGAGGCAGATGTTTTCTGAGTTTTGACGTTATCCGCCTGATAGAGATCCGAACCCTAGAGTATCACCTAAGGAGTCTATTCTATCATCAGGTGTATAACATCGGGGCTATTTTACCGCCATCTTATGAATGGTTACTGTACCGTGCAATAGTCACCGGTGGGGCCGACCGATGCCATGATAAAGAGTACTGCTTTGGCAGTATCTTCAAACGATTCTGTTCTTGTAGGCCATAACTTCCTGTTACTATTTCAAACAGGTATCAATGCATCGAGCCCACTAGAGGAGCTCACACTTCCTGGCTATACACCTCTTACAGAAAAACATGACTACTTAAATCGCCACGACACAGAATCGGAGGCTAAATCAAGGAAGTTTTCCTGTGACACGGTCTCAAAAACTGAGGACATGGATCTACCGTAAAGTGCTTCAACTTTGCTCTCATTCGACCTCAAGACTCATTTTACCCGGCTAGCGTTCATATCTGCGAACCTCCTTGATTTTTCACTACGAGAAGGCAGAGTGATACTACTTGAGGGATATTCCTTTTTCAACCTTCTTCAAGCATACTGCCTCAAAACTGATGCCATTATCTCTGAATGGATCCTTTCTGGCATGGAGAGTTTTATATGCCCCCTGAAAATTAAAAAAAAAAAAAAAACACAAACAGTCAAGCTCTGGTTCACCCCTGAATGTACTGCAACCATAACACACAGGGACCACTATTTCAATATCTGTCGCAAGGAGTGAAGTAGTTTGGCTTTTACGGCATTCAGAATTGCCCGCAATCGCTGCAAAAGTCATATAGAAAACACCAAATGCAAATTACGTACAAGCAGTCCGGGCCAATGTTGAAAATAAACATCCCGTGAATTGTGAAAGATCAGCAAAAAACTCATGAACAGAGGCAAAGAGCGGCTGTGCACAAAATTATAAATGACCAGGAGGTAATATCTTCCTCGACAGGCAAGACGAATATCTTAGCCTTGATCTTTGCCTCAAACTCAACTTTAGAATATCCTATCCCCATCCCAACTTCCTACGTCTCATTAAGAACAATCTTAGATCTATTATCAATTACAGAACAAGAAGTCTCTAGAATTATCAAAAGCCTTGACCCTAAGTAAAATACTGTCCCGGACAAAATCCAGTGGTTAAGAATATCAGCCCGGAATTATCCACAATCCTCAAGAAAATTATTAAAAACCGCTGTTTGAAAGAGAAATTTTTTTCAATTCTGTGGAAAGTGTCAGACTTCTGCCCTGGTTATCAAGTACTGGGGCGTGTGATCTTCACCCCCTTCCAGTACAGACTCATCAGTTTCATAAGTATCCCTACCCTACGAACGCAGGTGTTCCTCAAGGCTCCATCCTAGGCGCCACTCTGTTCCTTATCTACATAAATGACTTTCCTGACGCCATAAATTCCCAAGTTGGCATCTACGCGGATGACACCAAAATTTACTCCTGCCTCAAAAACAAATCTAGTGTCACTGACAAAACTAACCTGGCCGTGCCTCTCCAATTGGTTGTGAACTGGGGCAGGAATTGGCTGATCAACTTTAATGCTTCAAAAGCAAAACCGCTCTCTATTAATCACCACAGATCCTTCCCTGCCCTCCATTAGAATGTTTTAGCTTCTACCGTTTTCTCATAAAATGATTTCAACCTTTCATATATCAGCGAAAAAAAATCAAAATTTTAAGTCTACGATAAGTTAAAAGAGATTATAATGGTGCTTGAATCGTATTGAGAAAGAATTAGGCACCGCTAAGTAATCACTATTGTTACAATAAATGTCATAAGTGATCAAGTATACAACTTAGATCTTCTATTAGGTCCTTAGGTCTCAGTTTTGCATGTGACTCTTTTCCTTTCTATACTTATCCCTCTCAATATTAATTTTTATAAGTGTACAATAAACAAAAAACAAGGAAAAACAGATGAGAAAATAAAATTATATTTTTCAAATTAAAACTCATTTCCTTTCAAAATATCAATAACGTATTAGTCACTAGGAATCAAAGATTGTACAAATGCCTTAAATTGATACAAAATAAACCTTCATTTTGTATCACAACATTTCAAACGTTTTTACTAGATACATTTTTTTTTATTCAAAGAGAGTCCTATGAAAAGCAATACAACTATACAGTAACGCATTTATTGCATTATCATAAAAATCCTTTTCACCATATTGGTGTCATTCAAATGCATCTCATCATGTGAGAAAAGCAATTATCAATAGGGGAAATCTCTGGTGAAAAAACGGTGTATTAAGTAGAGTCTTAATGCTTTTATCTTACAATAATATTGGTCTCTTTCATTTTGTAATTGATGCTTTCAACATTTCATATATCAGCGGGAAAAATCACAATTTTAAATCTACTATTAGTTGAAAGAGGATACAATGGTGCTTGACTGATTCAATTTCTAAAGTTTATCAACATTTTGCAGGTTGTTTAAAGCCACAAAATTATTTTTAGATTGTAATTATTTTTGAGATAATAATGGTTTAGCGATTTAAGTTTTTGTTAATGAAATTAACATGTTATATGTTCGAACCCTCCCCATTACGCTGCCGAATTCACATCAAAAGTGGAATTGGAGACAGTTTTATTCGGGGAACTCGTTTTTAGTTATCTTGATCTCCAAGAAGAGCCGTGTCGTGGCTTCAAGCATTGTTTGCCAATGTAGAATTTTGAGCTAACCCTGGGGCTTCACAAAAAAACGTTGGAAATAAAATTAGCGATATTCCATAAAAACATTATTCAGAGTTCAGCTGGTACAAAGTAAAGAAAATGCAGAATTGTACACCATTGTTTAACACTTGATTCTTATATTGTATAGTTTGACCTTTTCTGCTACAGCTGTATGTAAACCTTCTACAGTTCGGCAGAAATAGTTCGCATATAATAGTAAGGCTTTAGCTAGATAAAGATACCATTGCTATAAATATCATATCATTATTTGAAAGGTATTTTTGCTTCACTATGTACTTAGAAAATATACTGGTGGCTTCGTTGCCGATGAACCAAGATCGTGGTTTAATATGGAAAGAACAAACGGTTGGATTAATTGGGTTTAGGAATTAGAGGCAGTGAAAAAAAGATGCAATATTTTATTAAGCAAAAACAAATTTACAAAATATGGAATATAAGTTTACATACAGTCGAAAAATTGTACTATTTACATTATCGGACTCATCTTCGTTGCCATATTTATGACAACGTTTTTGGCCATTGTACCTTCGGCCTTCTTCAGGTGGTTGGAATGTCGAACTGAATCCTTTATTTCGCTCACTGGGGTAGACTTTTCCAATTCCACGTACCATGTCTAATGGATGTCAGTTATCTCCTGTTATTTCCCCTCTCCAACTTCTCCACTGCCTTGACCAGGTGCTGATTCCTTAAGTTTACGAATTTTCCAATGATGTTCTTTGTCTATGATTTCAAACTGATCCCACAGAGATCAGTGATCATTTTCTCTCCATATGTGGTCAGCTACGCCTGATTTTGCCACTTCCTCTCATGTTACACCTTTTTGGTGTTCTTGAAGCTTTACCTTAATGGGACGGCCTGTCTCTCCTTCATATTTTTTCCGCAGCTGCACGGGATGGCGTACTCACACTTTTTAGAATTTCTCGAATCTAGTTTATTCACCTATATTTATCTCAACAATCAATTTCTTTCCGATATACAAATTCACGTCATAGTGACTTAACGGATTTTGTAGATAAACTAAACAAAGTCGAATATGAAATATGATTTACATACAAAATGAAAGGAAACAATAGTTTACCATTCTTAGATATCATGTTACACCGAGTTGACAGCAGCCTTAAACTTGTCCATTTAAAATCATCTAATAAAATAATTTAATAAACTTTTATTCCCATCATAACAAGAAAATAAAATCCGGAATGATCATTGGATTCTTTTTAAGATGATTCGGAATTAGCAGCCCTCAATATTTATACGGATAGGATTAATATATTGAAAATATTTTCAAAGACCCTTCAATACCCAATTTATAAAGTATTTCAAAATAGAAAAGCTGTCCTTTCTGACAAACCCAACGAATCAAAGGAATATAGTAGTCCATCTAGTAACTCTATCACAACTACAAACGAAAATTGTTTTATCTAAACTCAACATAAAATTTGCCACAGCTACATTTAAAGCAATAACAAACTTAATCAACATAAAACAATCCAAGCCAAAACTTGAAGGAGGAATGTAAACTATCAACTTCGATGATTGTCAGAAAGTATTTATTGGAGAAAATTCAAGAATTTAAGTAATAGACTATATGAACACAAAAGGGACGTTTAAAAAAAAAAAAAACAATACACAAAACGTAACGGTTGTTCACCCTAACGAAACTGACTACAATTTTGATATAAAGAAATGCTACTTTAATTAAAAATGAAAATAATTCACAGAGACGAAATTATCTAGAAACTGCATTAATCGCTAATTTAGACAGTAAATTTACGTCCTGTATCACAATTCTTGGCATAATTTCTGTTATTATAATGTGGGATAGTTAAAACAAAGATAATGGAAAGAAAAAGAAACCCAATAGAGATTTAATGGGCTAGATCCTAAAAATTATTTGACAATAGTTTGAATCTACCAGCATCTCTAGTTCACGAATATGTGTAGTCACAAAAAAGTCAACAAAGCCAGTCCGATGAAATTCTACCGGATGAAAATCTTCACAAATGAACTTTTTTTCCATTTTGTCTTTTCCTCAATATATATATATATATATATATATATATATATATATATATATATATATATATATATATAAACAAAATTAAACATTGAATATTAACATGTAAATTCGACTTTTGAGTTAATTAAATTTCAAGACCATTAAATTTATTTTGCATATGCGATAAATATGGAGTTGCGTTCGAAATTCGATAATATTAATAAATTATAGCGTTTATTTTACACTGAAAAGAAAACAATATGTAAACCATTTTTATTTAAATAATCACATTTTTACATGAAATAAATATTGAAAAGTATTTAATTCTGGTTTTGATTTAATTCGAGACTTTCAGGCCGTTGGCTAAACTCGGTTACCTTGCTAGGATGCCCTGATTATCCCATGGATGTTAATAGCATTTGATTTCAGTTTGTTTATACCTCCACAATTTTTAATATCGATTCTTTGTCGTATTATTTTTGATTAACCTCTATCTCAGCTAATTAGAACCCCCCCACCTATCAAATCCTGATTTCTTTTCGAGTTTTACACTGAAATTCGACAGTTATAACCAACGAAGATAACTCAAGACGATTATTGATCTGAAAACTGATCTTATTAAACTTTTCAAATCTTTTTCGCAATGTTTCTCGTTCATTTAAAGTAATTAGAGATCAATCTTACTCATTTATTTACATTTAAATTAAACCTCATCTTAGTCATGAAAAATAATCATTGAAATAATTCACACATTATTCTGGAGTCAATGTAAAGAATCTTCGTTCAACAAATCACAGAAATCTGTCAATTTTTATTTTTAGTTAGTTCAAAAGTAGACAGTGGTCATTTGCTTACTCCGTCTCATGTAACAACAAAGCAAATCGTTGGATTTGATGAGGTAATTTTGTCTATTGCCCCTCTTATCGTAAAGAAATGTCTACGCATTTTTCTTACAGTTGTGACTTTCATTCCAACCTAAAAAAGCGGAACAAAAACAAAAATTCGGCGAAATGCGTCGTTTATAAGATTTTCGACTAATCATCTCTACTTTTGTTTTGGATACTGTTATATATCCTACAAATGCACATTCCTTAATAAATTATACGAACCACCCTCACATCCAAACTTAGAGCCCCTGCTATTTCCAAACGAGACAAAATTTTAAGAAACAGGAAAGTTTCGTTAAAAAATAAGTTAAAATTAGTAAACTTATGTAATGTCCCCATCCATGGCAGTAAATGTTGATGAAGAAGATATTTAATGTCCGAGAAATATTATTTTACAGAAGAGTGCTGAGAATCGTATGACTGAACATCTGAGAACGAAAAAGTTTGAAAGAAAACAGAATCAAACTGGACACTTATATTTAGAATCAAGATCCAACTGATATTTCTAGTAATGAGGAAAGAATTGCCTGGAGAATTTGACACTCGCAGTATATAGTGAAAACAAAAGGGAAAGGAAAAAGCAGTGGATAACTTACGTAATGAACTTGTGTAAATGGATAGCAAGACAGGGATATCGAGAGATAATGAAAAGAAAAAAAACTTACTAACAGCTGCTAAGGATTTTAATACGTGCTGAGCCATGATCGTTTAGGTCATGGAAGGCACATAAAAAATTAACATGCAGTTTGATTGTGTTGATATGCGTTTAGTTTTTATGTTGTTCTTGAAGTTATATTTTATATACATTTTGATCCCTTTAAGAAATGGTAGGATATTATATCGATTAATGTCATGAAATAGTTATTTCATGTTGGTTGTTTGGTTGATTTATTTTATGTCATATCAACATCTAAGTGTTATTTAATACGAAAATGTATGCCTTGAACTACAGATGAAATGTAATGTTCGTTATTTTGCTATAAAATGTATGCTTGCGCGTGCTGGATGTCACCATAAAAACTAAGGCTCTTTCTGAGCGGCCTGTTTTGTTTCGGCCGATACAGCCGTTTTTGATGTCATCATGTCGTGTAGTCTTAGCGTGGTTGGAAAATTGGCCCCCCATATAGGTCAAATTCGGTTACTAACAATCGACACTTAAACCATGTCGTGATTTTATCGACAAGTTTGATCTTGTCGATAAGTGCAGGAATGAAAACCCTCGGGAGGTTGTATGGCTCGGCTACAGGGCTTCGTTCTAGCTAACTCGACTGAGCTTTAGTTAGGAGAGTCGGTGTAGGGCTCTTAGGGTGCCCAAGTTTCCACTATATAGTTTATTCGGATCCTAGGCTACTCCGGCTCCGTGTAAACTTTGGTAAGTCTAAGGTTTGGATAGCTGGCTACAGCAAATTCAACTTATTGTTTGCTGAACAAGATCTCCGGGACCAGCTTCATCTAATGCTACGGGAAGTGACGGATGCTGTAATTGGGAATATGTGCTGGGATAAGTTAAAATTTAAAATTAGAACGTTTGTTAAAGATTATATTCGTTGGCTCAATCTAGATAGATTAGCGTCCCAAACGTCTTGTGATCAAAAAGTTGATCGGGCGATTTAATCCCCTGATAGTAGGGACGTAGCTTTAGGTAGATTGAAGTTGGTTTCCTCAAGAAGGATCAAGCTCTGGTAATTAGGGCTAGGTTAAAAAGAATGTCCGTCAGAGGCAATGAATATGGCCGCTGAACTGTGTTCATAAGAAGGTCTGAATGCATCTTAGTGACATATCGCGTGACTGCAAACCCGGACATATTTGAGACTTTTCGTGTATATTCTTTACCAAGGAGCACGGTGTGATCACTGCTCAGTTCGACGACATTTTAGCCGACTTCTCTGCCTTCAGACATTTTGAAGCGTCTGCGTGCGAGGTTCCCATTCCAAAATCGGATATCTGAGAAGATTGAAGCAGGTTGGCGGGACAAATTTCCTGGATTAGATGGTCTACCCTACGAATTGTGCTTGAGGCAGTTTACGTTTTTGTTCTATTGAAGTAGTGGTCTATGCCTCAACGCTTCACCAGGGGTACAATTACGCAAGTTATTACGCAAGAAAAAGAAAGGTGGGTATGGGATACGTAACTTTCGTTCTTTAACTATAATAATACAGAGTTAAAAAATTAGCCAAGATCTTAGCCAAACGTTTGGAGGTTGTCCTCAGTAGTCTGATTGGCCAACCATACTTGGACTGTGAAGGCAGGACTATTCATATGATACGCTTGATCATCGAACAAGTCGACGGAAGTCAGTGGGATCAATTTACATCAGTCAAAGGATTCGATATAGGCTCGACCGTAATTACTGGAGGCTGTCCTTTCGGCGGCTGGTTTCGACTTCTGTATACGACTCTCGGTTCGCTAGTGGGAAGTGAATGGCGTACGATCGAGCCTTTCGTTTTGTCTCGCTCCATTCGTCAAGGGGTCCACTTTCGCCTTTTGTTTTATGTTCTGGTGTTAGAACTTTTTCTGGTCGGAGGTTCAGAAGGCCGAGGTCGCAGTTCGTCTGTAGTCTCGGAGGAAGTATGTATTTCCCACATCTACCCGATTCTCTTTCCGTGCGTCCATTGCCGTCTATCACATTGATGACGTTAGTAAGACTTTTTGTTCTCGTGGGAAGCAACATCTAGAAAAATGGTTTAAATGAATATACGTATATTAGTTAGGAAATTGATATAATTATAGTCAAGTCAGTCAAGTGACAACAAACACCAAAAAGTGCGAATAGCGTCACAATTATCAGCTTGGAAAAAGGAATCGGTAGCACCGTTCAAATCCCGGTTTCATAAGTTGCGTCATTTTTTCCTTTCCAACACTAATTAAGTAAAGGATGGACTCAATTATTGTCCATCTAGATGGGTTTTAAACAGTAAGAAAATCCCCTGGTCTATATAGGCCGTTAGCAGGCAGATCAGGAGAAAAACAACTCTGGATTCAGGTTTTGGTGGCATCATATCCAGCATAAATGATGCTTGTATTACTTCAAAATATACGAGATATCAGCCAATATTGCTCATGCATCAATATCAAATAATGAAATAGATTCATTACTTTGCAATAAATTTTGTAAAATTTAGAAGTGTCCTCCAGCTGAAACTGTTGATTGTACCATAACATACCTGAAAGCATATTTATCCTTTTTTTTTTTTTTTAATTAGAGTGTTGTGAAGAAGATGTGATTATGTAACCTACTGCTGTATAACAAATATAACACTGGTTATCTCAGATGGATCTTATAACCATAGAAAAATGAGCATATAATGACTAGATCATTGCTATTGTTTGTCTGATTAAAAGCACCAACATATTTATATGATGGTTATGTCAATTTCACCCAAATAAAGATTTATCATAACAACGAAAAAAAAAAAAAAAAAAAAAAAAGAAAAGGAAAAAAAGAAAAAAAGGGAAAAAAAAAGGGGAAAAAAAAAAATTTTTTTAAAAAAAGCCAAAAAAATTTTTTAAAATTTTAAAAAAAAAAATTTTTAAAAAAAAAACAAAAAAAATTTTTTTTTCCCAAAAAAAATTTTAAAAAAAAAAAAAAATTTTTTTTAAAAAAAAAAAAAATTTTTAAAAAAAAGGGGAAAAATTTAAAAAAAAAAAAAAAAATTTTTTTTAAAAATTTTTTTTAAAAAAAAAAAAATTTTGGGGGAAAAAATTTTTGGGGAAAAAAATTTTTGGGTTAATTTTTTTCTTTTGGGGGAAAAAAACCCCCAAAAAAAAATTTTTTTTTAAAAAAAAAAAGGGAAAGGGGGGTTTTTTTTTTTTTTTTTAAAAAAAAAAAAAAGGCAAAAAAAACCCAAAAAAATTTTCCCCCCTTTTTTTTTAAAAAAAAATGAAAAAACCCCCCCCCCTTTTTTTTTTTTTTTTTTTTTGGCCTTTTTTTTTAAAAATTTTTTAAAAAAAAAAAAAAAAATTTTTTTAAAAATTTTAAAAAATTTTAAAAAAAAAAAAAACCCAAAAAAAAACCCCCCCCAAAAATTTTTTTTTTTAAAAAAATTTAAAAACCCAAAAAAAAAAAAAACCCCAAAATTTTTTTTTTTTAAAAATTTTTTTTTTTTAAAACTTTTAAATTTGGAAAAAAAAAACCCCAAAAAAAAAAAATTTTTTTAAAAAAATTTTTAAAAAAATTTTTTTTGCAAAAATTTAGGGGGTTTTTTAAAATTTTTTTTTTAAAAAAAAAAAAAAAAAAAAAAAAAAAAAATTGTTTTTTGGGAAAAAACAAAAATTTTTTTTTTTTTTAAAAAAATTTTTAAAAAAAATTTTTTTTTTTAAAAAAAAATTTTTTTTTAAAAAAAATTTTTTTGGGGGGGGGCCCAAAAAATTTTTTGGGGTTTTTTTTAAAATTTTTTTCCCC